>VZTX01023876.1:0-69686 GCA_013400915.1 Pardalotus punctatus
TTTTTCCTCCCCCTTGGGAAGTGCAAGAACAAGGCAGGAGATTAATTTTTGGTCTGAAACTCTCAGCCACTCCCTCTGTATTAAGAACTTTCAGATTTCCACTGCATACAATATGGGTGATGTTATGGGCTGTGAGACACAGGTATGGGAAAAAGTCTGCAAGTCTGTGTTTCTAGAGCTGTGACTGGAGGAGAAGGCATGCAGAGGCATGATGGTTATGGACGTGCATGGATGCAGGGGCGGATGACGACTGCGAGGACATAAGGGAGCTGCACATACCCAGCCCCAGCTTGTACTTTCCCCGTGCTATACAGATGAAGAGGCAGCAACTAATCAGGGAATGATAAGCAGTGCTGTCAATATTCAGTATGAGAAGGAAGAGTTGAAAGGTGAGTCTCTGGTGAGATCCTGGTAGAAGGGCCACCACTATTGTGCATTTGTCCATTGCAGAAAGTCCCTAGGCCTGTTGTACTGCTACACCACACACAGCAAAATGTGCCGTGATACTAACCAGTTATTTCCATAGTTTTAAAAATATTACAGCTTTTTAACCAAGGGAGAAAGCCTCCCCCAAAGTTGTGGTGTGAGCCTTTACCACAGGGCTGAATAATTCATGGTTTGATTTCTCACAGAGGCTGCTCCTAGCTTGGAGAGATCAGAAAAATGATGTGATGGCTGCAGCACTGGTCTATGATTTTCTTTTTGTTGTTGAGTTTATTGTCATGGGACTGATTTGATCTCATTGCCTTGTGCCATGCAAAGATTTTAAAAATAACTGCTGCATCATGAACAAATCTGAATTGTCCAGCCAAAACTGAGATTTGAGAAGAGGTTTCATGATTTCAGGACACTTGTTGCCAGCACTTGTCGCAAAGCTTGAGCAAAATGGTTTGGAAGAAAGGACAGGTCTGCAGCATTGAGGAATATAGGGAAAATGAGATGAAGAGAAGTTGGTATTTCCACCTGGGATGGATGCACTGATTTAACTATGGTTTCTGCATCAAATATCTCCACAATATTAAGAACAAATGCCACTTTTTTTGCAGACCACTAAACCCTGTGCAAGGGGGTGCAGATGCCACTGGTGATGCAGAGCCATTGGCATCATGAACCCCTTAGCTGGAAGCATCAGAAAGAGAAGGACTTTGCTTTGACAGAGCAGGACTACCACAGTAACAATCCACATAGTTTACTAATCTCCTTGGGGCTATGTGGGCACTACATGAGGTCTTCTGCAAGCAGGTCCATGTGGCTAGCTGTTCTTCTGAGGGAAAATGGCATTGTTTAGCAAGATGATCTTTTTCCAATTTTTTTTTTTTTCCCATTAAAGGCAGTTTAAATGCATAATTTAGCTAAGCACATCTTCCTTAGAGGGATCCCACCTTTAAAAATGGAAATGTGGGGGAAGAAAGCAGTCCATCCTTATGCAGAATGTTTCTCCTCCATGACTCTGGGCAAGCCTGCACAGACCCAGGCATAAGGGCCCAGCCCAATATTTATGGCTGAACTGGTGCCCATCTGATGCCCACTTTCCATGTGAGCATGACAGCCACAGTGACAGGATGGAGCTCTGTCTTCTATTTCCACTCTGTCCCAGTGGGTGTCTGGAAATGGGACCCTCAGAACCAAGTAGGGATGAGCAACACATCCCTCATAACTTGTTCTCTGAGCTGGATGAGATCTATATGAAAGAGGCTGAAGATGCTGAGTGCAAAGCTACGGCAAGGTAAATCCCTGGTGCTGGTTATGATGGGAGAGAAGTGCCGATGCTGGAAGTACCCTTGGGCTCTGCTTTCTGCTCTCTGGAACATGAAGCTTCTGCAGCTCCAGGTGCTGGGGTGGCAAGAGAAGCCTTCTTCTCTTGCCACCCCAGAGCTCTAGCAAAGGGGTTGGAGATCTGGAGCTGAAGACGAGGTGAAAGACAGTAGCAAGTGCTGGCGCAAGCCCTGTGTGGCCCCTCTATCCCTGCACAGCCTCTGAGCTGAAGAGTTGCATCATCAATGAAAGGATGCTGCTGGACACTTGTGCCAATAGCATCTAAGACACTGAAGGTAATGTGGGAGCCACATCCCCCTGGGAGTGGCCAACCTTGGTTTGTCACAATGCCCTTCACTCCCAAATCAACTCTGCCCCAATGATGCATCCTTTCAGAAGTCCTACTATACCTTTAAATTCTGTAGTCATCCCTCTTAGCATTGGTAAGGCTGGCTCATTAAGTCAATTCCTAAGGCATTCAAGGAAACTTTTGCTTTCTACACTTCAGCCTATTAGTCTGCATTTTGTACACCCCCTAGTACTTAAGTGTCCCACACTTGCTAGTCTTACTTACTAAGTACTAAGTTATACTAAATACTCTGTAATCTTCCATTACCTGGCTTAGCTTGAACAGTTCAAGTTTTTGTTCTGCACCTGTAGCTAAGCTTAACCCTCACATTAACCCTAACCAGAACCCAGCTACTGGGACACCCAAGTCTCTCTGGCTCTCAGGGAGAAGTGGCAGTCTTCACCTTCCCTTGGTCACTTTTTCACAGCCCTCCTAACCCTGCATTTCTGCTTTTAGTCTTGCACTGACACCTCACCCTTTTCCTGACCCTCACCCTGCCCTAAGCCCATGTCCAATATGAGCCTTGCCAGCCAAGGCTGTCTGCTGTGCACCAGGTCTTAGCCATTTCAGTCTTTGCCATTTCCCAATTCACTCAAAAAAGGAGAACTATATTTAAGCATTTCTCATGGAAGAAGGAGTTGATTTCAGCACAACTGCTTAACAGGGCTGGAGACTCCCTAACAGAAAAACAATTCTGAAACCTCTACAACTGACATAACAAAAATATGCATATGCAACAAACAGTAAAATGAAAAAAACCTTCCCAACTGTCCAGATTTTCTTGGCACACTTTCCTGTCTAAAACTCAGATCCACATTATTTCTTCATAGGTATCACTAAGGTGTTTGAATAGAATAGTAGATTTTTAAGATTCCAGAGAAGAAATCAGGAGGAAGATGGGATCCTCTTCCACAGTTTTGATTTTAAATTTTGTAACACTCAATATGGTGGCCAGGGATGAAATAAAACATATGTGAGGAGACAGAAGGGACAGAAAAGTGGAAGTTTACTACTGACTTCTCATTTAATTTAAGAAGTGACTAGGAAGAAGAAGATTTTATATACATATATATATATATACACACACATATATATATACACACATATATATACACACACACACACACAAATATTCAAAGACTGAAATAATATTTCTGTGGCATTTCAAAGATTTAAAATAAAGGAGGAGTCAAAGTAATAACACACGGCAGTATAAAAACTCCAAGAATATACTTAATTGCAATTCTCATTCCATAATTTAACAACAGTTCTAAATCTGCTTGCATGAATCCATAAAAGGTACATGGGTAGTGAAATGAAAAGATAAAAAGGTATGTTCACTTTTGCATGTATTTTATACACCTACCCACCACACCTCAAAAATGGCATTTTTTTCACTACTTCTGAAAGACATAGATTGGACTGCAGGTATTTCACCTTCCTAGTGTAGCACATTAGGGTTTTAGCTCTTATTACTTAAAAGACTTTGAGGATTTGTCTCACAAGATTTTTCACAATAGCAGAAAAATCATTACAATCTACATTGGAAGCTTTCCTCAAACTAATGCCATAAAGAGTGAGCAATGATCACAAATTATACTGTGATTTGAGAGTTATCAGGAAATGAAAAACCAGAAGTTTACAAAAATGAAGTGACTGACATATCTATTAACTGCAAACCCTCTGCAACAAATGGTGAAATTGAAAATCAGTAGCCAAAAGGGCACAAATCAGTAGTCAGTCTAACAGATGAACCAACCTAAAATTTTACGCAGTTGGTCAGAGACCAATATGGCAAAAATCAGTCAAAGTTCAACGTTTAATGATGAGATTCTAAAAACTATCTGATAAATTCAGAGTAAAAGTTCCAAGTTCCATTGTTTCTGGAAATCCCATCTCTCAAACACTTGGGTTTGCTGTTTCTTCTTTTCCATACTACTACATTTGGGTTTGCTATCTGTTTCTTCTTTTCCATACTACTATCCAGACACTTTATGCATCAAAAGTTTATAGTATTAGCATGAAATTTATTTTTTATATGTAATTCCTAAGGAACACCATGAAAACAAAAAATCCAAACTTAAATCAAATTGGAATTGTATTTATTTCACCTTTTGAACTTTGTAACATTCACTACTACTTATGTATCTGAAATATAATTCTGTTTCACAACAGCTTCTATATCTACAAATGTGGGAACCACATACAGTTTTGCATTTAAAATAATCTACTGCTCAATGAGCAGTCTGCAAAGAAGTAACAGTTCATGGTAACTCTTTCTTTCTTACCTGACTGTCAATATTAATCCACTGCCAAGAAACTAGAACACAGCTCCAAAGGAAAGGTCATAAGTTCCACATATAAAATTATATTTAATCATTTGTGCAGATGTTTGGTCTACAGATGAAAACAGTTTCAGGGTAAATACTTACATATTGCTCAAAAATGATTCAAGGAAAATAAAACTTTATCTGATGAGACATGCCCTGAGCTATCTAGACTCCTTAATAGTGCAATGTTGCAGTGATGCCTGGTTTCACCCTGGTTTTTGCAAAAGAAACACAGTAACTGCTCACAGAGCTCCTAAATGGCTGACACAGCACAGTATTATATGCACTACAGCAGTTCTTTTAGATTTGCTAAGTTCCTCTCCATCCACTGGATATTAAGCTGAATTGTGTCGATTGCCTCTTTTACACAACGCAGTTGAGAACTCTCCTCGGATTTTGACTCAAAAAATGACTTGACCTGCATAGCAAAAATACAGAAAGAAAAAGAAAATCCTCATTAAAATCAACACTAGCCACACAAATAGGTTCAGCAGCAAAGGCTATGCACATGTTGCAGGAAATCCATTTTTGGAAATAATTTGTATCTATGCAGTAAGCAAACCTTTCAAATGAGTTCCCATACAGCAGGAAGAACCCATTTAGTATCAATGTATCATTTCACCAATAAACAGACATTTATTTACCATATCACAAAGCAAACAGAGAGTGTGCAGAGTTCTGGAAAATGAGTCCTATTCTGTGACAAAAAACTGGCTGGTGCAAGCAACCCTCTTCAGCATTCTGGAACAACACCCACACCCCATCATCATCATAATTGCCAATGACAACACTTAAAATATTATACATCAAACCATTAACAACCGTCTGTACCAAATTATCTGAACGAAAACATTAGACTAAACCTTAATCGATTCTTGACACATTAACTTCAAGGCCTTGTTAGGGGAAGACAGCAGAGCTTTCTACGAGCTATTAAACACCTCTTGGCTGACAACCAACTTCCACAGTAACTCTTTGGGACTGCTGACAGAAAAATACCAGCATAAAGCAATTTTTATGGCACAGTATCACTTTTCAGAGACACAGAAAGCATAGCTTGTTTACAAAATCTAGACCAAAATTACATATAGATCAAATTGTTATTTTGTGAGATAACTGTGTTCAACTCTGTAATGCAATTCTGTCACAGACCCAGTAGACAATCTCCCAGGTGTTTATGCATATATTTGCCACGCGTGAAATAGGGAAAGCAACTGATGTATATCCTTGTGGAAGGGTGCCAAGGATATAAATAACATGTGAACATGTGTTTTCCTCATCCTTCAACTAAATGAAAACAGCACTGGCACTAGAAAATACCCCTTCCCGGTAGATTGAGCCACCAACCTCAAGCAGATGCGCCTTGGTTGCAAACTGTGAAGTTGACCAGCTAATGATATTCTGGATAGTATATGAGCCTAGGTGAAACCTGAAAGACAACAAACATTTTTCAGGTACAAGACATCTTAAGATACAGTTTCCGTACACGTATGCATTCTTTTCTACTAATTCTACTTTTTTGTCTAGTAGTTGGAAATTATTAAAAGCACTTAAATTCGATACCTTGCATTACAATTACATACCTTATTTTTCAAAAGAAGTATACGGTCTTAGAAATCCAAGCCTCTAGCTCCCTATTCTCTCTAAAAATAGAACACCAGAGCAAAAGCCATGGAAAATTTTCAGACTTCTATCACAGATCAAATAGTAAAGAACTGAGGACACCACACAATGAATACAAAGATCTGTATTTGTGGTGTATGTATTCAAAAGCTCTACCAGAATTGAACTTGCAACCAGGTTTTGTTTCAAGCAAAGTAACTTGTAATATTGGTTATGAAGAGCTTGCTAAAGAAGAAGTTTTCACTGAGGAGAAACTTTTTTAGCACTGTGAAACTGTTTAAAATCAAAGCTGGGATTTAGAAACAGAGTTTTCTAGTACTCTTTTACTTTTTGAACTCTTGGGGCTCAGCGTTCCTACTGAGCACCCTTCAAGGCCAGTTATAGTGAACATATTTCTGAAACAAGGGGGATTTTTTGGTTACTTGGTTTTAGCAATGCAGTAACAATGCAGAAAAAAAAAGCTAAATTAATTCCCTGGGTCTCCTTTTGTATCCATGTAATCCACATAAATATCCTGCAACTGAACCAATCATCTTACAGACAACGACCTTCCTAGAAAGATTAAGATCAAGATTGTTTAGAATTACTGAGGTTCTAGGAAGCTCCAAAGTCCCATCAACGACTGGTGAGACTTCAAAGTTTATGTAGCAAAATTTATGTAGCAAGTTATATCTGCAAACTCCAATTTTAAACCATGATTTACAATTTTAATATAAATCTTATATGTGCAACTATTTCTTGTCTTGTTTGAAAAAAACAAACAGGTGTTTTTGCCAGTGTGAGTTTGAAGTTTCAGCTGCATCAAAAGCCTTACTTTCGTGTAAGCTTTTCCCAGTTCTCTTTGACAAAGTCCCAGGCCAGCAAATATCCAGGCAAACTTTGGCTAACAGTTGCTATGATATGTGAAAGTTCCTGTGACCTGATGATTTCTCCTTCAAGACTGTTCTGCATTAGCCTAGAAGACAAAGCATATGAGAAGAGACAGGAAAAAAAACATCTATTCATATGTTCACATGGGATTCCTGGTAGTCCTCAGTTAGATGGAAAGGATAATATAATACATCAAGCAAGCAACTTCTGGCATCTGGAAAAAACTGAGGTTACATTTTATTACAACAACTGTACTTACTTAGCTTAATTTCCAGAAATAAGAACAATCTTAGCTCTAAACCAAGGAGCTAAATTTTCATTGGTGTTGGCAAAGATGAAGTAAATTCTAACAACTTGTAAAAGAAAGCAATACATTGAAGCGGTAAGGGAAGGAAGCTGAAGACTAAACTAGCAGGAGATGTTTGTGTTCTCCACGTAGTACCAAGATTTAGTCTACAGAGAAGAACTTAAGGTCAAAATTTCACTCAAAGAATGAAAGCAAAGAAGGAAAAACCTCAAACAAAAAAACATCTCAACTAGTTATTATTTTAATTATAAAGATACACCAATCTTTTAAGGTTCTATAGAACAACCTGCAATTTTGTTACCTGCATCACAAAATCTGAAGTTTTGTGTTACCAGCAGTGCAAAGCCTTTAAGTTCAATTCTTTTCTCTTTATGCATATTCAGAATTTGGTCTTTTGTGCTGCTTTGTTATGTAAGTTACCTTTAAGTGAAAATGATCAGGTTCTTCATGTGCATAGAAGCCTGTGCAAAACATGTGGATGGATTCTCTTTAGCAATCAGAATTTTTTTCAACAATAGACAAAAGGCAATGCACTTTTCCAAGAATATTTTATCACTTGTAGTTTACACAGCATATAACTTTTTGGCTCCTTCATACCAGATCAGCTTTCTGGCATCTTCTGTGCTGGCCAAGGCTTCAATCATGTTGCTCTTCTCTGCTTCAGAAACTGAAGAGAAGTACATCTTCAGGAGGAATTCCCAGCCATCATTAGACTTGGCTCCAACTGTAAATATGGCTTTCATAACATCACTAGGTAGACTACAGAGAAAAACAAAAGCAACAAAACAAATAAACAAAGGGGGCATAAAAATACTCACCTGAGAAAAGAAGGAAATCACAAAATTAAAATATTAACTTCAAAGAGATGCCTCTCTTTGGAGCAATTTGACTCTGTAGAAATTGTTAAAGTTTGCTGGACCAAATTCATGCCATTGTAATGCTTTCAGTCACTGGGGAAAAGCAAATCACATTAGTCACATGAAGCCACAGTAGATTGTATAAAAAAACTGAGCATTTTCTACGGCTCAAAATGCACAGGAATCCAGACCAGAATGAATTCTGAGTGATAAAAAGGTGTGCTTTGGCTTTGCTGCTAAGTAATCTTCTTTCAGCAAGCAGCTCAGGAAATGCAGATGAAAGCAATTTGTGTCTGGTTTTGCAGTAACACTTAATGAGCAATTGGAGACAAAATCTAGCACAGTCATCCTCTCACTGTGAAACAGCAATTACTTCTACATATGGAACAGTAAAAGATAGAATTATGTGCTTTACCAATACTAACTTGGTGGTGGTGGCGTGGTGGGGATTTTTTTTGGATTGTTCCATTTGCTGTTGAGGTATTTTTCCCCATTGCAATGGTGGCAATGTAACAGGAACATAGATGGGTAAAAGAAGTGGAAGCTCAGTTTTTGCGGTACCTTACTGTTCCATTAGACTTCATCCACCTCTCAAACATCTCTGTGGCAGTTGTTCTACAGTTTCTTATAACATGGGTGCAGGCAAAAGTCAGCAGTGTTGACCGGAGCTCTCGTTCAGACAGGGTTCCATCATCTGTCCAGTGCTGGTCATCAATTTTACCTCCAAGTAAGTCATCTATCCTATGCTAAAGGAGGAGAAAGTTACTAGCAATAGCTAATTCTCTCCAAGAGGATTTTCTATATACAAAATCACTTTCAAGTAAGAAAAAAGAAAAAAAAAGTTAAGCTTTAGAACTGCGGAAGGTAAACATAGTAGTTTTTAATCTATTTATTCCAATTTACCCATGCTATTTCTTAACTGTAGGAATAAGTATCAGATACCACATAAAGATGGGCCAGGTTACATCTTAAATTGCACATGGAAACTGAAGATTGCTCTTGGAGCCACCGCTCAGACTTGCTTGTAATCAGCTTACAATCTCAACTAACTACAACTTCTGTATGTCTAACTGCATTTAACCTCACCAAGTCACAGTTAATACACCTTCGTTTAGCACAAAGAGACAACTTTTGTCTGTCTATAGGCTGAACACTCATCAGTTTTGTTGCTCTGTAGCTTGCCAAAACCACAGCTGGATGCCTGACTAACTACCACATCTCAGCTGAAACTTCTGAACTTAAAACTGCACAGGCACTGCATTACAAACAAGAGCTTGCGCTGTTTATTATAGCAGATATGTAAAAACTTTGGGTAAATTCTAAATAAGGAAAATTATTACAATAGTGCTTTTTGTTTCTTATGTTTCCTTAAGCACTCACTAATTATGCCTACCTAGCATAAGGAAAAAACATCTGCTATTTCATCTAATCATTTAATAATTTTCCTTACAGACTAAATCCCTTTACGGATGTTTTACAATGTAAAGCAGCAAGGATCATTTCAAATCAGTAGATGAATATGGAGAAGCTCCATAATAAGAAGGTAAACAGAGAAATGAGAGACATAGCCTCATCAAGAACTAAACTACAGTATTGATTTCACTGCCAAGTCTGTAGCACTATACTGTATTAATCTACTACACAACTGGAATGGGACAATGACAACCATCCTTGTGTTTCTATTTTTACAGAAAACAGTTGTGATTTTTTCTCCTGTCTCTCTACAAAGTAATTAGATCGATGATCTCCAGCCACTCTAATTTCGAAAATAACTTTTATGTACAAGACACGTTAAATGGACTGTGTTTAATTATATATTTGTACTAAATTAACCTTTATAGGCACTTTAAGATAGCTCCAGACATCACTGTGTTCCAACTGCACCACACTCCCTACAAAACAGTTTGGGGCATGTGGGTATGCTATGGAAACAGGGGAAGGAGTGGCAAGAAGATGGCCCAAAAAATGTAGCATTTCATTAAGAGATCATTAGCAAAAGCTGGAAAGACTGGCAACTCTCCAGAATCCCCATCCAACTCAGTGAAATTACTGATTATGTTCAGCAATCAACATGTAAAAAGATAATGTAACTATAAAGAACATTATAGCTAATTCTTTCATATTATAATCTATGAAAAACGAAGACATACCATGACTCGTGCTGCCAGTTGTTGTTCACCCTTTTTGTCTAAAAGGTTGTATATAAGATTCAGTTGAAACAAAGCTTGAGTAAGTGGTGCAGTGCTGTTCTCTTTGTGAAGGTAATCAATCAATTCAAAGGCCTTTTCCAGAGACTCTCTTCCTAGTCTATGGGTCAGTGAACACAAACATTAAAATGGATTACAAAACAAAAGCACTCCATGAAACAAGATCAGAAGTGATGCTTTCCATTACACTAACAGAGAGATAAGTGAATAGAGGGAGTGACATAAGAAATAATTTACACACAGGGATTTTCATATTTTAACTTCAGTAAGATCACAACATAGCAACTATGGGCACTAACATGCCTTCACTTAACAAAAATTGAAAATGGGTAAGGAAGTGTGGCAAGGATGTCTGGAAATATTTAGCATAAATGAGGGTACTCAGATACAGTAGCAGCTTCCAAAGAGACTAACCACAACGTTCAGCCTTACCTGCTCTGACAGTGGTGGTGAAAGACATGAGAGGGCACCAGTAAAAATTTAAGAGGGAAATAGCATACTTTTCCAAAGTGGAGCACTAGACTACACGAAAACAGTCTAGTAGGCAGATTATTGGATACTAAAGAAAACAGTGTCTTCCAGAAATGGAAGCTAACATGTGGCTCTAAGTGGTCCAAATAAATAGATGATGCTATAAAGAAAAGGGAGATAACATCTAGCACCAATATGGAAGCACCAGTGAACAAGGCAATTGAAGACTGAATTAAAACTTCTCTAAAGCAATTGTCTCTAGAAACTAAATCTGATCTTCTCTGACTTGGAAAAAACTTCAAACACATATTAAATGCATTTTCCAATATAAAAGTCTTACCGTGCAAGGTTGAAAATATTGTTGATCAAATTCGCTCTGTCTTTAGCACTCAGAGCAGTGTGGTTTTCTTTCAACAGATCAATCAGTGTTTTCCAGTCTTCAGCATAGTGTACTATGTAATAGCCATTCATGTCCACATTGAATTTTATCCATTCCACCTCTTCCGGAAGCTCAATGACAGCTAATGGATAGACAATATGTTATCAGCAGAAATAAGCATTTAACAACTGTTTGTTCAAACCAAAGTCTATGAAATACCAGAAAGTACCAGAAAGACAGTAAAATCTTTCACACTATGTCCCCCTGCTGTGAAGAAGGAAAAGCCAATACAAAGGTTTCAAAAGGCAACTAAAATATTCCAGGTTATACTTTCTCATCCTTTGTCCTACATCTGACTGAATGAACACGATCATAGTCTGCCCCAAGCTGCATCTGGTGCAGTTAGTATTTCTCCTTCTGTCCAGTCCTTCTTTCAAACAGCCCCATCTACTGTTCCAACGATGGTATTTTCCTACACAATTAAATAAAATAATCATTTCCGCAGAAAGTTACATCCCAACGTTTCAGCAAACTGGCAGACCAACTTTCACATTACTTGCTCTCTAAAGAACATGCAGTTTGAGAGATTTTGTGTATGCACTGTGATGAAAAGCACAAGCTTTTACAAATTTCAAACCTGTGCATCTGTTCTAGTTGCTGTCATTTATTTATACATAAAATGCTACAGGTAACCAACTCCCTGGTGATGACAACACCAGCAGTGCTCTGATCCAGATCTCTGTAATTATTCTGTACCCTCTATGTCTTCACCTTCACATCTTACTCAAGGGTGAGCTCAGAAAAATCATAAATCTGTACCACTTAAGTAACTTTCTACCAAAGCTTTGAGTCACGTACCTGACTTCTGATCCAGTAAATATGCATTAGTACAATGAGTAAAGTTGCACCTATTTGTTATGTAAGTGAGAGGAATATGCCACAGGTAACTGCAAAGGAAAACAAATGTTTACTGACATATTATATACATATTATCTCTCTTGAATGGTTTAATTTAAGCACTTTTGTATACTAATAATACTACAATCACTGAATGTTGTGTAAAACAATGAAGTATAAATCTCACTAATATAATCAGAGTATGATGAAAGAATAAATACATAACATGCGCAGAAATTATTTTTGTAGCCCCACCATGTTGAGAAATGGGTAGGTTTTATAGAATAGCTTGGGTTTGAAGAGGCCTTTTAAGATCACCTAATTCAGCTCCCCTGCAATAAGCAGGGACATCTTCAACTAGATCATGTTGCTCAGAGTCTCATTCAACCTGGCCTTGACTGTTTTCAGGAATGGGGCATCAACCACCTCTCTGGGCCACCAGTGCCACTGTTTCACCACCCTTTTCATAAAAGTACTATTCATTGTATCTAGTCTAAATCTACCCTCTTTTATTTAAAAATCATTATTCCTTGTGTCCTATCACTAGAAGACCAGCTAAAATGTCTGTCCCCATCTCTCCTTTAAGTACTTGAAAGAATGCAGTGAGGCCTCCCCAGAGCCTTTTGTTCTGCAGGGTGAACAGCCCAAACTGACTGTCTGTCGTTGCAGGGAGGTGTTCTGTCCATCTGATCATTTTTGTGAACCTCCTCTGGACTTGCTCCAACAATTCCATGTCCTTCCTGGGCTGGGACCCCAGAACTGGATGCAGCGTTCCAGGTGGGGTCTCACCAGAGCAGAGCAGAGGGACAGATCCACCAGCATGCCCTGCTGGCCATGCTGCTTTGGATGCCCCCCAAGATACAACTGGAATTCTGGGCTGTGCATGCACATTGCAGGCCTCTGTCCTGTACCGCCAGGTCCTCCTCTGCAAGGCTGTTTTTGATCTGTTCGTCTCCCAGCCTGTGTTGATACCAGAGGTTGCTGTGACCAAGGGCCCACTGCTTGAATTTGTCTAGGTCCCTCTGGATAGCATCCCTTTCCTCAGGCACATCAACTGCACCACTCAGCTTGGGTGTCATCCACAAATTCTCTGCAGGGGCACTTGATCCCACTGTGTATGTCACTGACGAAGATCTTAAACCGTATTAGTCCCAATATGGACCCCAATGGACTCCACTTTTCCTAGTTCTTCTTTCTCAGTTCTAGCATGCTAAGTAGTTTGTCCAAAATCATACAGACAGTAAATCTCGGGCTGTATCAGAAATTCATCCAGTGTAATTTTTACTTGAGTCCAATGTTCTTTTTCTGACCTTTAACAAGCTTAATTGTAGAAAAAATTGATCCAAGTACAACACTCAAATTCCAAATCATGGTAACAGAAACCATAATTAATGGCATACCATAGACTATTTTTAAAGTGAACTGCAAGCTGGAAGAAGAAATGCTTAGGAAGCTCATAATGATGATAAGGACTTGGCTATTTAGAGAAAACACAAGTCTGAGTGGGAAGAAAGAAGCTGCACATATTAATCCGATTTTGACAGGGACCCCTTCTATGTATGACTCACACAGTGTTCTTCAAAATCTTTTCATGCACACCCAAAACTGACATCAAGTAGAAACAGAAATTACTTAGCTTAAAAATCCTTCCCTTCTTCCCCCGCCTTTCAACCCCACATCGTTTTTCTTCCTCCGCATAACAAAAATAAAACACAGCCCTCTAAATTCCTACATCTCAAGAGACAAATTTCTTTCACAGACCTGATCTTCTGCAAGATGATGCCTGTTAAAACTTCAAACAACTAAATAAAACCAGCAAAATCTCTAAAGAATTCACAATTACATATTTTTGTTAGAAGACACTGTTGAGGTTCGTAAGGTAAGTTATATTTGCAGCAAAATAAATTTTAAAATTACCAACTGCCACATCTTTGCTTCTTCAGTACTTGCATATGTACTTCCTTTTAGGTTTTGGTACAATGGATATTGCCTCTATTATATGCTGTCATTTGTTGTCATGCAGTAGTGCCATCTTAAAATTTCGAAGCCAAGAAAGCTTTGATTCTAGCTTCTCTACCTTCCTCTAAAAAAGCCCAACGTGTACACTGAATTTTGGCAGTAAGAAGCAGAGGCTCTAAGGTAGGATACATGCATTTGTAACTCCTGTAAAATTTCTGCAACCTGCCTTTCTTCATGTTCTTGTTAAACTCACAGAACTTTCTCAAATTAAAAGAAACCTTTACCTATGAGATCTGCCTTTTGGTATTGAAAACCAACTCATGATGTCAAGCTTAAAAGCTTCAGGAAAGGATGCATGTAAGAAACACAGATTACAAAGGCTGTTGCTGATTTTTACCAGTCGTTTCAATGGAAATAGACATGGACCTTCAGGCAGATATCAGATGTGTGAATTTCTGTGCTGAACTCTACTACCTGCCTTCAAAGGAAACACTAAAAGGCCTGAATAAAAATGAAAAAGACGTACAAGGTTTAAGACAGAAAAAGATGTACAAGGTTTAAGACAGTACCTTGCTTTTAATGGATAAAAGGTATTAAGAAAGTAATAACCTTGCATCTGATGTCCAATTTTCTGGTTCCACACGATACAAAAATTTCTCTTGTTGTACTGAAATAATCTTTCCCTTTCGGACAACAGTGACTAAAGGAAATCCTTTATGCACAATCCAAGTCTTCATCATTTTTTTTACATCTAGTGTTCCACTGGTAATCTGTAAAAACAATCATAACATAACAAGAAAATAGTAAATTTACAACACTTAACTTCCTTCTTCAGTTACCAATTAAGTGGCAGCATGATTTTTCATCGGTAAACAACCACTTTGACAGTGATCTTGTAGACTTCATAAGCAACAGTTTAGGGGAGCAAGTGGTTTTCATTTTGAGGGAATCCTAGCCAAGCAGTGGAAAGACAAATTGGAAACATCAGGTAAATTGAACTGGTATGTAATAAGGGTGAAGAGAGAATGTTACAGAAAAGAAAACTACAGTAAGCTCCCAAGCTCCCCCCACCCTTTCTCCTTCCTTATTGGTATGCTGACATTATGTGAGCATTTCAGGTTGAAAAATCTTCTTTTAATTCTGAAATAAATATTAGAAATTGAAGTACACTGCTGGTGCTTGTACAACAAAACCATGTATCCTTTATAAATTAGTTTTTTTCCTCCTCCCACTTACTAGCCTTTGCATGACTTTACCTTCAGCCTCTTCTAATCTCTAAGAAACTGTTTGTACTACAACATCCTCTCTGAGGACAAGCACTTTATAATGCCTATATATCACCATCTCTTTATTAGCAGAGATAATAATTCACTCTGAAAAAGATAGTATGCCCCCAACTTGCACAAATATGGTTTAGGCTGAGCTATGAGGAACATAAAGAAATTACTATACCATTATTCAAGTTACATTAAACTTTTATCAACCTATTCTGCATCTTTCTCTAGTTTAGAGAAGCATCTTACCGACAAATGTTCTCTATTCAAGCCCATAATATGTACAGTTCACCCTCACAGGAAAATACTGTATTATTTATGTAGAGAATGACCACAAACCTTAAATAGGGGTTTCAATTCAATGGAAGCAATTCTCTATCAAACACTTCAAATTTATAGAATTTGAAGTCTACCCGTTTGGGTTTTTTTACTTTTTACCTACTCCCCCAAACCACTCTGGCTAAATCTTCTTCCTCTCTCTTATTATCACAAGCTTTAATTGGTACTACAGTGTTGACCACTGCTGGTTACCCAAAGACTCTGAAAGGTTTGTGTGTAGTCTGTACAGAGACAGCAGTGAAGTTGAAATTTTCTCCACCGAAATAATTCTATTCCCATATACAATCCCAAATCATCTGAAATTGAACCAATTATTAGAAATTACAGCTTCATCTTAGTTCATCTTAGCAAGACTTTGAATAGTGTGTCAATGATTCATTTTATTGACATCTCTTCTTCGAACAGCAGCTCCTGACTCCAATGAAAGCAACACAATTATTTCATCCTTCTTCTTTCTAGGTATGGTATACCAAAGTTTCTTTGCCATGCTACAGATGTTTCTTTTAATGCCCGTGTGGTTTTCTCATCTTCAACTATGATTGACAAGGACCCTCTCTGTTCCATCTCCACAGAGAAGGTGTGGACTTAAAAAATGATTGTGCATTTTGCTCTGTGAAAAATGTATACAAAAATCTATGTTCAAAGAAAATTACATTCTCATGGTTTGAATTTTTAAACACATTCAGCCTAGACATAATTAATGGTAGCAAAAGGGAAAAAGAGCCAGTCAATTTGCTGAATATCACAGGTTTGCTTTTACTATTACTATAAATAAAAGAGACAACTGAAAGGTATACCAACCATCTCAATACATGGTGATACTAATGACTTGTTACAAGGAAGAGTCAGTGGAATAGTACATATCTAAACCAAAGAATGATTAAGAAGTCCAGACAGAGTTATGGCCTCTCGAAATTTTGGAAGATTTTTGGTTTTTTTCCTTTCTTTGAAGAAATTTTTAACAGTCCTGGACACTGGCTGTGAGTCCAAGGGCACTAATGGTGGTATCAGCCAACTCACAGGTCAGATAGGAATACAGTAGTTTTTGTGAGCTACTCACTTCCATCTAGTTAACGTAATTTTAATTACTCAGACATCTACTGGGGGAAAATATTACTAAGCAAAAACTTTCTATCAAGCTCCTAGAATGGATGAACCCTTGATACCAACGACAGTGAAAATAACCTGACCTGAAGTCTGCCTAGATTTTGTGGTAAATCAACAGAATGTGACTCAGAATTTGAAGGTGAAAGACCATCAGAAAGCAAGAGAAACCAAAAATTCAAGGTATAAGAAGAAAAATATTAGGACAGAAAGAATACCAAAGCAAAAGAAAATGGACACAGGGACAGTACCTTTCAGTAAATTCAGAATGGCAATAGGTGAAAACCAGTGAGAAAAATGTAGTGCAGAAAACTGACATCTCAGGGAAGCAAAAGTAATAAAAGCCCATATACAAAGTAACCCACGGCACTAAGAAAGGGAACATGAAAGCAATATAAAAGGCTCTGTAAAAACACAAAATGGACAGCATTAACACTCACATGCAAAAGGCCCACAAAACATAGCAGAGACTCAGGCACAAAATGAGGTGCAGGCAGAAATGGACAGATGAAATGGCAAGCAGAGTAAGAAGCATCAGAAAACATAAAGAACCAGGTGGTAGGCTCCTCCACACAGAAGGGTAACTTCTGTCAGATAGTTGTTAAATACCTGATGTCAGCAGAAATTTGGCACCAAATACAAACGGTTGTCTATCAATAAAATAGGAAATACAGACTGAGTTTTGAGACTAGATGTTACTAAGTTTGTTGGATGTGATTCATTTAGCAATAGTAATACAGGCAGGGTGAAGCAATCCTAGAGTTGGAAACAATTACTTTTTGATTCTTACAAGATGATAACTGAGGTTACAAAAGACTGGAGACAGAGATCTGTTGAGTTTGCAGAAAAGCTGAAGTTGTATCATGACTAAGAGTAGGATAATAATAATAATAATAACAACTATTCTGAGTCAGAGAGACAGACAAAGCAAGTAGTCTAACGTTTTGATGATGGCTCTTTTCCTGTTAAATCCTGCATCTAGTTAGTTAAGCTCTCACATTAATTAAATGTGAAGCATTTGTCAAAGGTTGAGAAGAGGAAAATCTGTTTTGCATTATAAAAGTCACTCTTCCACCAGAAGAGTTCTCTGCCACAAAGGAGTAACAGACTGCTATCAGCAACAGTCAATCCCTAAGTGGCAAACTAGTGACTACGGTATGACTAAACACGCAAATTTACGGCTCCCTGTGACAGCTGACAATAACTAAGAGACTTCAGTTCCACAGAAATTCAAGTATAATAAGGTAGATGCCAAGAACCAAACTGAAATATTAAGTCAGTACCCTGCCTAGAACTCAGCTTCTGTGAGGGAACCTCACATGTATTTCAGAGACTTTAATACATACTATGCAGTATACACAAACATCCGGAAATCTGTTCCTTTCCCTTATACAAATGCCTTGACACTTCCCTGAGGTACTGAGCAGCTCTTGCTTGTTAGAATCACTCTCTCTTGCACATATTCACTCCCTCTGGAGCCTTTCCCTGCTGCACCCTCTTCTATGCTCTTCCCTTCATGTGCTTTCTCCCTTGAACCCTTCTGCCCTCCACCCCTGCCGTGCTCTCTCTCCTTCCTTCCATGTGGGTTGTGGGTAGGTAGGGTCTGGCGGTCGGAAGATGTCNGCATCGTGTCAAGTAAAAGATACTGGTTGCTTCTTGAACTCCTTCAGGGATAACTCCACCACCCCCTGCCAATGGGCAGTCAGTTCCTATGTTTAATGGCTCTTTCAGTGAAAAAATTCTTCCTATATCCAACCTGAACCTCCCTTGACACAGCTTGAGGCCACGTACTCTCACCCTGTTGCTGGTTGCCTGGGAGAAGAGTACAACCCCCACCTAGCTACAACCTCCCTTCAGGGGATTGCAGAGTGATAAGGTCACCCCTGAGACTCCTTTTCTCCCAACTAAACAACCCCAGCTCCCTCAGTTGCTTCTCATAGGAATTGTGCTCTCCAACTCATCTCCAATTGATGGGTCTCCATCACCGGTTCTGTTGCCCTTCTCTGACACACTCCAGCACCTCAGTGTCCTTCCTGAATTGAGGGGCCCAGAACTGGACACAGAACTTGAGGTGTGGCCTCACCAGTGCTGAGTATGGAGAGACAATCACTGTCCTGGGCCTGCTGGCCATGCTTGCTGATACAGGCCAGGATGACACTGGCCTTTTTTGTCTCCTGGGCACACTCCTGGCTCAGCCTGGTTCAGCCACTGTTCAGCAGTGCTCGCAGGTTGTTTTTCATTGGGCCACTTTCCAGCTACTCCTTCCACAACCTGTAGCACTGCATGGGGTTGCTGTGACCCAAGAGGAGGACCTGGCACTTTGCCCTGTTGTATTTCATACCCTTGGCTTTGGCCCACTGATCCAGCCTGTCCAGATCCTTTTGCCAAGCATTCCTGCCCTCCAGCAGATGAACACTCCTGCCCAACTTGGGGTCATGTGAAAATTTACTGAGGGTGCACTTGACCACCTCCTCCAGATCCTCAATAAAGATATTAAACAGGACTGGTCCCAATACTGTGCCCTGGGGAACACCACTGGTGACCAGCCCCCAGCTGGATGTGACACCATTCACTCCTGGGCCCTGGCTGTGGCAGCCAGTTCTTAACCCAGTAAAAAATGCACCTGTCCAGCCCATGGGCTGCCAGCTTTTCCAGGAGAATGTTCTGGGAGACAGTGTCAAAGGCTTTGCTGAAGGTCAGGTAGACAAAGTCCACACCCTTCCCCTTATCCACCAGGCGGTCACCTGGTCATAAAAGGAGACCAGGGTGGTCAGGGAGGACCTGCCCCTTCCAAATCCATGCTGGCTGGGCCTGATTCCCTGGTTGTCCTGTGTGTGCTGTGTAATGGTACTAAAGATGATCTGAGCTCCACGACCTTCCCCGGCATTCAGGTCAGGCCAATAGGCCTGTAGTTCCCTGGACCCTTATTCCTTCCCCTGTCCTTCCTGCTGTTTCTCCACCCTCGTTTCCCTGGCCTCTCTGACTACCACAGCCTTGCTGACTCTGGCCCTCGCTCTCCTCTGCTCAAGCCCTTGCTTTCTTGAGCCCTTCACACTCGTTTTAAAATTAGACACAGCCTTATGCCTGCCTTATAATTTGAGAGCTGCCTGTACAGTCTGCTTTCCTAAAATTTCAGCACAATCGTTAAAACAGAGGCTATCACAAACAAAGTTGCACTAGTAGAGAGTAACCTAAGACCTCTGTGAGGTTGGATTTAGCTATTCTTTGAAAGTAAATTTTATCCTGAATTTTATTACTTTTATTCTGGTCTTAACACACCACTCATGCAACCTCAGAGAGGATATGTCTGTACTGGACGGACATGCACGGCAGTACATACCCATTCACAATGCTTTTTTGGGACAACAGTCAGTGTAGCCCTAAAAGCTTGACAAATCTCCCTAACTAGATGACAGAACTTTAGAACAGGACAAGCAAAAAATCTAGAATATTTCCCTGCTATTATCCTATTTCTTTCATAAACAAGGAAATAAATAAAAAACTTATGACACTCTTAAATAAGTGGAGGGGGAAAAAAAAAAAAAAAGCAAAGAAGAACAATGTGTTGAGGGTGGATACCTCATTCATGCTGTCCCACAAGTCATCACTCTGGGCAGTTCCATAGTTGTGATTATGCAAGTACACCTCAATGCCAGCTTGGAAAACATCCTTAGTGAGATAATGCTTCAGCATCAAAAGAAGTGAAGCCCCCTTTAGGGAGAAAAAAATAAGAAAATGAATCAGTAAATTGAAGTTACAGAACTTTTTGAAGCATATGCATATTATAGGTATTTTACAGTACAGGAATAACTCAGAATCTAGAAGATTTCATTCCAAATAATATCCTTCTAATAATTACCTTTACACTCAGTTGCCTTGGAAAAATATTCTTTTAATATTTCATAAACTCCAAATGCAGTTACATAAAAGACTAATGCAGTTTGAAAATGTTTCCCACCTGCTTTGGAAAAAAAATATTTTAAAGGCTCAAACTACAATTACAAAAAGGACTAGTAGAATTTGACATTTTTTCCAGTTAACATAATCTGAAAAATACTGCCTTTTTACTGATAGGTCTCTGCTGGCTGCCATTTTTCATTATCAATACTCATTTGTATGGTACAGAACTGCACTTGTGAGTCAGTGTTTAACAGTCATATGACTTGCAGGTATATCAAAAACCTAAAAATACAGGAAAAAGATTATATACACTCAGTAGGCTGGAATTGACTGCAGAAGAACAAGTACATTTTGATGTGTTTAAATACATCCATGTTTGTTAAAAAAAACCCCAAAGATAGAAACTGAGTAGTTTCAGTATCAAAATGGCTGTGAATGTTTCTGTATCACAGCCACTAATAAATAAACTGCCTGAGCACTTGCATACTGTAGAACTGAATGCAGATGAGCAGCCATAGATCAAGAATAGTTTAAAGATGGATTTTGTATTTTTGATACTATTTATAGGAAAGAAACAAGAAATAAATGAGAAGATTTTAAAGAGAGAATGCATTGTTCTCACACATTCCGAAATCAAGTTTTGGAATTTGAGTAACATCTTACCTGAAACTGAAGGCTGCTTCATTATTCATTACTCATCAAACTGCAGGAACAGCCCTTGCAGTTTTTAACAATATGGTCAAAACTTCCTGTCCTGCATGCATCCATACTTAACCTATAGCTCTGCTACCTTGTTTTCCTTACTGTCACATCCTTCCATACACTCTGCTGTTGCAGGTGGATCTTGTCCCACCCATGGCTGTTAGGTTTACTGACAGTCTGCAAAACAGTCAGACTAAAAATAATATTGTACAATAATTCCTACTCCAGACAGTACAATAGAGAGGCCACCTACTAATCTGTGTCAGTTGGCAGTCCAATGAAACAAATTAAGTTGTACAATTCAGTAAGACAACCCTTGGCTTATTAGTGACTACGTTGCAAGTGTCTTCTCACTTGAATTGCCAAGAACTCTAACTAAGCTATAGGGACAAGAGCAGCGGAATACAAAGACTTCATGCATGAATGAAAAGCTGTACAATGAAATCCTCTGAAACAGAGAAAGCAGCCATGAAAACAGTATTTCTGACAATGAACAAAACCTCTTTTGGTGAGCTCCTAAACACAAAGGTGTAGGTTGATACAATTCTATTCAAAATGCGCACATACTTACAAGTAGCAATACAGTAATAAAATAATTATCCAAATATAAAGTTATACTAATTGACTGAAACTCCAATCCAATCACTTAGGGAACTTTTCCATTAAAATTATATAAGAGGTTTCCATCAAAGACTGACAGAATTTATATCTCTAAAGTTAGTTGGCTACAGACATGATTGTGCAGAATGCGTACCTTCCAGAAGCTGACCAAAAAGGAAATTACTTGAGACAAATTCTGAAGCATGAAAGAACAGCTATGCCTTTTGATAAAAGGACATAATCCAAACTCATTTTGCAACCAAGGTAACCAGAAAATCACACATATCTATTCCTGTACTTGAGAAAACAGAGTCCAAAATAAAGCACATTGCTACCATAGGTCTATTTGGCAACTCAGACTAACAAAGGCTGCCAGACAACATGTGTTGACCAGTTGAGACTTAAAAAAAGAAACATGAAGAAACAAATCAAGACTGCCATAGGAACTGCATTCCACTGAGAAGAGGAAGATGTGGTATTTGACTATTTTCTAGTAAAAAATAGCTGTCCCCATGATTTCTAATTAGATGAAAGTACAAGACAGGAATAGAAAAATATGTCAGCTAATCCAAAACAAACAAACCAATGGCTTTACTCCAACTAGTGTCTAAAACCTGAGAAAATGTGAATAAAGATTTTGCAAATACAAATATTTTTAGTCTCATGCATTTTTAAGCAAGGCACTGAGAAGCTTTAATAACATAAGCCTCACACACAGCTCTGACTAGACATTAGAAATTATCAAGTTCCAGACAACCAGGATATGCAGTAAAATGATTTACATTAAAGAGGCAAGCTTCCAGTTCAGGACATCTCTAAAATGCTGCGGTTTTTTAAAACCGGGGAGAGTATAAGGTTGACTGATTACTTCAGTGTTTTGTTTTTAATCTTTTTTTAATCACTTGTTACAGTCTGCTATCAGAAGAAGAACATATGCCTAACGGGATATGTTGCTTCACCTACTGATTCCCCTATCTTCACGAGTATTATACTTCGTGCTCAAGCATTCAACAAGATGATACGTAAGGCCACAAACACATACACATAACACTTTCTTAATTAAATATCATGTATATGCTCAAAAACATTATTGAGCATCCTGTATTGTTTGAGTTAGATGTAAATAACATCCAAACATTTGTCAATACATGCCTATTTACTTGTGATTCCACATTCATATTTTCAATAGCTAATGTATCACTTCCAAAATATTTCCAAATATTTTTACAGTTACCTTGATATAAGAAAGAGCATCAAACATTTCTTCAATTTGCTCTGAAGACTGAACAGCAGAAGAGACTGGATGTGAAGAATTCAAGGAATCCTTCATCATAGCCTTGAAAATTAAATTGAGGAAATCCTCATCCTAGAAGAGAAACACAACTGTGTAGGAAGCTGAAACATACATGGTAAGAAGAAAAGCCAAAGTTGTCTCTGCTTTGTTCTTCCATTGGTCTAGGCATCAAAAGAATTATCAAGATAGCACTTATAAAAATGCTACTATTTCCCTGCCTCATTTTAGCAGTGGAATCTCACTTTTGAGTTTGTATCATTATACAGACCCTTAAGCCCCTGTCTCAGGCAAGTGTGTCATTGGCACTAGACACCAAAAAAAATTCACCTTCTAAATGTGTGTCAAATTTCACATCTGGCTCACCAATGTTTTCAGTTTATTTATGGGAGGCAGGGAATACAAAAGCACGATCTTTCTATGCTTGAAGCATGATGTTGAGGGAAATTATTCACTACACTGATGCTTTTGAGAATGTAAACAGAATCTTATATAGCGATAACCAAGGTCTCTGACTTATTTTCTTCTAGAATGAGGATATTTGAATTTAATACATTGGTACCAGAACAAGAAAACCCATAAAAGAAGCTGATCATACCAGTATTTATCCATTTCATTTCATCAAGGCAAGCAAACAATTCTCTATACAGTAGAGAGTTACAAAAAAAACCAAACTTATAAAGCAACAACCTGTGTGAATTACAGTAAAAATAACTCTTAAAGTTCAAAATGTTAAGGCTGTTTTTCTTGAATGGAGAAGTTCTGGGTGGTATTTTTTATTTTTACCAAAACACATTCTGGCACCATCAAATGATGAAATGGGATATTGGTGAAGGCAGCTTCTCAGACACCTTTTGGAATGACGTACACAGATATTAGAAGAGATCTTATTAAAACAGGACACTACTTTTGTGTCCTGCACTCACCACATATGCACCCAACATGCAGAATGGCTATATAAACATACTTTCAGTGACCATCTAACAGAAAAACCAAGCCAGGCCAAATGAAGAGTTTTAAAACATCAAGTGTTGAAAAAGAATTCTACTTGACCAGATTAGCAACTCAAGTTTCTTAATACAAGAGTGATTTAAAAACTCAAACTCACACTTATCCAGAATGCTGAGATGCACAGAATCTATCAAGCAGGAAACAGTCAGTACGCATCAGGTGTTTAAACTCATGAATAATGCAAATCACATAAACACTCCTAGAAGTTGATTTCAGGTATGTCCCCTCCTCGGAGATATCTTTACTGAGAATGCAAAATAAGTCTCTCCACTACCCTCTCCATTTAATTCCACCGATCACTGTTTACGTTTACGTGCCTGTCATTCTCAGTGACAGGAATGCTTTATAGCAGTAGCTGATACCCTTTCCTTGGAGAAGAGAGATCAAATTTGAATCCATCATGTTTTTGAGAGTCTGAAATGCTAAGTCACTTAGTACCCAAGTTAGTCCACAAATAGTGACTACATTATTATATCAAAAAGATTCTATCCTTCAGCCATATATGTAAAAAGAAGTGCCTGTAGGAGCAGTGCTTTGTATTATTAAGGCTATATCAATTCTATCAGAATCCTTTGCGGAGGACCATTTGATACTTTTATGCCAGTTCTGCTGATTTGTGAAACCCAAACTGATTCAGACACAAGCAAGTACCAAAATGATGGAAAGACAGGAGATGCCTCTGGCATACTGAATAACCTAAAGCTTCCTAAGACTATTAGGAAAAATAGAAGTAAACAAACTTGTTCAATAACATGTACGGACATGTTCTGGACAGATTTTAAGTTATAATATGATATACAGACATCTACATGTTTTAACACTTGCTATTTTGCACAGAATACCTTAACTTCACAAACACAGTAAACTGCATGTAGACTACTAAAAAAAAAAAAATTTAAAACTCACAAAAACAATGTACCCTTCTCAAAGCCACTTCCAATATAATAAAAGTGCCAAAGCAGAGATGTGGCATGATCTCAGTGGTGCCCAAAATTAATTTCAACATCTATAAGTATCAGTCATTTACAGGCAGCACTAAAAAGAGGTAATAGTGAAGGTACAGAAAGTGCAATTACAGAAATTACTTACTGAACGTAATTCTGGAAAAACCTCCTCCAAGGCAAAGTATTCCATGAAAGTGGCAAATCCCTCATTCAGCCAGAGATCGCTCCACCATTCCATAGTTACTAGATTACCAAACCACTATGAAAGACCAAAAACATCATTATTTTCTTAGAATTAAGATAAAATGAGAAATACTCCATCCATCCTTTGCCTTATCTTGTGATAAAATGAAGTTCAGTCAAAACCACAGTAAAGCCTTTGCAGGAACAATTCCTTAAGTATGTCATGAGAGTTGTGCTCAGCCTGCTGTGCTGTAGAAAATATGCCTGCAGGTTTTCTGAAGAGTTACAATGCACAACCGTGTCACAGTGAGGGGAGGGGTGAATTTAAGGAGAGATTTTCACTTAAAAAACAAATTAATAGAAAAAGAAAACACTAACATCCCAAGTCTAGTACCTGATGGGCAAGCTCATGTGCTATCACTGCAGTTATTAACTTTTTATCCCTCATTGAAGAAGTATTATTGTCAAACAAGAGCGCTGTTTCTCGGAAGGTGATCAAGCCCCAGTTTTCCATTGCACCAGACTGAAAATCAGGAATTGCTACCAGATCTGGAAAAGATTTGAAAGAAGATTTTGAAAACTGCTAGTTGAAGCAATCCTGTCTTTCAAGACTACTGTATGATCACTAAAACCCTCATAATTTAAACCCTGTGGTATGGACATTCACTTAAATCTCAAGTTCAGAAGCCCCATCGATTTGTAATCATGTTTCTCTAGCAGTACTCTGACACAAACAATTTAGAGATCCTGCACAAACAAAGTAACATGGAAATGCCATGGTCTGAAAAGTACACTACTGAACAGTAGAGTCTTAGAAGACAGCATTTCACTACCTTTCCAGTCAAACCAATGCATGCAGAGGAATCAGGCTGCAGATCTTGCAGCTGTGAACATGGTTCACAGACTGAGAATTTCCTCACTACCAAATTAAATTCACACAGAATTATTTCTCTCATGTTATGTTATTTATGTATAAGCAATCTGGTTCCAAAAGCTCACAAAAACTTTCCAACTTGGGACTCACATCATACTTGCACTCAAACACGTAATTAGTTTTTCAAATTTTTAAAATAATTTAATAATTGTAACACTTCTAAAAATGAAAATTTCCATCATTATTCAGAGCAGGGCTTCTTCTGTTAAATAAAAAAAACCAAAACAAAACAAAACAAAACAAAAAGTCCTAAAGAGCTTACCTAATTTTTCAAGAGGGTATTTCATTAAAAAGTATTTTTGGTAAAATTCCAGAAGCTTCACTGCTGTGTCTAGGGCATACCCAACTTGGTTTATATGCTGTGGTATGGCATAGACAGATACCTAGTCCAAACAGAGAAGAGAAAATATTTTGAAACATATTGCTACAAAAGATTTAGAATAGAAGGGGGAGCTGGCCAGAGTTCCTGAAACAGGTAGAATACAATTTTGGGAGTACATACACAAATTACAAGCAGTAGTTATGAAGCTGCCCATAAATAGGCTTTTCTTACTAGAGCTTATTAACTAGTCAAAATACAGGCACACTGGCCTGTGTGTATGCAGGAATAATTCAAAGCTGACAACCTATAAGGAATGTGTTCCAAGGACAGTCTACATGACAAATTGTTTAATCCCTCATGAGTTACTAAATTACCCTTCCTGCACACCTCAGTTAACCTTTAGGCTATCAGTATGATAGCACTAGTTCAATCTGCAAGAAACTGTCTCAAGAAATAATAATTGCGTAAAACTCATCTGTTCCCCTATCTAAGGTACAGCCACATTAGACATGATGTAAGAAGTATTTCTAAAAATTGAGAAGCTACAATATCCCTCTATTCATGTTGAATTGTCTGCATCAAGAAAACAACTTTGATGAGGTTACTGGTAGATTCATGTTTAGGACACCTTTTCCTAAACAAACAGAAATACGTGGAGACCAATTTTCCAGTTCTATAAAAAACAAGTCCCTCTTACTGTTCTATAGATTAGTAAAAAAAAGACATTTCAAATATATGGAAAAGGTCACATTTTAATTTTTGAGTTTGAATGAAGAACATATAAAGAATCTAGTCTAGTGTTCTGAGAGTACAAAAGTATCATAAGCTGCAAATTTTAAGCTCAAAACCAAAAACATAAGAGCCTCTCAGGATTGTTTGGAGTTGAGAAAAATCTCATTTCATTATGAACATGAAGCAACTTCACTTCCACTCTAAGCTATCTTAAAGCATTCATGACAATAAACTTATTCACCCTAAACTGTGTGAAGCTCAAATTTTTTGGATATCCCAGACACAAACTGCTGGAAGCATTTTGAGTATGTATTTCACAGGCAATGTCACTATATGCTTCCATTTTACTGACTTCTTTGGTCTACTGCTAAGACTACCTTAGACCTACTAATACTCTGGCCTTACTTGGTATTCTTGTCTTCTCCCTTCAAACTAGCAAGGATTCTTAAAAAGATTAAAATACTAATAAATAAAAATTTTTAAAAATGAAAATAATAAATTAATGATAAATAAGAAGTATTCTTACTAAGTTAAAATGTTTTCTGCCTCAAAGAACTGACTGTATGGTTTCACCAGGGTACAGTTCAAATACAGACCTGAACAGCAGCCACAGGCGGAAAAAAAAGTTTAACAATCTGTTCTGTTCAGCTTTTATTAGAAACACTTGCCTAAATCAGAATCAAAGATCAAAGCCTGTCTAGTGCCTTCACTTGTGTATACTGGATTAAAGAGAGGGCCTCTCCTTTTGCAGTGCTACTATCACTATTCCCTCTGGCTTCTAGGTACATAGACACTTCTGACACTTCACCACAAAGGGGCAGTTTGTGCTAAAGAGTCATGAAAGTCGTTGCTCCATGAAACTTCTGCACTTTCGAAAATAAGATTAATAAGCATGTCCTAACATTAGCCTGTTTATTCTTTAGTTACTCTAACTGAACACATTGTAGAAACAGGCCATACCCTTGCAAAGGACAAAGCTCAAGCAGAACCAACTATTTGATTTTTGGAACCTTTCGAAAAACAAAAACTCCACAATTAAATAATTGTATTTAAGTGACTAAATGCACATTCAAAGTCAGCCTAAACTTGCTTTACTGTAAGTTATGTTTTTTTAAGATATGTTATCTTTGCAGGTACAGAAAATTTTTGTGGCACTGCTTGAAACCATATGTAGGTGTTCCTGGAAACTTGTCATGTTTCTTTACATCCTCAGAAAAACTCCTGGTTTGCATGACATTACTGTTCACAGATGAAGCAGTGAAAAGAACTGCTTAAAGCTTCCAGCTCTGAAAGTTCTTTAACATTTTGTAAATTTCCACTGTAAACAAGACCTGATGCAGAGCCCCTTACTGTAAAAGTATATTCAGTCTGGTATAAGCTGTGAACTCAGTCCAATTTATAGCATGTGGCTTTTGTTCCCTACCTATGATCAGTATAATAAAACCAAGAAGATAAATACATTTAAAAGGGACACAGTTTGCTTGTCTGGGGATCTTTTTGTTTTATTTAGGTAGCCTGGCTGGCTTGGGAAGAGTGAAGCAGAACTTAAACACATACCAGAGTTCCATTAGTTTCCCTGCTGAAATTTTTCAAGTCTGCAACAACAAAAGCTACTAGATAGGTGCTCATCTTCAAACTCACAAAAAACTCATCCTGAACAATTCCATTCATCACAGGTGTAGTGGCGTTCTGCAGGGGTAATGTGATATTATTAATGAAGGCAATAGAACACTACGACAGAATTCTAAGATAACATAAGTAAATGTTAAATAATTATTTCATGCTAGGAACAATTTATAGGCAAGTTTACATAATATATTTACATTTTGGTTATACTTTCATTATATTTCAGTGGGTTTGATGATACAACAGTGTAACAAACTTAAGAAGACATGAAACATTTAAGCTTACATACACAAAAATAATTTCTCAAGTTTTATTATGTGGTATTACCGAACAACTGCTCTGTTGGAGAAACCAATCTAATTTGGTTTACATTTGAAGTCCCAGTATAATCCAAAGTCAACATTAAGATTAGCATTAATTCAAGGGAGCATTAGGCTAGACCAGAGACACAGTTCAGTATAGCCTATTAAAAATACTGGTATTGCTTTAGTTAAATATTTGTCTCTTCCCCTAAGTCTCAGAAAAACTAGGTAACCCCACATACTTTTTATTTTAAAACCAAACAAAATAGTCCTCACATGCACTTTTACAAATCAAAAGAAAATGCATTTTAAAAACTGAGTAAAATCTAATATCTCAGTTATTTCAAAGCAAAAACATGCCCTGCTTAAACAGACACTGACAAAAGTAACTGTCTGCCCAGGCTTCTGAGCATGCAGTAAGATACCATACAGAAGTAAGACACCATACTGTATCTCAACTTAATTTTTGTGCAGCTTTCTTTAACACTAGTCCTAGAAAAGCACTCTATATGCCTTAAAGTACCTTTCTATGTATGCCTTCAAAAACATAAAATACAAAAAGAATAAGGCAAAATGTTTAAAGCCATTGTAGTGCAGAATACTAAAGGTCTGGAGACAGAGATGGCAGTTCTTAAGTTCTGAAACTTTATATACCTTTATTTTTTTAGAACCCACATACTTTTAAAACCCAACAACAACAACCTTTGTTTTAGACAACATCATTTGAAACCAAACAATGTTTTGACATTTAACTGTCACTGAAAATTTAACTGTCAGCCTTAGAGAGAAGTGGATTTTTAAACCTGAAGATATAACCAATATAATAATCTAATATGACCATTGTATATGAAGCAGAATGCCATCTTTGAATTCCTTCAGTGAATTCTTAAATTTCTGCCTTTATTACAGCTTTGGTGTCATATGGAGGTGACAGTCTATTCAAGAAAATCTGCTGCACCTGCAGAAAAACTGGTTCAAAAATCAGTTATCCTCATTATACAAACCCCAAAAAACCAGAACAAACAAAACCACAAAAGGCAGCTCCACAACCCCAAAATACACAGTTTATTTCTAGCCTTAATGCATGTCAGACACTATATATTGCCATGTTAGTGAAGTACATACTGGCTGACAAGGCCTACACCTGAGATCTCTTACTATTGTAGGTATAGGTGATCATTTCAGCAATGTCTGCTGCTCACATCACAAAATATTCTGAGTTGGAAGGAACCTGCAAAGATCATTGAGCCCTACTCCAAGTGAATAGCCCATACGGGGCTCTAACCCCCAGCCTTGCCATTAGTAGTGCCCTGCTCTGACCAACAGAGCTAACTGTTGGTGTATGCAGCAGTACTAAACCATTATTTACATTATGTACATGAAGAATTATGGAAGCTGTTGAAAGATACCCTAGCCACTTCTCCAGCTCCTACCAGAGGAGAGGGAGTGAGCACTCTTTCTTATTTACACAAAACAGGAGAGTGGTCCACCAGAGTCCCTCTCTTCTTGTAATTGTTAAGAACCACTAAAAATCCAGGAATATAAATGTTTGTATACTGTGAAAAAGATGCTATTTCATAAGGTCACAATTATTAGCTTGGTTTCCAAAAATAAGGCATCTGCATCAGCACCTGAGCTTTAGACAGCTTTCTGGAACCCAAGCTGCACAGTGTATGTACATGTACCAGCAACACCAAGGGTGTAATTTTCTCATTACTGATTAGACCAATGTCAGTATTGAGGTTCTGCTGGGTGATAAATGGTGGTAATGTTTTAATCAGAGAATACCTAGGTCAGACACAGACTAGGTAATCTTAGTCATGCTGGTCTGTCTAAATGAATTAGGCTTCTTATAAAGGTTTGTCCAAAGGCATAACGGCATAAAACATCACCATAACATTAGATACACTCTTACAAGATTTTGTCTGAAAAATTCTAGCTGAAGGAATTTCAGATCCCTCATTCACATTCTAGAGCTGACTCTGCCTGTATTCATACCCCCACTTCCCTCATAAGGTACAGAAGCACATCCTTTGAGATCAGGCACACCTTTCACATAGACTGGTGCAAGTTACATGAACTACTGTTAAACGTACTCCAGTACTCTGGACATGTGCAGTATCAGCAAACATAGAAAACTCAAAAGCAGATCTTAAGGGCTGTTGAGACCAATGCCATCAACAACAAAACTGCAAAATAATGGTTCATTTAATTTCGACAGGAATCCTTCAGTCATTCAACTGTCTGTCAGTAACATCCTACACTGTGCAATGCATTGAACAGTTGTTTTCTCTACAAAGTTCAAGTCTTTGAGAACAAAACAGTTGTTTTATTATAAAGTAATATAGTTTATAGCTTAGCCACTCAAGTAATATCCCGGGACATTAATGCAATAAAAATAAACTCAAAACACTGAAACAGATTACCTAGGCAGCAGCGCTACTAAAATTCCCCTACAAAAGCAGGTACCTTTGGCATATTTGACAGAGTGGAAAGTTTCTCATCCCTTTTGATCTTGATTAAAAAAGTAGCTTTAAATGCTGGTTCATCAAAGCATGGAAAAGCAGACCTTGCTGCCAGAGGTTCAAACTGAGTTGCTGCGAACCACCTAATGGGAAGTGTGGAAAAGAGCAGAGTAAGAATTATTAGAAGCATAAATGTTAGTTTATTTATGATAGAACAGTCATTTTAATCATTTCCTTCCCAAACTTTCTAGGAGTTTGGTATGGAAATAGTTTTTTGAATAGTAGATCACAAGGCTGGGACAGTCAGAATAAATGTTTCATTAACAACTTTTTATTTAAAATCCAATAACATACTTATTTGAGGAGTAATCTTTTTGCTGTCTTTTGCTTTCTGAAAAAAAGAAGAATGTACCTGGAATAACACAATTACAAAACAATCAACAAAATATATGACAGCCTGTTTCCAGAGAGAGGGAACAAAAAGAAGATTGAAAAATTAAGTTAGTGAGCATGCCCACTAAATAAGTGTTTGGAAACCTCTGCGGCAGATAGGACTGCGAGGAAGCTTTTGACATTTTTCATCTAATTGCCAGGCTGTTTCCTGCAGATGTTCCCACAGCTCATCTATCTGTATGCCTGCTCCCTGTGCTGGCTAGCAGTTGGATCATGTCCAAGTTCATGTATTGTCTTGTTTCTAATCCAACATATCACAAGAAGACTTCTCAGAAGCCTACGTTCCTCCTCCACTGTTTTTATACTAACTAGCCGCAGAAATTATGGCTTTTGATGAAGAGCATTTCTGACTTCCGCACCTGCAAGACAAGAGTTCAGCAAGTTCACTAACTGAAGTATTTACTGGAGCTAAACAGAGTGGTCCACATTGCCTTTCTTTTTTCCCCTCTTGCTTTTTTTTTAACCTACTGCCAAGCTACTCACAACTTTTTGGGGGGTTTATCTGTTCTGCACCATGATCCAATAATTTTTTGATATACAGCTTTTCTGAGAAGGTGCACTGCTGAGAATTCGTAAGATTAAACTGCATGTTTTCAGCTTCTTACTCTTTTCCTCCCCATGACAAACTAATGTAGTTTCACCCCAAGATTCTGGGGTGAAAAACAAAGAATAAAGAACTACTCTGCATAAAAATATAAATACAGCCCAATTTATTTGTTTTTTATTTTGGCTCTGGCAACGTATTAAGTGAGTTATTCTGCCATTGGGTGATTTTAATATTTTTTGTGACAATATAAAAAATCTTCCAAAAAAAGTAAAACAAAACTAAAGAAAATATGTTTTCTTGCAAAATTAGCTTAATAGCTTAAGCATTATACAGAAAATGCACTAACAGCAGATACTATCAGAGTAGTCTGCACCTGCAAAACCACACAAAACAGGCACACAGAGACAATGCCCCTGCAAAAAGAAGAGGCAGGCAAGGTAATGAAAATGACGATATCACTAAAGAGTTATCTGAAAAGTATTTACTGAAAAATACACAGGTTAGAACTTGCTACATCCTGATCCTGAACAAAAGCAGGTAGCACTGGATTGAATGGGGACAATAACTCAAAAACTTACTCACAGATCACATTTTTTCTCTGTGAACAATTGTACATTCTCTTTCTACTACAGTAAATACAAAAGGAAAAGAAAGCTGCAGCTACATCAGAATAGGAAAAAACCCCAGACTTTTAATTATTTAAGTGATTTTTACTTTCTACACTCACTGCACTCTTAATCCCACTTACTTCATAGTAATGAATGTCTTTAATGTTTGCATTAAGTCGCTTAGCTGACCCACATGGCTTTCCCTGCCTCTTGTTTACTGCACCACACTGTTTCTAGAAAACCTGCATGGACAGTTACTTGCCCGCAAAGGCATGAACGCTCTTAAGTACATGACCAATTTAAGGCCCATTTGAAGTGGGAGGTGGAAGTTTTTAATAATCTTCTTGATAAAAAGCACTGATTTATTAATTATAAAAATGTATGTGATGTTTCCCTTTTCTTCAGTCACCTGGGACTTTGCGTGACTGCCATGACTTTTCATATATGACAGAGTGGCTTGGCAACCACATCTCCCAGGTCCCTTAGGACTGTGGGATGCACCTCATTGGGCCCCATCAGGTTCCTCTGGTGGTCTGGAACTTGACCTCTTCCTGTGATAGCAGGACTTTGTTTCCTCAGTCCTTCTATTGACTCAAGGGCACGAGAAACATGGGAAGAATTTCTGAAGAGAGAAACTAAGAATTAAGCAAATTAAAACAAACACACTACAACTACCTACAACCTCCACACTGAAGTACGTTTCACTGTAAATGAGGCTGCCCTGACTTAAGGAACTCACCCATGAAAGACGTTTTTCAGGTAGATTAATCAAGGGATTAAAGACTGATTTTTCTCAACAGGAAAAAGTTGCATAAAATGTCCAATAAAAAAGCAAACTTTTTACTTCTGTTATCAAAACACAATCTAGAAGTGACAGAACAGAGAAGCTGTATTATTGGACATACCTTTGCTTAGAATTCTCATCCTTGTAAGAAATTTTGTAAAAGCCATAGTACGTGTCTGATAAATTAGATGAATATTCCATGTTGACAGTATAATTCTGTCCTACAATGAGAGCCTCTGGAGCCATGAGTGCAATCTGGTCATGCAATGGATATTCCAGGAATTCAACTGGCTTTGCTTGATGCCCTTGTGCTGAAGTAATTGTTGCCTTGGTGATATTAAGTCCTGAGCTGTGAAGTACAATCTTCTGAGTTACATGGAGGATGCTGACCACTATTTTTACAGAGCCTGCAAATTTCAGAGTAGTTAGGTTTGGGTGCAAGACAAGATCATAGTGCAGTGGTACAACATCAGGAGGAAGTCTAATTTTTGCCCATGGAAATAGTTTTCCATTGGTTGCCAAAGGGTATATTAGTTCCATTGTATGATTTTTTTTATGGCAGCCTTCTTTGGTAAAGGTACATTTGGGAATAAGATAAATCACTATTATTAATGAAAATGCAATCACAAAAACAACTGTGCAAACCACCATGGTCCTCGTAGAGGGCACTGAGCATGATCCATTTGGATTTTGCCTATATACAGACAGGTTATTCTGCAGACCCGAGCTTCTGTTCATGAAGGACATCCCCAATAATTTTGCTGATGACTCATAATCCTCTTCATCATCATCCATTTCATGTTCTCCAAGGCCACGCACCAAGAGACGGGAGCTTCTTGGTTCATATTCCACTTCATCAGGCTCCAGTGGATGTAAACAAGGCTCTTTTGCCAAGTCAACCACATCAGGCTCCTCTTCAAACATACTGTTTTCAATCATATTCCTTGGTAACTGAATTCGATCTGAAAAAGAAATGACCACGTATTACATCATAAACAAAAGGCTTGAGTGTGATACCCCAAAGATATCTGAATTACGGAATGGGAAACACCTTTACAGTATATACCATCAAGACCTCTTCCATATTCTCTCCTAAGATTGTTTCCAGGAAATATTTATATGCTTTTCTGCCTACTGTAATTTTGCTTTCAGTACCTTCAAAAGGATGCTTCCCTTGCACACTGTCACAAGTGTCTTTACACCATAACTGGAGGCAAGCTATACCACTGCATTGCTCTCCCACTTCACTGATGTCACTGGCTTGGCTGCATTTCTTCTACCCCAGTAAACTGTATTTGTATGCAACTAAATTATTTAAGTTTGATTATTTCTTATGTTGCACAGTAAAACACAGCAGTTCTAGAGGTATTCCAAATATGCTATTTGTTAAGTTCTTTAGCAGAGGAGAAAATCCACCACTGTGTTGGCAGCCACATAAAATATCCATTCGACATTTTTTAACTTAATTTCTCACAAACATTGCAGAAAAGATAAAAATATTTCTCACATAAAAATATATATGTATAAAAAGTATACTTCCAATTGACATCTTCATTTAAGATCTAGCTCATACAATCCTTGAAACAATCCATGAATCTAAGAAGTCATATCAATGCCAATCAGACTATTTGCCTCCATAAAATTTGTTCTTAGTAGACAATGGATCAGTGAATATAGGTAAGTTGAAATTCATACAAAATTTTAAAATCACATTTTTATAGCATGCAGTTTTATTTTAATGAAATTTCTGATCGTATCTTTTACTGTTCATGTAAAAGGTATCTTTCAGCTAATTAGTCATGTGCCACAGGTTCTAAGGGACTAGACAATACTTTTGTCCAAATGCAAGGCTTCAGAAATGAACCTCTTTCAGACATGCATGTCTACTGTCAACTAAACAATATTCACATCACACCTCTATCTTTCACATTCCATTTTTTCAGAATGAGAAAGCCAAATTTTTGTCTGTACATAAACATACTGGATACTAGGCTAACTTTCATTAATTTCTGACAAGAATGGCAAAATTGTACAATCTATAGACAACCTAGAATATAACTGTTCCTCTAATACATTATTTATTTTATTTTTAATTTTATTAAAATCAAGTTCCTATATGGCTGAAATTCTCAATGGTGAAAATAAAATATCTTAAAGAAAAGAATATTTTTGAACCAGATATATTAAGTTCCTCAACATTCACTATAAATGTATCCAGACTTCCTGCTTCGAGGCCACAAACTCAGAAAAACTGGAGCATCAGTAGCTGTAGCAATGAAAAGGCCTTAAAATAAGGAAAAAAGAAAAAAAAAATCCTACCCCAGAAAATTCAATAAGAGAAAGGTGCACTAGTCAACATGAACGAGAGATACAGAGATGGAAGAGAGCAGGGAGTTTGCTGAAATTTGGGTCTACCTGCTCTAACTAGGAACAGGATCACAGGGTCACAAGACATCTGAGATTGGGAGGGGCTTCAGGAGGTCATCTGCTTCAATCTCTGGGCAAAAACAACCTCCAGAATTTTCTGTCTTTATGGCATTTCCCAGTATAGTGTTCATGTGCCAGCCTGCAGACTGTGGCTGCAGTTCAGTGGTCCAGCACTATGGTCTCTACACTAGAGCCTGTGCACCTGTGTGTCAGACTGAAGACCACAGACAATACAAAGGATAGAAAGCTAAGTCAAGTGACAAGTAAAAACACATAGACAAACTAGTGGAGAAAAAAACATGGAAAGAAAATATTGTGCAACAGAAGCTCCTTTACAATTGCTCTACCCAAGAATAGTTTATCAAGAATTCGTTATACTACTTCTAACAGAAGTTCTTGGTTATTCCCCTCAGCTGGCTGCTTTTGAAATCTGTTGACTACTTCAATCATATCTGAAAACAGACTCAAGACCAATTTTCTTCAAGTCCCAATGCAATCCCACCCCAAAACAACCAGCTTCTGGTGGAAGACACCCAAATCCATATCTGCTATGTAGAAAAGGCAGGTATTATGACTCACATCTTAACCACTCCAAAAGGTAGCAGTCAATCAGTACACAGCTCCAACCCCAGCCATGGCATGTGCAGTTGCATGGCCAGCAAAAGAGGTAGAAGACAGGGGAGGCACTGCAGAGGGAAGGAGGAGAAAGATAAAGAGCATAAATCTAGCAGAAAGTAGGTTTCATCAGCTCTGATTCTTAGAGAACAGTTTCCTTTTTGAAGAGCTTATTCTCTAACAAGTTTCTTCTAAAGACAGTATTTTCAAAGTTGCATGCAGGCACTAACAACTCTTTCAGTTAAAAAGAATTATACTAAGAAATCTCAAATTGAAACAAAGATAGAAAACTTAAACTAGAAGTTAGCTTCAAGACAATTTACAGTTTTAACACCTAAGAAACATTAATTTCTAGGAAAACAACAGTTATAGCAAATTTCTACAGAAATATTTACATAAATTGGATGTAATCAAAATCTGTAAGATCAAAACTTTATTGCAGATCAAAAGCATCACCAGACTACTACTCTCCGTTGGAAAGAACACAGACAAAGAATCAAAAGCTTACTGGACCTATTTATGCTGACGCATAAGTTTTTTTATTGTTTCCTTTATTCACAGAATACATTTTTTCGAGATGAACCATGGCAAATTTGTTTAACACTTTAACACTCGGATAAACTCTGAACTCTTTGCTTCCTGCTGGTTCACTGGAATTGATAACATGATAGTGTGAGTGAATTGAACTTTTATGACATTTCAAATTCAACCCATGGGCTGTTACAATATGAACTAATCAGCCATAAGAAGGGGAAAAAATGAGTATTCTTAAGCTGAAACATGCCACAAGGAATAAGGAGCAGCCTGAGGAGCATGATTACAAGCATCACATTTCACTGTCATCTCTCATACAATGTTTGGCCAAGCAGCAAACACTCCCATTTTAAAACATATACAGAGCAAATTAATTAAGATTCCAAATATAACACAGGAAAAATTAGTGTAACTGCAAGAGAAAGAAAATTACCCTGTAAAGAAGCTGCATGGTTCCAGTGAACTACCACTGATACAATGTCAAAGGATAATTTTGTTCAATGATTTCAAAAATAGCTATAAATATTTAACAATGCTAGCAGCGATGTAGAGCCATAATATTGTTTTGCATACCTAACTTTTATGTCCAAATTTGAAAGCATTTGCCTTCTTTTTAGCAGAAGCAGCTCCTGACAAAACAGCAAATTCCTTAGAAAAGCCACAGGGATTTTCTGCTATTAAAGTCTGGTTGCTTTTGCTAAGGCCATCCAGCAGGGCAAAAAGCAACTCTGAGGTGGATTTTTCCCTTTAAATGTATTTTTTATCTTTATGTACCTGTCTAAAAGCCATGTCACTTACAAGTAGTGGTGAAGCACTTAAAAGACTTCAGCACAGATAGTAAGATCAGAGTATGCAATTCCAAATACATGAATGAGCTTGTTATCAGGATGGTAAGGAGAGTTTGAGGAAAAGATGCTATTGGGCACAAATACTGTGCCATACAGTCAAAAAACAAAAGGCTCCGCTATTACTTAAGAACTGAAAAATTAGTTCTATACTCTTAAGGTTTAGCTGACTGCATAAAATTCCTTCTTTTCAGGACTCTGAGGAATTATTTAAAGCACTTATGAACAGTTGCAAATACTCTGTGTGTGGCAGGTAAGCACACTCCAAGCAGAGATATGTATGATTCTACGTATATACAGCTCAACTGTAAAAATAGTAAGACTGGTTAGAGTACATGGAAACCTGACCTTCTCTCCTTTATTTGGTCTTTGGGACTAGTAGTAAAGGAAAGGAATGTGGTAGTGAAGGCTAAAGCAGGTCACTGATACATAGGCTTGGATGCAAAACTGTACAAATGTTACTGCTCTTTAAATCAGTTAATCCTTGCCAGTACCTAACATCACGTTACACGGAAAAGCCAACGAAGGATTTCTGCAGAAATAACAACACATATGAAGTCCCTGCAGCCTCTTGTAACAGAAGCAGTATACTCAGTATAACCATTTCCCAGAAAAAGAAGAAAAAACAAAGACTGAAAATTAGATATCAAAATAATATTTCTTAAAACTTAAAATTTTTATTTTGCTTAGTGAAATAATGATTTCTTATTGAATAGGGGGAAAAAGAATTAGAAACACTCCAGAAATTAAAAAGAACCTATTACAGCCATGTAATGTATGAAAGTTTTCTGCTACACTTGCACTATCCTTAAGAGGCAATATCATCTGTGCAGTTGACATGCAGACATGGCTCTAGAAAGCTTGCAATAATAGGTATACCTGCTACAGAGTCTACTCCTTTAGGGAAAAGATGAACATGTTACTCACAGTACAGTATTCATCTATATTTATGAGAGAAGAAACCAAAAATATACCTACGTATCTTTACACAGTGAAATTTCTCACACATATCTTATGTCTTCAGTCCTCCCAAGCTAATGAGCAGAACAATATGAAACATGAGAACCAATAAAAACCAGACGTACTTGCATTGTACAGTTTCCATGCAAGAAGGAACAAAACAAGCTATAGGAAAACAGCACAAGGAATATTCAAGAAGCTTTTGGAAATGTTATGTGTTAAAATGAAACCAATGTACAAACAAATAATAGTTTCTATTTTAAATTTAAAATAATTCAACATTTTAAATGCACAAACAAACCACTATATTTAAAAAAAAATCTTAATGCATGGCAGGAAAGGCTAGATTTCACTGCAGAAACAAAACTAAATTTTCACATTAAAGAGTCATCTAAAATGTATGCAAGGACACTTGAGGCACTATGGATATGGAAACACAACTAAAAGGCTACACTTTTCCTCCTGAATTGTCTACTGCAAATCTGCATCTTCAAGGGGGAAGATAGAGACAGATAAATATTTAATACTCAAAATCTCTCTGAACTGTCCTATCTAAAATTTCAGAAGTGTTACTATGGAAAAGCAACACAGCATATGGTATCCAATCACCTTTTTTTAAGTTTGGGGTTTTTTTAAATTCTATTTGGCACAGGCCTGACTTCCACATTTAACTAATAAAAGCCATAAATCCATTTATTTATGCCCAGTTACTTAATATAAATAAACAGAATTATAAAAATTAAAAGCATATACTTGTGTTCTGCTCATACTAATGGTAGTTTATCAATTCTGCTAAACAGGAAACAGCAGACCAATCATCCCAATTCTGAATTGCCAAACATTAATGTTTTTGTAGAAGACAGAAGGGAACGTTCATTCTTGTTTGTGCACTTCATGCTGGACTCATTGCTTGAGACTCACTCCAAATCTTAAATCCTATTCTCACCCAAAACTACTGTCCTAGTTATTGTTTCTACCCCATCGGAAAGAAGAAAGATGGGCAGCCCAGAGGGGAGTGCCAAAACACAGATTCATTGTCACAGCTGCTGAAGCTGGCCTACAGAGGTATTTTGAAGATAATTTTGATTCTAAATACTACACTGGAAATTCAAAACGTGGGAACTATTTCAGAAAGTGCAATTAATTCTTCAAGGAGACCAAAAATCACTAGTTCCAAACACCACTAGATAAGGGTTTTTATTTATGCAAATCAGCACTGGAGTTTAACACAACAGAAATAAGAGTATCCAGTGGCATAGATAAAATACAACTTGCTATCCAATTTTTTTTTTCAACAGATGAGGAATAAAATGGCCTTGGCTGGCCAAGAAGAAGTTTAACTGACAACATCTGAATTGGTAGACTTTGAAAATGCACACTTATTCATTGTTAACATTTTCTTAGATATAAACTTGATATTTTTCTAAACCTAAAGATAAAATAAGGCTGGAAACATTAGTTAATGCTGTTTATGAATTGTATAACCTAATATGATGGAAAAGAGCTTGAAAAATCCAGCAGAGAAGGAAGCAACATCCTACCCTACTTAACCACTTCAGCAAATGAAATAAGACAAAACAAACATCAAGAAATAAAAGTGACAACTTAGAAAACTTACAGTATTTTGTACCAATAGTTTCATGGAAGATAAATATTTTAAGAATAAAACCCCTCAAAAGATTACCAAGGCAATGTTTTTTTATGTTTTTCATAGTCCCTCTTTCCTTTTATTTAGGCATCAATCAAATCCATATATATCTATTATGTCTTATTTATATGCTGTATTTTAAGATCTTTAGCACAGGATTTGAACACAGAGATGACACTATCTCATCACTAGGTAACACCTAATTTTTCCCCACAAAATTCTCAAAGAATACAAATAATCAGCATTGACTGATCCCTGGCAGTATATGCCAGTAAATCTTCTTTTTACCAATAAGTGCTTAAGAGAAAAAAGCTCCTGCTGTCTAAAGCCTTCTGTTATGTTTGCATGCAGATTCAGAGTTGCTTTCTGTGTTATGGCAATTTCAAAACCTACTGGTCAAATCATAAATAACCTCAGTTCTGTAATATGGCTTATGACCGGTTGCTTGCTCAGGCAAGCACTACAAAATCTGAACAAAAATTATACAAGACACTTAAATCAAATGGCTAAAAGCAACCATATTGGTATTTAACCTTTAATTCAGTGTTTGATGCAGCATCAGCAGCCGGGGAAAAGAAAGCCAGGCTTTCTGACCATTGAGTGTAAAGATGAAATCTAGATTTTCAAAGTCAGCTAAATCAAACAGATAAACAGACCCACTTATATGCAGAAGTGCTTGTCATCTTAATGTTCATGGGCAGTCCAGAACTACCAGTTGGAGCCTCTCAATCCACCTGAACATTGAGTATATAGACACTCCGGTACCTTTTGATATCTGAAAGGAGACCACCTCCAAAACTAATTCTGAAAGAGAATTCCCTCCCATCTCTGCTGAATCAGAGAATTTAACAGTTGGAATACAGTATTGACTGGACCCAGACTGGAGCTATGAAGTCCAATTCTTGCTGTCACAGGCAACCAAAACAATTGATGGTCAATCCAGACCAATACACTGAATTCCATTCCCCACCAAAAGTGAAAAAATATTAATTTGAAGCCCTGTTCCATAACCTTTTACATTGCCTTAGCACGAACTTCTGTCTGTTTCACTGATTACGCATTACTGCAAGGAAAAAGTCTTCAGGAGAAAAAAGAAAAAAAAAAGAAGAAAAAAGAAAAAAGAAAAAAAGAAAAAAGAAAAAAGAAAAAAGAAAAAAGAAAAAAGAAAAAAGAAAAAAGAAAAAAGAAAAAAGAAAAAAGAAAAAAGAAAAAAGAAAAAAGAAAAAAAGAGAGAACAAAAAGGAGAAATTCAGCAAAAAAAATTGAGCAGACATTTTATATATTTAGCAGAAAATGGTAGTAAGAACAGCTGATCAGACCTGTGCCTATAAACAGTTAGGAGAATTGCTATATGATTCCATTTGAGAGGTATTTATTCTTGAAAGAACTTAGTTTTAAATTATTCATTCACTGCTTGCTGATAAGCTCTTCTGAACAGTCTGAGCAAGCAGCATTCTATAAAGCTGTGCCTAAGAGTATAACATTTGGGGAAAAAAATTCTGACAGGTTTACAAAAATTTCCCCTGGTTTACAAACTTTCTAATCTATTTAGGATTAATATAATTCCTCTAAAGAGATTTGCTCTTGTTTTAGCTGCATTTAGAAATATAACTTGCTCAAAGGCCACCCTTGGCTAAAGGTTTCATATGGCCTGTACGTTAGACTGCAGCGAGAGTAAATCCCTTCAGTGATAGCTGTTGAGTCAGAAGCAGCACTTAAAGGCTTGACTAAACGTCAATTGAACACGAAAGGCTTCTAGTGGCTTCTAGGTCTTGAAGTTGTAGAATAAGTACTACAAACTTGTCTTCACACAGGCGTCTACAGTCTGATTTCTGAAATTGCTGACAACAGAAAAATGAAATCAAAGGCTATGCTTAACAACACCAGTCTAATGTTACCAGCTCTCGAAGATATAGGCCTCTCTTCCTCTTTTGTAAAACAGAAGTTTAGAAAAGAGATAAAGGTATTATTTGACAGTTCAGCAATGATCTTTTCTGGGGTGAATTACTTTGAATGTCAGCCACCCAAATGAAAACAGCATCTCATTTGCATACTACTCTATGCAGGAGATACTTTGATGTCCTCAAATTTCTTCCAAAACAATAATGCTTGATCCTTTTTTCCAGGCCCATAGAGCCATTCTTCCAATTTCATGATATGTCAATTCCAACTAAGACTAACCAACAAAAATACTCAGAAAATTATTTGTTACTGACATTTCCACTTTTCAGCTGTTCCACTTCTACAGCTGTTCAATTTACAACTCGCGTAAAAATACCCAGGTCTTGTTCACAAAGATTTCTGCAGTTCAAATACATTAAATATGGGTAAGGAGTGAGCTCTTTAAAAGAAAAATGAAACAAGCAAACAAAAGTCTAAAATTACTTTGCTGCTGAAAAACAAAAGCCACAATTTGGAGGCTTGACAGGCAACTTTGTCATTTGCATTTCCGTACCTAGTTCTCAGAGAGTCTGAGTTAACGTATGGGCTTGGGGTCAAAACATCTAAACAAGTGTAACTTAAACATTAAGTTACTGTTACAAAAATTCTTCTAGAAAAGAAATGATCATCAGTAAGCAGTTTCTCTTCACGGGGATTAAAACAAAGGGGAACTTTGGTTAAAGTTATTACCTCAAACTCACAGAGCCACTGCTGCATGTTCAAGATGAAGGAACTCATGTTGGTATATGGATTTAATGTCTTCTATCCAGAAATTAAATTCTTATTTTGTTAAATCTGGTTTGGGGTATTTATTTTTCTTTTGATCTATTGACAGGTAAATTAGTCAAATTTTTGTGAGTTGAAATAACAAGGAAAAATTTAGAGCCCGAATGCAGAGTTAAGTTCCTTAACTGTATGCCAGTTCACACACAAGATAGAGAATTCCCATTTTTACAACAAATTTCAATTACAAATTCTGGAGAAAAACGAAAAACACATCAAAACAAAAAAGCAAACCCCTGTTAAGACAGGAATTTTCCAAGTTTCTTACATTTCTCTACATCACCTAAAAGGAAGTCAGTGAGGCAGGTATTGGTCTCTTCTCTCAGGTAATAAGTGACAGGACAAGAGGAAATGGCCTCAAGTTCATTAGCAGTAGTTTAGATTGGTTATTAGGAAAATTTTCTCCACCAAAAGGGTTATCAAGATTTGGAACAGGGTGGCCAGGAAAGTGGTGGAGTCATCATTCTTGGAAGTATTTAAAGGACACATGGATTTGGCACTAAGGAATATGGTTTCGTGGTGGACTTCCCAGTGCTAGGGTCATGGTTGTACTTGATGATCCTGAACATCTTTTCCAAACTAAATGGTGTTTTGATCCTATAAATAATTGCTCAGCATGGGGACTTTCAACATTAGGTATGAATCTTACAGATCTGACATAATCAAGTAAATTGCACAATTTGTAGACCTTCTCAATTTATTTGTGATGCCATACTGTATTCCTAACTGTTAAAAGTGGTAGAACATCACTCTGAAGATCACTGGGCCTGTTTCCCCACCCAACTCACTACTTCCTCTAACAGAAAGATACATCACCCTCTCACCACACCCCACCATCCTTTCACAGATGCCTGTGCTCAGGATAATGCAGACACTGCTTTGTTTTCCATCCTCCTCTTTGTGCTTTTGGTCCTTTCAGAAGAACAGCTCTGGACATCTTGCTGCTGCTATCCAGCAGAAGATTAATTGATTAAAAATGTAAGCAAGCTCTTCCTACTTCTCCTCTGAGTACTACATTCACTGATTCACTGTAGGACTGTATGCCTATTTCCAGGAGCAGTTAACACAGGAATTAATGTACTTACTTATTATGAATCCTTGGGAAAGTCACAAACTCTTAACTACCTTCTTCCTTACCTTGGTTTCCAAGTAAAGATATGAGTCACTCAGCTTTTCTAACTGCCAGCTCTCCCTGCTCTGTCACTGGATGTCTTGTCTTATCACAGCTTTAAAAGAAATGCCTCAAAATTTTGGAGGAAGCAGTTAAAAAAACCTTTAAAGTTAAAAAAAATACTTAACTAACAGATACTAATTTTAAAAATTGCTTTGCTGTTCTAAAATATCTCCCAATAGAAGTTATATCAGTTTTGATGAGTTTTGCTCATAGACAATTGATTCACAGCACAGTCAGTGAATAATCTCTGTTGCCATTTGCTTGCTCTTTGGGACACAGAAATTAATTTGCAGAAAAAGTGAAAGGGTACTAGCACAGGCTCTTGATGATCACATGCAAAACATCTCAGTATACTGGGAAACATATCCAAAATCCTAACCCATGATTTCGTGGGTCAGGCAAGCAGCAGTATTTCTGGTTCTATCCTCTATCCCCCAGAGGAAAGGAAGTGTGAGAAGGAATGTCAAGCAAAAAGTTATATTTATTTAGAGTCTTCCTGAAAGCAAATTACTCATTTTAAGGAATTTCTGGACCCAGCACTTAACAGAAAAACTCTGTGAAGATAGGCTGCATGGATTCTACTGAAGACAAGTATAACTCCTTAAATTCAAGACATGCTCAAATATCTGAGTTCACACATTTACAGACAAAAAAAACCCGGAAGATTTACTTATGAAATCTAATTTTGGAAAGACACTGTACTTGGTTAGCAAACACTGTGTAAGTAAAACACAAATAAGAAGTAAAACAATAAAAATCTTAATATTTTCAAAGCTCTTTCTGTGAAATTGCATATTGTTGATGCAGTGATTAAAGTCCCTGTATTAACACTGAAATACTGCATTACAGTATTTCTTCTTGTGGGTAAGTATCAACAGATACATTGCATCATACATTAAAAATTACTGAAGAAAGAAATGATTTTTTAAAAAGCTGTCTTTTAGTTTTATAATCTTTTCAGCATGCTCTAAGAAAAGGTACTTATTTGTTTATGATTGTTATTCCTTGTCATATCAATTTAGCTCTTCCTTCTATAATGTGAATTACTTCCTGTCCTGTTATGCTCTGGGCTGTCTCCAACTCATCCATAAAACATTCTTTGTTTGGAGGGACTGAAGAAAAGCTTATCTTATCTTTTCCAACAAGCTTGTTCAGCAAACAAAGCCTATGTCCACAAACATGTTAGTTATGCTAAGATTCTGACTAAGGTTTCCTTCTTCTCTACTGCATCTTCCTAATAATTCCATGCATTATAAATTCCTTCTGAGCAAGAAAATAATTCAATTCTACACAGAAAAATTATTTGCTCTTACTAAAGCAGGACAGTACACAATGTCATTCATGTAATTTCAAAGCAGCATCTATTTGCAGTAAGAAAACAGTTATAACCTTTACTCAGCTAACAAAGACACAACAAACCACTGGAATGTCAAGGAAATCAGAAAGCCTACTGGAAAGCCCTTTACCTTCATTTCACCATGGTTTCACCTACCACTTTGGGGCTGGGGCTTTTCTTTGCTTGGCATACAAAGCTTTTGTTTTCCCTATTAAACTGTCTTTATCTCAGCTCCTGACTGTTCCCCTTTTTTATCCTTCTGTTTCTCTCCCCCACCCCGCTGCATGGAAGTAAGCATGTGGTTATGTGGGGATTAGCTGCCTATCAGGGTTTACCCACAACAAGAACATTTAAGCAGAATTTTTACTTTCTGGTATAGTCAGTGTGTAGGGCTAATATATAGCCACTTACAGGAAAGCACAAATCTTTGCACTTAGAAATAAAAACTCATATGCTCACAGTTACTTTAAATGTGTTAAATCTTACTTTTAGAACCCTTACAGGAGAACAACATTTCTGGAAAAAGAAAAGCTTAGGCTGCTACAAGATAGATGTCACCATTTTCTCTCTCAAATTCCCGAATTCAGACCAAAAAAAAGGTAAATAATCCAAGGGAAAAAAGATCAGACAAGAAATATTAGGCAATATTGCTAATTGCTACGAAAATGAGAATTGCTATGAAAATCTGAATCATCCAAGTGACTTGTCTCCTTTTTAGAGACAGAATGGAAGCACCAGGTAGGCTAAGAGCATGTCCTTAATTCCCCTGATGCTGCAAGATTACGTATGCACTGCAAATTTTTAACAGATCAGAACACAGATGTTTATATAGTTTTATATGCTAATGCAATTTTAAAAAAGGGGAAAAAAAGGAAAAAAGAAAAGGCACACACTGACTCCACAGAACAAAACAGTCTGTTGCTTTTTGTAGTGTCAACATCTACATGCAAACAGATATGATGACTGTACGATTTTAATATACATTGTTATCCAAAGGGAGACAGTATCTAAAGTCTGCTCACAACTTGGAGCACATATGGCACTTTGCAAGGGTTTGATTTCAAGATACAAACAACTGGTAGAGGTTTACAAGCATCTGTATAGTTAAGCATATATCATTGCTTCCACTGGACAGAAAAAAGTCTACAAAATGGATGCTGATTTGGAAAAAAAAAACAACCCTTTTTTCTCAAAAAACCTGCTAACTTGAAAATTAACAGATTTTCCTGTACTGCAAAGGAAGACAAATGTTGCGTTCCACTCCAAAATAAGCAAGAGAACTCAAGTGCAAGGCCTTACAAGGTCACTTGCTCTTTCAAGCTATACTGCAAGGTCTGCTTTTGCTGTTTACTTGTTTGCATGGGTTTTTAAAATTAACCTGAGACAAATAATGCAACGGCTTCTGCACACAGACTGGAGCAAAACCCTGCCAAGTCACTGTATCATGGAAATTAAAACAATGTGTGATTATGTATTTTAAGACCCTCTCTTATCTGAAGTTGCCATAAGAAGCATGAGCTAGGAGTGTAATTTCAAGTAAGTCACTGTTTATTAGTCTTGGGCGCTTCTAAAAGGTTCTCTGAAAGTCTCTTGTGGTTTTTACGCAAAAGACCATAGCATTTTCTTTGGCAGGACCTCAGGCTGAAGAACTACATGGATCAATTACATTTCACCATTTACCAGTTAAATGTATATGTAGATAACCAGGCGACTACTGAGACTTCTTTTCAAGTCTTTACTTCCATGTTATCAACAAAAAGAAAGTGTCATAGAAGGGGAAAACAACAGTGGATCATTTACGGAATACTCTACCTACACAACTAGCAAAAATCTGTAACTTAGTTTTGTCATAATTATTTAGCCAGCATTAAGAGGATATAAGTGGAGAATTAGCCTTAGAATAACGCTAACTGAACCAAGGTTAGCCTGGATTTTGATATCCAACTGAGATATATCATGTCTATTCATATTTAACCATGTATTTTCAAATTTATATCTGGTACCAGTTAGATTTCCGAAGAGAAAAGGCAGGGGAAGTGAAGCGAAGGAAAGAGGAAATTATTTTAAATGACACTTTGCTCTTTGGATATTACTGAGAAAGAAAACCTTGCAGAAGGTTGGGGCAGTGTTCAATCCTCAGCCAATGGCTGAACAAAATACAGGATAGGAAAGAAGCTTCTAGCTTTAATTAGACAATACGGTTATTTCAGTTTCCTATTTCCAATCTTACCAAAGGTATGTTTTGCAATTAAAATCATACAAAATGTTTAACCACAAAGGAGGAGTGAAAAAATCCTCAATCTTGGAGACACACAGGAAGTTGCGTCTCAAATTTCTTAAACTACTCAACTCCCGGAGGTGAGAGTCAGAACTGCTGACCATCCTCTCCACAACATCTGTCCGTAAATCTCATGTCTGATAAATACCAGGCTCATCACAGCTGAGGATACAAAACATTTCTCTGCTGGTACCAGTTATTCTGAAGAAAAATATTTGGAGAGCCTTCTGAAACATCTAACAGACTGTCATGTATAAAACCTGGTAAGACTGTATACAAACTGATGCTTGCTTAATCTTTTTGTTTGTTTGTTTGCTTTTCACAATAAATTAATAGAATCATTTCCTCTTGTCTTGAACAATCTCTACAGAAGCAAACCAATGCACCTTCTGGAATACTATTGTTACTTAATACACACTCGACAACTCCAACTGTACGAAAGTATTTGTAGGTCACAAGCACACACTACGTGTTCACTGCTCCGCAGCTGGTAGCTCAGCTCAATGTCTAAAGATTACTGCCTATGACTCTCGATGCAGTAAGTTTGTTATCATTTTAACAGAGTAAAGAAACATCTAACTACATTTTTCTCAGTCTCATGATATAACAAGACAAAGGGTATTGCCAAAGAAAGAAGTGGCAGTGTGTCTGCCTGGTAGCTCAAGAAATACTGAGATCTAAATTGCTCCAAAACCCTATCTAGGTATCATGCATCAGCTTTGAAATTATCCTCGTAATAACCATCACCGGGGGGTGTGGGCTGCTCAGATACCAGCCACTTTCAAAAGGTCCCTTGCAAACTAAACCATTCAATGATTCACACTTATAATTATTCATTTGTGCCAAAGAGACACTAAGCCCCTATTAGTATCTCCATCACTGATAAAAAGCACATATTTTGACAACAAAACTGACAGTTTATACATGTTGTATTCACTGTCCCATTTTCTAAAAACCTGCTCTTTGCTGTTCTCTTATAATGGTTTACAGGCCAGAAGCATTAGGCTTCTAAAGTATATTGAAGCATTTTGGACTCCCACTAACATAATTCTTGCTATTTCCAGAACTACTGCTGTTCATGCATGAAAAACAGTGGAAGTGGTCCTACTGATGTGCTACAAACTCGTTGTTACTGCAGAAACCGTCAGTTTTTATACAAAAAAAAGGCTTAAATAAAAACCACTATTAGGCCCTACAGCAGTAGGTAAATTAGACACATTGTTAGTTTTGAACACAACTGATTCTCCATAAAAGTCCACTGTGGTGGAACTATGGTTACACAAGAACTCCAGCTAACAGAATATATTCCTTCAATGTCAGAGTGATTACAACCAAAGGAGAGCTCTCTACACAGTTATGCTTAGTAAAGCGCACTGAAACACTCCTCCAAACATCTTGGTGGGAGTTTTGATTGGAAAAAAAAAAAACAAGTCCCAAAATCAAAACTCACCTTATTTCCACATGAACAAACGACCGATTGAAACCATCACGTGTTTCAGTGGAATTAGGATTCCACTTCTCCATTCTTCACCCGATGTAGTAAAGAAGACCACCGCTGCAATAGACTACTACACACCCTGAATAATCCAAAAGAAGAGCTGGGCTCTGAGATCTTTCTTGAACATCTCTTGTATGGCAACACTCACAAAGCAATAAAGCATCAGCTGTGCTCTAGGGACACAAACTGCGCAACACATGGTATTACCCTGAAATTCCTGTCTCTTTGATCAACTGGCTGAGTTTTCCAGACATGTTCCCTCCCCTTTCTCCAAATTTCCTTCCCAAGTATCCATCTTCCTGTGTGCAAGAAGGCACACAATCTTTTTGCGATTATTACAATTTAAGGTTAATATACTTCCACTATTTAAAGCAGTATTATAAATAGTTGAAACACAGCTTCAAAGGTACATGTGTACCCTTTAAAACACTTAGAGGCAGTTAAATTCCAGATCACACAAAATCCAGCTGCATTTTAAAAATCAATATGACATTATTTTAAGGTGTTGTTGGTCAGAAGTCTAAACAGCAGCTGCCATGCATACATTTCTCAGAGAGAAAAAGGAATAATAGTGCTCTCACTCATAAAGAAATCTTAATGCTTTTGCTCTTCTACACAATCTTTACTTTTGTACTTAATGATAAAAATATTGTCCAGGTGAACTGAAAATCCACTGAACTTTCTTAAATCAAATCACAGAATAAAGGAGGAAAAGAAAAACTTGAATTCTCTGAATTCAATAAAGATAAATTCAGCTTCTTTGTATGCAATTGTTACACCAATGCCCATTTAATACGAAAAAAGTATTCTGAGTAGTTAAACAAACAGAGGTGGTTTTATCTTTGCTTTTATTTATTTCCACCATTTTTTATGGCAGTCATTACAGGGCATACGTATCCATAGCCTCAAAAATGTGAAATATGGTTGCTTGACTTTAAATCATCTTCCCAAAAAAGATGACAAGACAGTCCTGGAATACTTTTACAGGTAGATACTGAGGTCAGCATAAGTTTACAACATTTTTTACTTACAACATAAACACACAGATACTCTGTGGTTTCATTGTACAAGTGGAATACTAATTCCTTAGTGGAAAAAAACTAACAAATAATCAATAGTGAGCACCTACACTCTGATCTTTAGACATCTATTAAGTTACTGAATTCCCCTTCTGAACATCCATTGCTTGGCAGGGAGTTCACAGCAAAGCCATAAAAGCAAACATATGCCCAACACATTGAAAAAACAGGCTCATGTTAAGCTGAGCTGACACAGGAACACAAGTGCAGATACTGTAACACAGCTTTGCGGAAAACTACTACCCAGCACCACGCACTCATAAACAACATAAAACTCACACTTAGGAATAGATTAAATCAGCATTTTTTTTGCCAGTAATATTTGATGGGATATGCAAAACACAAGGCAGAAAAAAAGACAGTAAGAACAGACCTCTCTGATGTTTTTTATCTACAATCTTACCAAAAAAAGGTTACTCAATCCTTTGTTTAGGACTGAAATTAACAGTTTAAGAAAAACAGGAACCCTTCTGCTCCATGGCACAACAGTGTAAACTATTAGCAGTCAAGGCTGTGCCTGCTGTCCCCAATAGACTCAAGGCTATGCACACAGAACATGCTCCTGCAATCTCCAATACATTTATATACTGAACAAAATTAACACAAAGAATGAGAACATTTTAGAATTGACAGGAACTAGCTGAAATAGCTAGACTTTGCAAATGACATTTTCATTTTGTAAAGGACATTACCTGATTCATTTCTACTTTCCAAAAAAAAACCAAACCCTACTTCTTCCCATGCTAGTCTTTTTACTTTGTTCATCAATTTAGTAATGTAATTAATATCAAAGATTGCATCTGCTGTGTATGAAAAGGATAAAAATAATTCAGGAATGTCAGTGAAAGTGAATGTTATTTGCATTTCAGCAGATCATCACAAATTATCCCATCTGCAGTTGCAAGTTCATGCATGTCTTAAATGAGAAACACTGTAATAGCTCACTTCTACCTTTTTTTTATCTCAAGTAGAGAAGTTACATATTTAATGCATTAAACAGGAAATGATGAAATCTTTCAGAAACACATACAACCTAAAAAATAAGCAGAAGGCTTGCAAAATAATTTGTGATGACGTCCAAAACAGAAATGTCCAAGATTACATGACATATCCCCTTAAGTCTGTATTTCACTTCTTTCATTTGGTTTGGGTTTTTGCTTCTTTTTATTTTAGTGAAACTTTTTAGGTAACAAATAGCTAGTCAAAGCAAATAAATTCTGCTCATTGATTCAGAACAGAATTCTGAGGACTGTGAGATCATACAACTTAGGGGGAAAAAATTATGTGCAACAATAAGGAAGACTTCCATCCACCTTTAATTAACCTTTGATTTTTTTTATTTTTTTTTTTAAATCTCAAATTAAGAAGAGTCGGGCAAAACAGGAATCCATCTCAAAAACAAGCACACCAATACACATTTCTATAACATTTATAGCATTCATAGCATTCAAGGGGAAATTCAGACGAGCCATTAGGAAATACTCTTCATTGAGAGGGTGGCTGGTCACTGGAAAAGGGATGTGGTTACAGCATCAAGCCTGCCAGAGATCAAGGAATGTCTAGATGCCACTCTTAGTTATGGGGTTTAGCTTTAGGTAGTCCTGAGAGGGTCTGGGAGTTGGACTTGATGATTGTTAAAGTTCCCTTCCAACTTGAGATATTCTATTATTAACTCGGCTATTCCAGGCACTAAAAATAAATATGCAATTAACTGTCCTTCCAGAGCTACAGACCTAATACATTATCTCCACCTAAATTCCTAGGCAGGAGGGAAGACATAGCCAAGATCTCTTCAAGGAGGACCAAAATGAAGTTTACAGTACAGGGATGAGGGGAGAAGTATAAAAAATAAATATTAAATTTACTTAAGTCTATCTGAGCATTTCCACTGGAGAAACTACTCAAACAGTAAAGAGTTTAGCACACATTCTACTAGGATTTCAAGGAAAGGATAAGGATTTCTTTGACTTTTGAAATGTATTACAGCTGTGTTTTTTCTTTTATTTACGGAAAAGGGAAGAAAAAAAACCCCAAACCTACCAATTACTGAACTAGAAAAACCAGGATTCGTATCCACTTTAGTGCATTTGCTGCTTTAAAGTCTATTTTAAGAATCATATTCATTCTGACACAGCTCTACATCCATAAAGTAAAACAAGAAATTGCCTCGTTGCTAGTTTGCCAAATGGGCATCAGAGTTCTGAATTCAACCGAAATGCTCCTGGAAAATCTTAAAATCCAGTCTGTTCCCCCTATTTTACAAGGGTAAAAGCCCCAAAGAACTGAGAGCTCTACAAATACAATGTTGTAAGCTTCCTGTGATAGGCATCCTTTATTCTGAATTTACACAGCACTTTGCACAGGAATCAATGTAGACTCACAAACAGAACTCATAACTACTGTATAAGACAAAACAAAAACCGGGTTTGTTTGCAAAATCCAATGCCCACAAAAGGTTCCAGACTACCAGCTATGAAAATGAAAATTCTATTCAAAAAGCCACCAATGTAAACACCCTCCTCACTTCAGATTTTTGCAGCAGCTACTGAGCACCAAACATGCCTCAAGATCATCAGAAATGAGCAACATCTTTGTACTAATATTTGCATGTTCTCTGTGGTGTCCATTAGAGCAGAGCCAGCTTTCAGGAAGAAATTTATTGACTAGCTTCAGCTCCAAATTTTCTTCCAGTCTCACCACCATCTGTGGGCTTTTCACTTCAGGGAAGAAAATTAGGAAGCTCAGTGCACAAACACTGCTTTTCAGTACCTTAAGCTCAAGCCCACATGCTCATTTCTTCCAGTTGCATGGAGCAGAATTTTTTACATGTTTTGTTGCACAGTGCAGCAATAGTGTTGCATCTGACCTTTGCAAGATTACTTTAAAATAAAATTCTCCCCCAAACTGCATTACTTTTAAAGACAAGTTCTTTTTACCATGCATATGAGAATGCAGAATACAACCCTGTGACTGAAAGAAGCTGTAGTTGAAAGACCTTGTACTAAGGCCAGGATTAACTAGAGAACCAAAACATCAACTGTTTGTACAAATTGTAATTTTAACATGCCAGGAAAAAAAAAAAGGGAGAAAGTCAGTCTTGCTAGATTGAGCCACCAAAACATGCCCAGTGCTTGTAACCTTCAGATTCTTTCAAATTCTAAACAGCAGCATCAAATGATAGGGGATTTTTCATATATTTGAGGAAAAGGGAAATGCAAGGCAAAAGGTAATGACAACATATTTACAGATTTATAGAATGGTTCATAGAATCATAGAATGTGTCAGAAACCTTAAAGATCATCTAGGTCCAACTCTCTTGCCATGACACAGAAAATTTACTTTTTAGTGCAGGGAGTTTTTTCTGAATTTGATGTAAGTTACATACTCTAACTTGGCCGGTAACTGAGGAGTTAAAATATGATGCAGCAAGCTCTACCCGGTGCGTTACTGATGGCTATCCTACATGCTTGTCATTTAACAGACGAAATCCCACCTGCAACAAATGCGCTGCGTTTTCAACAGGAAGGCTGTTGTTTTGCCCACTGTCTAATTCCATATTTGGCCACGGTCTTGAATCTAACCAAACATACTTTAGTTTCAGTTTGATCTGAGAGCTTAATTTCCTCCTCTGTCCTGGACGGGTAGAATGTGTTACTATTAGTAGAGGCAGTAGCAACACGAACTTTACATGGCTTCATTTTAGTCACAAGCACAGGATGCACACACACTGCTGTATCACGACGTCAGCAAACGCTCCCGCGTGCTTATCTCTCAGCATATGCAACCACGTCGGTATTTCAAGCACTTTTGTCAATGCACGGATAGCTCTGAAAGCTTTCCAGCTTTCATGAACACCCTGAAACGCTACCTCGTACACCGCTGATACTTCTGTATTTTATTTCTCTTTTCGGTCGGTGCGGGGGGAAACGCTCTGGTGAGAATACCCCGCAGGAAAACGCCATGAACAGAGGGTCTGGTTCCTCCTTCCCATCAGAATCATGAAGGCTTTGGTACCCCAGACGCCTAGAAGGCTCCTTTACCGCACACCTTGGTGTAAAGTCGCCCCGACATCCCAGTGTCAGTGAGACCACGGCCGGGCAGCGAAAAGCGCAACAGCGCCGAAGAAGCGAGGGAGCTCCTCTCACCTCTCGTTCAAGACACCTACGCCTAATTAACCTGAGACAATTCTCAAGCCGCCGACCACGGGGGCAGCAGGACTACGAAGCCTCTCCCACTCCTCTGGGCAAGCAGCTCCCGCTGGACGCGCCTCCGCCGGGAGGTCCCGCGGCCCCGTCCCGGGCTCCGGCGGCCGCCCGGGTACTCACCGCTGGGAAAGGGCTCCATCTTCCTCCCGGACTCCGCTCTCAGCCCTGGCGAGGGGGGGAACGACGCGGAGGCGCTGCCGCGGCTCTTCACTCCTCCTCCTCCTCCTCCTCNGCCCGGCGGCGCCCGGACCCGCTGCGCAGCGGCTCCACAGGCCGTGGCCGTGCCGCCGAGCCGCCTTTGCCTGCGTCTCCCTGCCGTGCGCCTTCCGTCGCAATTTAACCTTATAATTTTATTTAACAAATAAATGCATAATAAATAGTAACTGTATCATCCGGGAATGTTCTGGTGTGCAAGTCGTGAGAATCATAAGACACAACCGACTGTGTGAAATGTGATCAAACGATGCTAAAAGGAAAGACTGGATAGTGTTCGGGAACCAAACATAGGAGATCAGAATAATGAATTACACAAACCAGACCCGGCGTTTGTGAAAGAAAGCCAGACATCCATGGTGGATGTCACCATGAAAAAAAAAGTATTGAAACATCTTTAGAAGTGGCTGCTGAGGAAAAAGTAGAGACGTATAAACATCTTCAGGAACAAATTCAAGAAANCCCGCGGCTCCCTCCCCGCTCGGAAGCTTTTTCAGGCAAGGGAGCTCCCGCCACCCCCCGCCCGCCGCTGCCTCAGCGTTCGCTTCCTCCTCGCCCCTGTCTGGGCCCCGCAGCTCCGCCTCCTCCTGGCATGGGCCCGCCTCACGCCGGGGCTGCCGGGGCGGGCTCCGGAGGCCGGGGGCATGGGTGTCGGAATGTGTGATCCCGTGGGCCGTTCCGCAGGGGCGGCGTGNAGACTGGATAGTGTTCGGGAACCAAACATAGGAGATCAGAATAATGAATTACACAAACCAGACCCGGCGTTTGTGAAAGAAAGCCAGACATCCATGGTGGATGTCACCATGAAAAAAAAAGTATTGAAACATCTTTAGAAGTGGCTGCTGAGGAAAAAGTAGAGACGTATAAACATCTTCAGGAACAAATTCAAGAAATAAAGAATGCTACAAATATTGTATTTATGGGTTTTCCACTTGGCACACGTGGGAAGTGGTACCATGGCAATTACGAAATTTCAAAGGCCCTGGATCACTCCAGCTTGAGGCATGAGAGGCCTGCCCGTGCTTTGATTTCCAGGGCACTTTCTACTTCTGTGGATTTTGTGTACATGTTTGCTAGTAAAGCACATAGGTTTGTATCTTCTTAACCTATGTAATATTTAATATCTATAGAACATCTTGCACTACTGTGTTTATTGTAATATTTATTAATATCTATAGTAAAGTATTGATAGGTGATAGTAACACCTGCTGCCAAGCCCTGTACCCCAGAGGAGTTGGGACACAAGTGACAAAAGCTTGGGATTATGGCTGAACAACAACAAAGAGCCATAAGATTGAAGGCAAACACCATGAACGAAAAGCTACTGCAATCCACTTGGCATGAGGGATGGATTGTAGTTAGAGATAGCAAAGGAATCATGGTATGTCACATACCATCGATTTGGGACAAAATTTTACTGATGTTGATCAAGGTAGAGGGGCCATCTGTACTTAACCTGGAAAAGGAACACATATGAATGATATGTGTTCAATACACAGGCTCATTATTGACTTGCCTGCCCCCTGCTCCCCGACACCTACGCTTCTATCATACGTTTGACTGGCTAGCTTTTGTTCTTAATACAAGAGATTTTTAACCACTGATTTTTGGGAAATGAGAAAATGGGATGTGGTTACTCCCGCAGAACACAAATTCAATGGCATCATATTTATTTAACAAAATTTAAAAATCTGAAATTAAGTGTTCTTTGGATAAAGAAAGGCACAAGGGCCAGGGGTCCACAAGAGCCCAGGAGCTAATTCAGCCCTGTACCTCTTCTCTGTGTTTCATAAACATAAAAGTGAACTTTTTCACATGTTATTATGTTTGACAGACTTAGTTATGATGACAACCTTGTAGCACAAACTAGCTCAAAGTCATGTTTCCCCCTAAGTCCCTGGAGTTTAATACTGGCTCTAATGCTGGGCACACAGAGCCATATGAGTTTTAATAACCATTTACATATTTGCACATGTCCCTTAACATATCACAACAGCCCATGCTCATAAGAAAAACTTCTTTAAATTATTAAATCATCAAATAATTTATTTTAATAAGATAGCATGTTTCTTTTCAAAGCACTGACTCTGTCTGGCATATATTTAAATTTATTAAAGAAACATTAATACCTATCTTTTCTGGAATTCTACACAGTGATGTGCAGAGGCTACAGAGAGGCCTGAATGGTGTTTTTTGGGCACCTCATCTCTTGCTTTCACCATTCTTCATTTTTGCTTATCGAAAATCCTTAATTAGCATAATACATCTCTGTGAAGCTGAAAATATGAAATGTCATGCTCCATTACATGTGGTTTCCATATCCAGATTTTCCTATTATCATCAAGTTTTAAGATAATACAATGGGAATTAGTCATATAGAAGAAGTCAGGTATAGAGCACATTTCACAGTAGCACTATTTGCACTATAGTAGAAGAATAAGGGTTTCACTGTAGTTTTGTATAACAATATGTAGAAAAAAAATTGAATGGATTTGAAGGTCCATCTTTGCTCATGTTGGTAAAAAGCTAGAACTTCTACAATATTATTTTTAAAAAGTGTCTAAAAATTACAGGTCCTTTTGACTATAAAATAAATAGGTTTTAGTTATAGTTTGTGAATGATTTATGAAAGTGAAAAATGTTAAATTGTTTCTTTTTTCAGATTTTAAGTCAACTATTACCAAAATGTCTTCTTTTTTTAAAATGCAGAATAAAACATTTCTTTGATAATTCAAAACCCTAAATATATTCTTAGAGTGTCTGCAATAACCGATAGTGCACCTTTGTTTGGAAGCTTCCATTCAGCAATATCTTAACTGAGACTTTTTCATGGGTTAAAATATGTTTGCCAGCAACCCTGCACCTTTTTAATCTTTGAAGACATGCTATCTATAAAGAATGCTTTAAATATTTCAGCTTTTAAACACCTGGAAACATGACTCAGACCATCTTTGTTCTGTTTTTTTTCTGGTGAAAGGCACAGAGATTTCATTAACAGTACAAGTGTCAGTAGACATTTGGGTGCTTTTGACCCAGTGGAAAATCTTCAGTTGTTTTCAACCTGATCTGCACAGAAGAAGAAATTACACAGAGTAAAGCTTTGTAGCTGAGAAGTTGCCATGCCTCCAGGGGTTTGCAGGCAAAGGTTCATCAGTCTTGCTAAAACATGTTAGAAGTAGGCCGGACTCAGGTGTGGAACTGGTGAATCATTTGGCAGAAAACCTTAAAATAAGATGAAAAAATTGTTCCAACAAATACTTGTGCCTGAAGCTTGAGCCGAGAGATGAGGAATGGGGAAGTTCTTTTTATTCATTGACTAAAGTGGTTAATACTACTGATTAATATGTTAATTTCTTCCTTAATGTGAGATTTTGCATTTAAAGCCAAAATTATTTCATTGGTGTGCATACCACTCTGCATTAATCTGACACCCTGATCCCCTGCCAGCAGGAACTACAGCCTTTTTTAACCACTGTCTGCTCAAAGTACTGACCCAAGCAATCCATAGCACCATGCTTGCAAAACAAATATCTTTATCTAACTATGTGTCTATCTATTTCTATGGGTGTAACAAGTTAAATAAAGTAAATAATTTTATGAACAGTGGAGCTAAATGAGGCATGGTTGTTTTTGCTTATCTTAACTCATTGCAGATTCTTGCTGGGAGAAGCAGCTGCTTCCACAGAAGCATCATTGCTATGTGCTTTATGTTGTTTTACCTTTCAGCAATACTTCCTAGATATATGTTCCTCTTTTTAATAGTGTGGTTAAGTTTACACTGTTACCTTGCCTCTCTCTCTGTCTCTTTCAGAAACTTCAAGACCATGGTGTATTTTCTTAGAATCCAGCAAACATTTTATTCTCTGTCGTCAGAAAAAGGATTTGACATGATGTCAACTGCAGTCCCATTCTCAATAGTCATGTAGAAATAAACTCCTATGGCACATGAGCCTTGGGATGGATTACAGTACCACATTAACCCCATACATAAACCCCAGGCTATTGTAAGGAAGAGTCATAAGAGAATTAGAGCATTGGAACATTTTATTCTAGTGTAGTTACTTTGCCATAAATGCTTTTCTTGCTTTGCTGTTAGAGCATTGGAACATTTTATTCTAGTGTAGTTACTTTGCCATAAATGCTTTTCTTGCTTTGCTGATTTTGTTTAATTCATAAAACTAAATAAGCTACTCTAAAAATTTTTAGGTCCTCAAATTAAATCAGTGTATTTTTCTCTTTCCCTTGGAATATTGCTCATATGTTTGTATCTCAACTCTGAAGACCTACATCTAGTATTTAATTTCTTTTAAAAAGCATGTACTATCTAGAAACTGTCATGTACTGCAAATATATCCAACAGGTAGCACAGAAGTAATTTGCCAATTTTTGTGGCCAGAGTGCTATGGGGCATGATTCAGAAGTTGTTTTTTTCCATAGGGGAATTTAGAATACAGTTAAGTGTGATCATTTAGTCAGATCTGACAGCTTGCCACTTTCCAAAAGGCCAATTTCCTTTTCCCTGCTCAGTTCTTGCCTCATGTTTCATTGCTTACCTTACACCAACTCTGATGCTTGTTGTATTCTTCTACAGTCTGATTCAACTCTTCAGCTGCCTAATGTAGCAGAAAACTAATTCACCCAAATAGTGAATAATTTAATTCTGGGTTAAAGAGTTTTATCAGAATATGCAAAGTACCTGGATAACAGTACCAAAACAAGAACTTGTAAACATGCAGCTAAGCAACCTCACCTCAGAAGTCGCCTCTGCTTCTAGTGATAAACTGTCTATGTCAATCTGCCCCTTAGGGTTCTGTTCTTCAGCTGATCCATAAATCATCCATAGATTTGTCTCTTTCCAGTGATTCCATTCTCAGGTCAGTGCAGAAAGCAGTCATTCCCTCTTATCCACCATTAATTGAAGCTATATAGCATTGAAAATAACCATTCTTGAATATTGAGAAGAAATGGTAGTAAATTGATTCACTAAGACAGTTTTATAAAGCAGGAAGTCTGCCCAGAATAAATCCACACAGCATTTTAAAAGCACTTAGTATTGACAAGACTTTTGTCTTATTGAAGTCAACACTGAATGACATCAACAGCAGTAAAGCAATAATGGATGTGGATTTTGAGAACTTCAATTACTGTGCTTAATGAATAAGATATAAAAAGGAGGCTTAGTAAAGATACAAGCATAAGTATCCCATGCTCATGTCAGTGGCATCTGTTAAGCCATGGTAATCTAATCTGCAGCATCTCAAAACAAGAAGAAAGCATAAAGTCTTGCCATTGTGTTTGAGCTCTCATTCAAGGATATATTCAGAAATAGGGTTCTTTCCACTTGCCTGTGGTGTGTTTTCCAATGGTGTATTTATTTCACTGACAGTCTATCCACTTGTTGGCAGTGTTCCTTTAAAATCAAATCTTTGAGAAAGGCAGGTAGCAAATGATATGATAACTCTATGTTGAAGAGACATATCATTGTTTCTAATCAAACAATGTAATTACTTTACTGTTTTTTAATAGTGTAAACAATTTCAGGTATTAATATTGTCTTTTTATTTTCTCACTTTTAAGGAATAATGCTTAAATGGTAATGCTTTAATGCTTAATGCTAATGCTTAAATCTTAATGCTTTTAGCCCCCTTTAATTCCTGTTATCCTTTCTAAGCACTAGATTGAACTTAATGGGGCTTTTTCACTGCTTGATGCTAGTTATGTGCTATTGTGAGAAACTAGTTATAGAATTGTTGCTGATATTAAAATTATACTCTACTTCTGTCCTTTGAAAAATTTCTGTTTATACATTTTTTCCACAACCACATAAAGAAATGCTGATTTCATGTGATTCTTGTTATTAGAGTATTAAGAGTTTATGAGATTTCTGCAGAGAAAGTAAATGCAGTCTGAGTCACAAAATAGTGCAGTGAATACTCATGGGTAAGATATATCATCACACACACACAGGCATGTGAACTTTGCAGCTGATAGCATGTGGGAACTTCTGGCTTTGGGAACTGCTAGCTTGCAGTGAGAAATATTACTTTGCCTCCATTCTCAGGCAACAATTCTAGCTCAAAACAAGTTCAAAACAAACAGGAATTCTAAAACAGGATATTAAAGGTATTTCCAGCAGGTGTTACTGCAAGGTGTTGTTCTAACTATAGGTAGCCAATGACATTGTGGGGTGGTGAATTGGAAGCCAATGGATATGTGATATAAATGTTAGAAATAGTATAAAAAGAGGCCTTGTAAAATAAAGAAGAGTTCCTTTCTTTGACCGGAAGCTGTTGTAGTGAGTCTTTATGTGTCATGTCTGTCTCAACAATGACAATGGCAGATGGGAAAGGTAGTTCTGGGTGGTGTACAAAAACTACTTTAAAATCAACTGGCCGCTTGGTCAGGCTGACTTTGATCTAGTAGACGATATAGACGTGAACTGATAGACAATCCAAATAGCTGCAAAGTGACGCAATTTACCAGACAGGTACCACTGTCAGGTAGAAAACCTTGGCATGGGTTAGAAATTCTTAATCACCACACCTCTGGACCCAAATGCAGGGAATAATTACTAGTAATGAAAGCACCAGTAATGCACAAAACTGTTTCTGGACATAAGATATAGTAGTGGATAATAACTTTTTATCTGGAATAGCTTTCAAGTATTGACAAGCCCTTGAACTAAAAGCTAAGTAATTTTATAGTTCAGCTTTCCTAAGGGGATTTGTCTGAAGAGCTCGTGCTCCTAAAAAATGGTTGGTGCTCTCTTTATAGTCTTGACACCTTTCACTGTAGTAGTTCGTTCAAGACTGAGTCATACAATGAAACAGGATATTTTTGCAGAGGAAAAAAAAAGAAAGAAAGAAATAGAGCATAACTTACTTAAGAATCAAATAACATCAAGTGTCAACCTAAGGACTCAGAGTTAACTAGTCCTGTCTACTTTTATTCCTTTATGCAATGCTTTAAATACATCAATTTTGGAAGACTTTTTAGATAAACCCCAATTCTCAAGACTCTGTGTATACTGTAGTGTTAATGGGCCATACTACTGATATGAGTGGGTAGACTGACATAACTCTATCAGCCTTCAGTAGTTTTACGATTAATTATGAAAGCTAATGATTTAACTCCATAATTTCTAGACTGACAACTAGCTTTCCCATAGACTGGTAAGAGAGAGTGAAAAAATTGCCGTCTTTCCTGAAAGTGAAACGATGGAAATGAAACACAGTACGTGCACCCTAGTTGAAAGAATATGCTCAGTTCTCACTCTGGTGATTTCTATGCAAATGTAGAATCATCACCATTATGATGCAATAAAATGTCTCCAGCATATGTGACAGGTGTCAGCCAGGTAGAGGAGAAACAGAGCTCTGCTCTCAGTAGATTTAATTGTTATGATTTAGTGAACTAGGATACTCCACTGCAACAGTACATTTCGGGAAGGGAAGGGAAGGGAAGGGAAGGGAAGGGAAGGGAAAAAAATTCTCCAGAACAACCAACTGCAAGTATGCTTATGCAATTACTATCCTGGTGTCACAATATCCTAGCTTGTTTTCCAAAATACCCACAGTGTGTCTGCACTTACCAGTCCCTATCATAGTTAAAATACCATTCTTTCTATCATAGTCTCTCCATCCACTTCATTAACCTCAATAGTATGGGAAACCTAGGCAGGAAACCTAAGCCACTGTTCAGAAGCTTTGGACCAAGCTCCTGAGAGTGGGGCATGGAGATCAGCTCATTTGAAGCCTACAACTTTGAACTGCTCACACTAACCCCGAGTCATCCTCAGTGACACAGCAACAACAGTGACCAAATAGCATGATGCCAGGAATGTTATAGTTACTTCCACAGTCTTAGGAAGTACATATTTATTGAAAATAAAATAGATGGCTGTGAATAACATCCAAGAGTCTTGCAGTCCTACTTCTGAGGAATTCATATTACATGGATTATGTGTGTAGCAGCCCGTTTGTGCTCATTGTTCTGAAAACTTTAGCACTCACTAGTGCTACCTTGGCTGGACGTGGAAAAATATCACTGTCTTGAAGGAAAAGAACTGTGTAGAGGCTACAAGGAGGCTTGTAAGACTCTGCTGTAGGTGAAACTTTCAAAGCACTTTTCATGTGTGGAAGGAGTCTTACAAAAATCTTAATGAATACCACTAGAGGCACACAGTATTGGAACAGATTGATGCTTGATAGGATGTCTGTCTGGAATGCAGAGCATGCATTTTGAAACACCAGTGTTCTGTGAGGGGATATAATACTAGGAATATGCAATATAATCAGCATGTAACAATGTCAGGGGTAGTCAACTGAACATCCAAAAACTGCCTCAGATCACTTAGTACTGATTCACAGCCGTATGTTTCAAGCATAGAAAATGCTTTACAACTGCCAAATGAGAAGACAAACTGCAAATAAAACCAGTCACATTAATATGAGAAGGCTACTAAGAGAAAAAACATCTCCATAGGCAGCAAACAAGATGTCCCTTCCATATTTAACAAAAAAATTGTGAGATGAGCGTGTGCCTGAAGGACGCTGGTATCTAATTATAGCATTGCCTCACACAAGCTCTTTCTATGGCAAAGGTTTCTGGGCACACCCTCATGAAGAGAAATTTGAGCTGGTCATAAACAAGTGAAGCTGGGACTGGGAAGCTGCAGGAGCATACTGCCTCCCCAAGACAGTCTGCTTTATGGCACTAATGTGGCACCTGAACTGTGTGAAACACTTGGACTGAATTCCTCAGAAGACACTGGACTCGTCTGCAAAGGAACTTTCTTGCATCTATTTTCCCCTTCGAAAAAGGCTTGCAAATGCTGATACTTAGCTTCTTACAAATCCAAGTGAAAAAGAAATCAAGTAGAAGGACAAAATGTTCTTAGGAACATAGAAAAGTCTAAATTCTCTATGTATGATGAGATGGTTTTACACACATACTCTTCATGTGTGATGTTTGTTGGTTTTACAAAGTGTGTATTTGTTTGAGATTTGAATATACTTAGCTTAGTTTAATTTTGTTTCAGCTGCTATTCCTATAAGCACCAGAAAATACCCTCCTACCGAAAAAGAGGTGCCAAACCTAGGAAAAGAGCTTTTTTTCTTCATTCAGTTGTGATAAGATACTAGCGAAGAGTTTGATTTAAAAACCTGAAAAAAAAAACAACCCGTGGTTATACCAGCAAGATGAGATGACGTCATGTCAGGGTTTTTTTTAATCACCCTTTCAAATGCCAACTGATGAATCACAGGCCAGAAGTAAAGTATTCTTAGAACAAATCCATGGTGTCATGTACCTGATAATATTGAAATATTCCTAGTTGCCTAACTATTTTTGAGATCCAGTTATTTGGTATATTTCATCTTACAGACAATGTATTTAAGTTACAGAACAAATGTAGGCTTCAGGTGTTAAAAAATTGGAGGTACACTGACATATGTCTTGTACACTTATGCCTGGAAATACTGAGTGTGATAAATAGAGAAATCTTCAAGGAAAACTCAGGCACTTCCTAGAACCAGTTGAGAGCTTTCAGAGTACAATATATGGTTTTGGAAAAATATTGCTTGCCAAACTGCATTTTCCCCCTGGAAATGTACTATTGTTAATAAAATCTTAGTTGACAAAGGTTTTTCACATCAGATATAGAATTCCGAGCTGGATTTAAAGAGAGATTTATCTGATTAATTACTTGGTGGTTATAGTAGTCTTCTAAAATGCAGGTGTCTTAGGATATGTCTGCATTTGATATTTAGCTCAGGCTGAAGAAGGCAATCCTTGCCTGTCTGAATAAGGAGTACCAATGATTTCTTTTTCTGTCCCCATTAGGCTGTCTACTCTGATCTTCTTTCTGTCATATCACTAGGGGCACAAACTGGAGAGCAGGATGACTGGAGACAGAGAATGGTAGAACTTGGATCAGCCATCTTCTGGCTTAGCAAGTGCCTGTAAAATACACACAAAACCCAAAAACTCTACATGAAAAAGTAGTTAATCCTAAATCTAAAGAGTCATGTGATCTGCCAAGATCTTACTGAGATAAAGATCGGTTATATGTCCTGAAATGTTGGGGTGAACTTGAAGATAACAAGGACTTGATTTTAGGTCTTGTCCTAGTTAACACATATTAATTCTCACAGTCTTATACACAGCATGCATTATGGCTGAGTCAGTGTTAAGGTCAAAATCTTTCCCTAAGAGATGTGTTGCTAAGGTCACTAGTGAGAGAGAGGGTGTGATTCTGTGGGCCTGTGCACTCGCCTCTAGGTCAGGTGAAGTTAGAACTGTAATCTGAGCAGCCAAGCCCTAGGTAAGTGTTCTGGCTACTAGCAAAATAACTGAACAATATGAAACTTTGTCTTCATGGTGGTTTGGTTTAGATTTTTTTGGTTTTGTTTTTGTTTTCGCTTCTTTCACTAGTTGGTTTGGTTTGAGGTTTTGTTTTGAGTTTGTTTGTTTGTTTTTCTGCAGGCAGAAAATTGCTTTTAACATTCCTAAATAAATTTTTACATAAACCCCAGTATTGTTTTTAGATAAGCAGTCATTCCAGTTCCTCTCCTTTTAGTCCTGTATTATACATTTAGTAAAAACTCCTTATTAGTTTGTTGGGCAGAAGGCGAATAGGAAAAATTCCTCAGTAGTAAAGCAATTCAATCAGAAATGTCAGAGTAGAGTAACAACCTACCTTCAGAGTAGATTCATTTAATAAATTTTATTCATCAGATTTTCTGTCTGCACACAAATATTTATAGTGTATGCAATGGTTCCTGCAGTAGTTCATCACTCAATTGTAACTTTATCTCATGCTTTATCTCTTCTCTCTATGACTTCAGAGTAGCCAGGTGTACTATTATCTGTGAAAGTATTTTCTTCTGAAACTGAGTTGATCATCTTCAAACACATCCCTCTGCAGTTATTTTGTGCAAAATTACTTAACATAAGGAAAACATGAAGTATATCATGGAACAAAACAAGTACAGAAAATAAAGGAAAATTACCTAGCAGCAATGGTTAGCCATTGCCAATAATAAGCCCTCTGATTTTGAAAACATTGCTGGACCAAATTAGCAGTGGTCAAGCAGAAAGAACAGTTTCCAACAAGCCAATTTGTGTAGGCACTGAATAAGGTATTTTCTAGTTCTTTCACAGGGGAATATTAGGGTTACTAGCAGATTTAATTTGTTGTAAAATTTTCATCTTATTAAATGTAAAGAAAAGTCTTGCTGTATACAGTAGTATTTCTCATAATCGGGGACTCTGAACTTTACAGGAAGTAGAAGATACCAGATACTGTCAGGAAGCAGCTCCCCACTTTGTTACCAATTTGCTTTCTCTGGGGCATACAAGTGAGTACTAGCTGTAGTAACTAGCTGTAAGAGTTTACACTAGCTACCTTCCTTCATTTTCTAGTGGCAGAGCACTTCTCCAAGAGAGGAAAGTGACTGTGATCATATGCAGCCACTGAAGAGTAGCTGATTCTCACTTCTTTTCACCCATTGCTGGAAATTTCAGGTAAGCTAAAGACAGATGAACTTGCAAAGCATATAAAGAACACTGTTTCTGTGTTAGATGTGGCTAAAGCAAGATTTCAGAGAAGTACTGCATTTAGCCAAAATGAATATGGAAGATGAACTATATATAATGATGTAAAAACCAGCTAGAGATAATGGTATCATCTGTTAACAGATAGAGAATCTCTCAGTTCCCAAATACCCTTGACTGGGATGTAGTACTCAGGACTTGGACCAAAGTGTGTTTCAAGTTGATTATTCAGGCCTTGTAAAATTCTTAGTCATTTTGCACACCTAGCTGCACAGTTTTAGCCTTCTGTTGTGTGAGGCAGCTGGATGATTCCTGGCAAATGCATAAATGAATTTTTTTCCATTGAAAACATCAGTTTAATAATCTTTAATAATCTTAGATGTGAGTCAAAGCATTGTAACTGCTGACTAATTTGAATGGCTTGAATAGGATGTTTTATTGGCTAAATATCTTTAAGGCAACATACCAATAAACTCCCTCTAGAATGTTGTGCTATAGGTTCTTAAATGAGACTGCTGGTTCTTTGTGCTTTTACATATTGCTCACTGACCTGGGGGAGATGGGAGTTGGGGAAAACAGGGTGTGATATTGTGCACCATTTATTTCACCTATTAGTGCCTTAGCTATTTTGAAAATTCTAAAATAACAAAGTGAAGGAATACACTTTCACCTAGGGGGAAACTGAATTAAGAACTTGCCATTTTCTTGTAGGAAAAGAATTGAAATGAGTACACTCTTCTCCCAGGCTTCTGACTTTATTCTAGAGAAGTTTTCAGACTGCCACTGAGAGGAGACTCAGTTTTAGTCCACTCTTGCAAAAAAAGCTTCCAAAAGAAGGTTTAAGTAAAGTGTGAAATCTTAACCAAAGGAGATGAGAGAGTTTGGAGTGAGAAAAATTGAAGAAATCATTTGATTTAAATGCATATAGAAAGTCATTGACAGAGCCAAAAGTAGGAATAAATCCTCTGACCCATTATCATATATTTTCTACTGGACTATTTCTCTGTAGCAATTTTCTGGAGCACCTATAAAGAAATCTAATAAATCTCTTTTCTCTGTCTTTCATCCTTCCAGCTGAATCAATTCAGCCTGCACTCAAAAGCTTTTAGCAATGTCACACTCATTTTTTTCTGTTACCAAAACTGTAAAAGACAAAAATAATAATTAATTTGAATAGAGGAATAGAAGGAAATTGGAAAAAATATCTGCTCACTTTTCTACTGATAAGTTGCTTATCTCCAGGCTGATATTTACCTCATTGTATTGTGACAATAACATACGCACAGTCCTTGAGTTTTTTATCAGCAGATGCTCTTTCCAAACATGCTGGCCAGTTTTGAAACAGGGAGAAATTTTCAAGATTCCTGCCAGTTTGCATGTGTGCATTTGCTCTTGTCAGTTTCACCAGGGTTGAGTATTTGTCCTGAGATTTTCTTTCTGAATGAACACTCTACCCAAATCACGACCACCAGCAGAGAACAGAGACACTTACATCCTTTCTCACTTAGATTAGATAGATCAGACATCATACCAATCTTTTTTAACCTGGATTCAGCAGCCAGTCTGAGGCTATTGAGATTTTTCCACAGCTGTCTGATGCTCCTCGTGATGGTGTCTGACACAATCCCATTGGTTTACAGCCACAATCCATGGTTCTCCAGAGGCTTAGGGAGAACTAAATAAAGAAATGTCAATCAGTGCCCGATCTGGGTTAGCTTTAGTCAAGCATCTCTACCAGAAGTCCAGTGTCTATCAAATACAATAGACAAGGTAAACCATATAAAAAATAAATTTCAGCGCATTATGGCTCTAATTGATGATAAGTTCTGCTCATATCTTTTGACTACATCTTTCTTGAGATAGGTTTTATATCAGGGAACAGGGGAAGTTACCCTATCATGCAATAGAGCACCTACTAAATTTTGTAGAACTTTTTAATAGTGATTAAAATAAATCCTTTTAAGGCAGATTTCTTAATAATAAATTCACGTTGATTTTAATAAGTGTTTATTAGTATAATGTCGTGGTTTGACCCTGGGCTAAATGCCAGGGACCTACGACGTCTGCTTTCTGTGCTTTCTCCTGCTGCATTTATTCAGAGGAGAGGAATCAAACTAACACAAACACACTGGACTCATGAGTTGAGATGAGGCAGTGGTGGGGAGGGGACGCACGAAAAACATGAGCAAACAGGTGAGGGACTTAAGTTGCAAAGTGATTTATTAACCTAACAGAGTCGGAGGATAAATGAGAGGTAAAAATAAGCTTTAAGACACCATTTCTTTACTCACCCCCCTTCCCTCTTAAGACACCATTCCTCAGCTCACCCCCTCCCCTCCTTCAAACAACCAGCAGCTCCGGGTGGGGGGCAGGGTATGGGGTTGCTCCTTAGTCAGTCCATCACCACAATTCTTCTGCTACAAACACTGTTTCTCTGCTCACCCCTCTCCCTCTTAAGACACCATTTCT
>VZTX01023876.1:69741-85953 GCA_013400915.1 Pardalotus punctatus
CCCCCATGGTCTTCACCACGGCCAGCAGAGGGTTTTCAGCTCTGGCGCCTGGAGCACCTCCTCCCCCGCCTTCTCCACTGACCTTGGTGTCTCCATGTTGTTTTCCCTCACATATTTTCACCTCCTCTTCCTCCTCTGGCTACAAAGAAGTGTGTGCACCCATTGTTTTGATTTCTTCTTAAATATGTTTTCACAGAGGTGTAACTACCATCTCTGCTTGGCCCAGGTTTGGCCAGCAGCGTGTCCATCATCTTCAGAGCCATCAGAGAGTGGCTGTGCTGGACATGGTGAAAAACTTCCAGAACCTTCGCACAGGACACACAGGAGCCATCTTTGTGCCCCTCCCTACCCACTAGAAAAACTGGGCCAAGTAAAACCACCACATATAAGAACTGCATTTGATATTAAATCCTTTGGCCCAGTATGTGGTCTCTAAAGATAGCCCATTGCCAGTGCTTAATAAAGAAGTATAAGAAACAAAGGAACAAAGGGAAACACACTTTTTCAGCTTCCAGAAAACCTGTGTCAGACAGTGATCATTGGTCATATGCATGTCTGTTTTGTAACATTGGTATGTTTTCCAAAGTAAAGCCTTTAAACAAACACAGTTATCAGAAGATTAAATCTCTTTCTGTATAATTTGAGAAGGGCTACACGTGTTACAGTATTAAGAAATATTGCTCATAGCAATACATTTGAAGTAGCCCATATCATACTATATAGATAAAGACTGAACTAACACAGACGTTGGGCTAAACTGTTACCAATTATTAGATAAATATCCAAATTTTACCTCGTCTTCTTTCCTTTAATCATCCAGTCATGCTCCAATACTCTAAGACACAAGTTTAATGAGATTAATTGTGGTGTTCTCTGCATCTAGTTTGTATGTTGGTATGTCTAAACATCTTCTAACTCATCCCCAGAGAAGTAAAATGTACTCCCAGAAAAATCAGTTCTAACAGAAAAAAAAGCTCATTCCAATGTGTGAAGATGAATACAAATATTTTCAGCAATAATTAGAATATTGGAACGGTATCCTCACAGTGTTTCTCATAATTGAGTTTATTTTTAATTTCCTTTTATGCACAGCAAGATAATTGCAATTAAAAACACTTCTTTACCCTGACAGCCAATAAGAGTGACTTGTTAAACAAAATTTTTGTAAAGTTAATTTTTTTGTTACTTTTAGAAGAATGATTCTATATTATTTTAAACTCTCTATAAATTAAGTTGAAACTATTGCCTTTGTCTGTTTCTTTGTTCATTTCCCACAAGATGGTGTAGACTGAATGCTTCAGTTTCTTCTGCAGTTGCAGTAGATAATCACCCATATTTTCTCTTTATTTCTCTCTCCCTCTGTGATAGAGAGAGTTCCTTGGTCCTGACAGCTATCTACATTATGAATTACTGATACTAAAAGAAGTGCAAAAGGGAAAAAGGAGAAAATACAATTTATTAAAACCTGAGCTAGGACAAAAAGAAATGTGCAGAATCGCATTGAGAAGCACTTCTCAGTAGTAAATCTGGCTAGTAGCTATCTCAGAAGGTATCTGGCTCTCCCAGAAGGCTGATGCAACTTGGATAACACTACATTGCTTGTCAGAGGTGATCTAAGGAGAACAGAAACACCTACAGCTTCCTCAGAGTTTTGTGGGAAAGATGAACACCATCTGTGATAATCAGAGCATTATTATGTTGACAGGATTTTAGAGATTTGACATCATTTTAGAAACCTGTATTTGCAAGTGTATTTTTCCTTTGACGGTTCAAAGAGCTGCAAATCACTTAAATCAGGTGAGAACACATGCCATAGAGGGTTATTTACTGAGCAGTTCAAGGTACAGGCTGCTTGTTGGTACTAGTAATCTCCAGCCCTTCTAACTCTGTTGAGCTGAAGGAACAAGAAGCATGCAGTATTACAGTGGAACATCTGTCAGGAAACAAAAAAACATTTTTCCTAAAGTATAAGTGAATTGAGTTAGAACAATTCACAGGGAGACCAGAGACACGAGCAATAAGGGAGACCCCCTCACTAAAGTCACAAGGTTCGGAACAGGCCACCTTCCTTTCCAAACTCCTTATGAATCCTAGGGATGGCTAAGTCCAATCTTAGTGTTGGGTTTATGTGCAATGAAATTACCCATGCAACGTTTGTAATAATAATATTGAGTAGCTTTCCTGATGGTAGTATTTAAAAAGTGAAGTAGTTGGCTCCTAATCAGTAATAAAGACAAGACAGATATCTTCATTTCAGCTGTACCCTCTTGTTCTGTACTTTAATTATCTTGTACTTTTGGATTTTGAAACCATCTCTGGAAATATTTTTCTGAGGCACTTTCACTCCTTTATACATGAGCCAGGAGCTTAATGGCATGCAGGTTCACCACAGGGCATGGGGCCTGTTGCTTCTCAGTCAGTCGGAACAAAGGCATGGTTGGGGGTCAAGTGTGTCTGTCCAAACCACAAGATCAATACTAATCTTACATAACATTTACTGTGATTTTGTTTAATGCACTTTAATGTACTTGATACTTTTCTCTCATATTGACTTAGTGGAAAATATTACAAAACTTCATGTTTACATTCAGAAAATAGCTTACAGTGAGATGACTGTCTATGAATTTGTGTCATTTTTTCTTGAAAATAATATGGGTTTTATAAAAACTAAAGAAAATATTCAGAATTTTAAATCTGCAATGTAAATATTTCATATATATATAATGAGATCATATTTTCACTCATTATTAATCCTCCAATGAATTTACCAAAGGCAATGAAATACCAAAGGCAGCCAAGTTTCTTTTTTAGAAGCTAATGATTTCAGTTCAAGTTATCAGCTGAATGAACATACATGCTGCATTTTTTCAAGCAGCTGGAAATCTGCCCAATATGCAAGACAGAGATGATTTCACTGGATATTTATCACTCTGCCTTTCTGATGATCTGTCCTTCCCGAGCAAGGTAATCGTTAGCCAACTATGGCACTCACAGCTGAGCTGGGGTAGCTCATGTTAGAACACAAGCTAAAGCCTCTCAGTACATGAGATCAAAGAGGAAGAAACCGTGTTCCGGTTCATAAACAGAGTGGTGGACAGAAGAAAATACCTGAGGAGATTTTGTCACTCACCAAGAAGCAGAACTGCTACACAGTACTATTTAAATGTACTACCTGGCAGAATCAAGGAATAAGAAAGGTCAATGAAAGCATTTGCATTCCTATATTACATTGCAAGCATAAGAACTGCAAATCAGAGAGATGTGTTACACTGGAAGTGGCCTTGTTTGACATTATTACAGCTGACAAGCAGCAGATGGGACAAAATAAGACTATACCTAAGGACATACTGTTATTAAATATTAACCAAAATGTCAGTTCTTTGTACTGTAACCAGTCTGGCAAAGTTCTGTTTACCTTCTAACAGAAGGCCAGCTATTTACTTGCCAAGCTGAACAGATGTTAATTTTTCTTTTTTAAATTTCTTACTAACATACACGACAGAGGCAGAAAAGTAATTTTCTACGTGCTTTGGCTTTTGTAATAATTTTGCCAAACATTTGTTACATAATTGATAGTGTACTAGTCAGTAGAGTAGTAATATTGTTAAAATCTGTGTACTTTACCTTAAAGGAAAAATCCACAAGTCAGAAAAATAATACTTAGGAAGAATACAAGAATGCATGAATTCTAAGATGCAGCTGCAGTTTAGAGATGCAGGGCTGAGGTAGCAGGTCTTGGTTCAACCCTAAAGAGTTACATGTAATGTCTGTGTCATCTCTTTCCAGTCAAGTGCACCAAATCATCTGGAAAAATTTCCAGCGCACTGGAAAGCAGGAAAGAAAAAATGTCATGAATGGAAAGAGGGAAATTGCTAAAAGTATTTGATAATAATAGATAATGTTTTGATCTAATTGTAATTCACACACATACACAAAAATACTGCTCTTTGGTTTCCAACTGACATGTTTTTACAATTGCTTGAAAAGTAAACTACTTAGTCAAAAGCCTTATTTCCCACCATTTCCAATGCACTTACTGAAAAACCAAACTTTTAACTTAAAAAAAATGAGGAAAAGGATCTCTCCCTGTCCTTATCTCAACTCATGAACCCTTTGTTATGTTTTCTCTCCCCTGTCCTACAGCAGAGGGGAGTGAGTGAGTGAGTGAGTGAGTGGCTTTGGTGGGCACCTGGCATCCAGACAGTGTCAAACCATTACAAAAACATGTCAAATGAGTACTACTAATGTTTAGAGCTTCTCATTCTTACCAGTCTCCCAGCCAAGATTGTTGTCCAGCCAGGTGTGGTATTCAGACAGATATATATATAAATATGTGGAACTGTGACAAGTTCCTGGGGTCACCAAAGTCCATTTCTTAGCTAAAAAAGCAATCATGTTACTGAATCACTTCCATTTCTATGAAGAAAAAAATTCTGCTGGAAAATATGGATTAAGTCTGTTTCTTTTCTCTATATTTTTATTTCAATTAATGTTACTACTCTTTGAAAATAAATTTTACACCAATGTTTACTTATTTTACTATTTATAGAATGTTAAGGTTGAAAGGGACCTTAAAGATCATCTAGTCCCAGCCCCTGCTGCCATGGGGAGGGACACTTCCCATATACCAGTTTGCTCCAGACCTTACCAAACCTGTCTTTGAACAGTGCCAGGGCTGGGACATCCACAACCTCCCTGGGCAGCCTGTTCCAGTGTCTCACCTCCTCACAGTAAAGAAGTTCTTCTTAATATCCAATCTAAATTTCCCCTCTTTCAGTTTGTACCCATTACTCCTTGTCCTGACACTACAGTTCCCAATGAAGAGTCCCTCTCCATCTTCCTTGTAGGACCCTTCAGCTACTGGAAGGTTGCCATGATGTCTCTACACAGCCTTCTCCAAGATGAACAGACCCATCTTTCTCAGCCTGTCTTTGTGAGGGAGGTGCTCCAGTCTTCTTATCGACTTCGTCACCTCCTCTGGACTTATGCTGGGACCCCAGAGCTGGATGCAGTGTTCCAGGTGGGGTCTCACCAGAGCAGAGCAGAGGGGCAGAATCCCCTCCCTCCCCTGCTGCCCACGCTGCTCTGGATGCAGCCCAGGACACATTTGGCTTTTTGGGCTGGGAGTACACATGGCTGGGTCATGTCCAGCCTCTCACCCACCAGCACCCCCAAGTCCTTCTCACAGGGCTGCTCTCAATCACTTCTCCACCCAAGATGTAGCTGTGGCTGGTATTGCCATGACCAAGGTGTAGGACCTTGCTCTGCAGAATAAGTAATCTACCTTTTACCTTTGATATTTCAAGAATGCTTTGGCTTTTCATGATGATTCACAATAATACAATTAGAATATTTCAGTGTTTCTTATGGAAAGAAACTTCTCCTTTTCCCACAATTCTTCTATTATTAGAAACGCAGCAGTTAGAGTATTTTGACTGCAACAACACATATACTGTTGTAGTTTTGTGACTATGTAAGGATAGTTCCTCTTCTCATAATACCACGTATCAATTTGGGAAAGCAGCAGATGGCTGTACAAGATTACAATGAGGCAGGATTTTCTTTGGGTTTTTTAATCAATTAAAACAAATACTCAGGCTCCATTAGAATTACTGGAAAATTAATATGAATTACAGACATAATGGCTATAACGTGTCTTGAGTCAAGCAGGTTTATGGTCAGAACTGAGTAACTCTTGGATAGCAACCATCTGGACTCAGGGCCAGGAATTAAAAGGATATTAAACTCTGGTACCCAAAATAATAATGTTTTATTGAATCAGTGTAAAAGGCAAAGTGGCAGTTCATAAGGGAATGTAATTTCATGAGTGAAAGAGTGATGAAGTAATTGATAAATGTGTTAAAGGATTTTACAAGTTGCAGTCTTGAGAAGTAAATGTATCTACACTTTCTAGTTCATTTCTGTGGCAAGAGTTATTCCTCAAAGCTGGGTTCAGTCATTGGAGACTCACACATATGATGCTTTTTTCAACAGTAGGAAAGTCTATGCCAGCAATATCTGTAGTGGTCCACAATCCAGTCCCACTCTAAAATCCTCTCAAAAGCTTTTTTGTGACAGACAGAAAGCAGATTCATGATCCCAGCCACTGCTGTTGTGCTGCTGCACATGTGGTTGGTCAGCTTTCCAGTGGCCTGTGGGTAGAAGTGTTGTTAAGGAGAAGAAAGGCACAGTGTGGATGCAGATCATGCCTTCCCTTTACCCATGCTATTTCACCCTGGTACTAGAGTACAGCAGATGCACGTTGGAGCAGCTGGATGCGCCTGAAGAGGCTGTGACCCTGCAGAAAATCTGCAGTGGAGCAAGCTCCAGGCAGAGCCTGTGGCCCCATGGAGAGAAGAGCCCATGCTGGAGCAGGTTTGCTGGTAGAACTTGTGACTCCATGGTGGACCCATGCTGGGTCAGTCTGTTCCTGAAGAACTGCATTGCATGGAAAGGACCCATGCTGGAAGAGTTCATGATGAACTGTAGCCTATAAGACATTCATGAAGAACTGTCTCCTTTGGGAGGGACCCCATAATGGAGCAGTGAAAGAGTGCGAGAAGTCCTTCCTCTGAGGAGGAAGGAGCAGAAGAGACGTGTGAAGAACTGACATCAGCCCACATCCTCATCCTCTGGTGCTGCTAGGAAGTGGAGGAGTTAGAATAGGGAGTCAAATTAAGCCCGGGAATGAAAGAGGGATGGGGGAAAGGTGTTTTAAAATTTGAGTTTATTTGTCATTATCTTACTCTGATTTGATTGTTAATCAACGAAACTAATTTCCTCAGTTCAAGCCTGTTTCATCTCTGATCTCTCCCTGTCCTTATCTTGACCCATGAGCCTTTGGTTCTATTTTCTCTCCCCTGTTCAGTTGAGGAGGGAAGTGAAAGAGTGGCTTTGGTGGGCACTTGGCATCCATGGTCAACCTACACTGGCAACTGAAAAGTGAGGAAGCATCTACATACACTTGAGGTCCTCTCTTCCAGGCAGCTGCATTATGGCCATGGTTGTGTCATTGTCTCCTCTGGGCAACAAATGGCACATTTCTTATGTCTGTTAATGTGGGAATAGTAGCAAGGTCTATTCTTCTTTATCGCTATTTGCCAGCAGACACCTACTAATGTCAGAACGAGCGCCTCAGGATAGGCTCTATGAGATTCATAGCCTGTAGAGAAAGTTTCTGTCGGTTCACTTTGAAAGTTTCTGTTCCACCTACTTCTCACTTTGAGAAGATGAATGAGATTATTTGAGAAAGCAAGAGCAAGTTAATTATTTTCTGCATAAGAGCTATGCAGAGTGCGCATGTACCGTCATCTCATTGTTTCTCTCCACAGGACATTATGTCTCACGGCTAGCAACAGGTAGATATAAACTCTAGTTCTGGTAGGTCTGTCCTTTCAAAGCGGGTGACTGTTGGTATTGACAGATGGAATTTTGCCAAATTATAATAGCTGACATAACACTCATTACTTACTCTGACTACATAATATTTTATAAGGGATTGGGATAGTTAAAGAGATGCAGTCCTCAGGAAAATTTTTGCAAGTACTTCCTTTCTTGCCTTGGTCATTTTCAGGAGTGATCAGGTTGGACAGATCTCTGAGCAACTTGATCTAGTTGAAGAATGTCCTTGCTCATTGCATGGGTGAGTTGAACTAGATGAACTTTAAATGCCCCTTTCAGCCTAAACTATTCAAATGATTCAATCCCTCATGTTGGGTTGTTGAAGAAGGAAGCCTAATCTGAATTCTTCCAAAGAATCCTTTATGTTTCAGGGGAAAATATACAACACCCAGAAATATTTTTTATACTTAAAAAGCCACTGCATTTCACCAGTCCTTATTAGAAGAGATCACAGACACCAACTGACAGACATCCTCCACTTGAACTTGCAATTAATGTTTTAAAGGGACATACCAAGGATCACCAACACTTTTTCTCAAAAAAAAAAAGATTTCTTTGCCAAAGATGGATTGTTATGAAGTCCTCAGTGGATAATCAACAACCACTAGTGTCTTTGTGGTTCAAACTATGAATATTCTTCAAAAACTTGATGAACTCTGGGGGCTTCAAGGGGACAGGGATATGGTGGATTGACCTTGCATGGGAGCCAGGAGCCCGCCAAGACCTTCTGTGACTATCCTCAGCAGGATGGAATCAGAAAGAAAATAAGATGGGAAACAAACCCTCATGGGTTGAGATAAAGGCAGTTTAATAAAGCCAAAGAAAATGTTGCATGTGTGCAAGGAAAGGAATGAAAAAACCTTGAAAGATTTTATTCTTTATTTCCCACCATCAAGTGATATCCAGCAACTTCCCAGCAAGCAGGGCTTCAATACACATAGTAGATGCTCAAAAGGCAAACACCATAAGCAATAAATGCCACACCTTCTTCCTCCTTTCCCTTAGGTTTTGCACCTACACAGACATCCTATGGTGTGGAATACCTCTTTGGTCACTCTGGGTTTGCTGTTCCAGCCATGACCCCTCCCAAGATCTTGCTCATCCCAGCCTACTGGTGAGGGGTGGAATGCTGGAGGGAGAGGCTGGTGCTGTACCAATGCTGCTCAGCAGCAGCCAAGGCACTGCTCTGGTGTCAGCAGCTTTCCAGCTGATAATGCAAAGCACAGCACTGTGAGGCCTGCTGTTGGAAAATTAACTCCTCCTGAAACAGAACCAATGCAACTGCAAAGGCTGTAATAGGTGTGTGCAGAAAAAACCATGGCATTTGGGTGAGTTATAATATTTGTGTAAGTTACATTCTCCTAATTGAGAAGTCAGCCATTTGACTGCATTTGAATAATCTGATTCTGCTTAAAGCCCCTTTTATGGTTTCCAAGCATGCTAAAATGCATATCTGCATATGGATTACTTGTAAGGCAATTGCAAAATCTCTCATTATGTAACATGGCCACATTTGGTCATCTATAAGCCAGCAGACACTCGGTAAATGGGAGCAATTAACCTTATATTGAGTGCAATGGAATGAAATGTCAGAGAGGAGGACACTGACTCAAGGCATAGGAGTAATTTATTAAAAAATCAGAGCTGTCATGGTTGCCTTGCAGCATGTGCCACTGTACAAGCCACAAAACCATTTCCCTCCATAAAAGCAGAATTTCAGTCTCCAACAACTATTGTGTGTATGTTTCCATTGTAGGAGCTTGATTATTGTGAAACTCCTTGGTATTTGGTATGGTTACAAACAATTCTCTTTTGTACAAGCTACAGAAGAAAAATTACCTACAAACTGTAATTGTGGGAAAATGCAGGTGTTGAGGCAGTCCTTTTTGTCAACACAGTGCAATCAGGAGCTACAAAATGGTTTGTGTTCTTGCTGGATATTCAGAACTTGACAGGAAAGCATGAATCAAGGAGCTGGTGAACCAATAAAGGACTATAGGAGCTATTTACTGCACACAAGAGCACCAGGACAGACAAACACATTGTAAATCACTGTTGCTGACTCTCAGAGGCATGAAGCAACACTTGACCTGGATTAACTGGAATAGCACTCTTCATTAGATCCACAAAGAGCAAGATATCAACAGCAGAATCTGCAGCCCATCTTCCAATAGTGGTATAAGTGTACATGTATGGCCAATCTGAAAAATTGAACAGCAGAACTGTTCCTCTTTCCGTGATAACTGAAACATCATGAAAATGAGGTAGGACAAGACTTCTGAGAGTCATTAATTCATTGCTCTGCTTGAACTAGGGAAATGTTAAAACACAACTGACAACATAATAGATACTCTGTTTGTACTGTAGTTTTGGAAATGTTGGAGTCAAAGTTGCATGCAAAAACTTAATTCAGTATCTTACTTCCAGCAGTTGTGATTTAGCCTTTAATTACAGAATTATTCTTTGTTTTTCCATGGAATCCAGACTCAATTACTGCACCAGCTGGATGGATTGCTTGTTGGAAGCCTATGTTCAATATTACCTTCCTTTCTTGCTTCATACAGACCAATTTGAAAAGATGAAATTTCTCCTATCTCTTGTCCCAGTAGTTGCCACTAATGCATTTCTGATTACTTGCCCAGTTGCTGAGGCTGAACTCACTGTGCTGTAGTGTCTGCTTCAGCCTTCCAGAGGAATGTTTATGGGTTCATGTGTTAATTTCCTGGTGTCTCTGTGCTTGAGCTATCCCTCAATTCCATGCAATTGATCAAGGCAGGTTAAATGTTTTTTAGCATGCAGGACTATCTATGCTTCTGTCCTAATTCTCTGCTGAGAAGATCATTATGAAGAAAGTTCATTTCCAATCTCTGACCAGTGAAAACTGGTCATTAATAAATTGTGAAGAGGAATTATTCTGATGTTCTGATACTATTCTGACAATTTTGTGTACTTGAGAAGTACACAGGTTGACACCTGCAAAGTACTATTTCTTCTTCATTATCATATTGAAAAAGTAATTAGGTATTCTGAGCCTGATATGAACAAGAGTTACAAGGAATGGAGGATTTTTTTTCCAATATTTCCAGCAAATCTGGGAGCTGTTTGTGAATTTCCAAATTGCTACTTCCACACATTCTAACAATGTAATGTGAAACCCTTTAAACCAGTGGTGTTTCCTAATTAGAAAACCAATTTGTCTGCAGAAATTAGAAATAATTTCAGAACAACCAGGAAGTATTTTATTTTTTATTTTATTTTTTAAAATCAGAAGGCTCTGGAATTTAACTGTGATGATTTTCAAGTTATTCTTCCTGAAAAATGGACCTAAAACATTGCACCTGTACCACTGCCAGCAGGATTTTGCGTCTTTCCCTGTGCTGTATCAAAAATTTCCCTCTTTATTGAATCTTGGGCTCTGTTTTTATCCTGCACAGTTTCTGCTGCCCCACTCCTGTGCTTCTGACTCATGGAAATATGGTTAGCGTGACTAATGCTATTTAATATGGCAAAGACCAGTTCCTGTGACTGAGTGGTCATGTGTCAGCCCCCTTTTTCCCCTTCCTCGGGTCTTGAAAATTCCGCAGACCAGGCAGACTTATCCACCTCCATGTCATCCTCAAGGTTCCGGGCACCAGCCCAGCTTGTCACCTCCTTATAGCGTTGAAGGTCTCAGGCACCTGGCCAATCAGGTTGTGATGACCCAGCCACAAAAGAATGGAGCATACCATCACACAGAGAGTACTCTGTAAAATCGAGCAGTTACAAGCCCTCAGTGGGACTTGGACAACAACTGCTGCTGGACAGCAAAACCCATGAGCCCCAGTTGCCAGGGACACCTCCACTGTTTTCTACTTCCTCTGAGGATTGACTATAGATTATGATTGTTTAATTGATACTGCAAGGCAACCACCCAACCTGCAGAGAGTCCAGGTGATTAAGAAACATCAATTAAGATGTCATTTTAAATTCAGTGATATGTTACTTATAAAATTGTGCTACACTGACACTAGTTACAAAAATTCTGTGCTACTGTGATCATAAAATTCTATACTATGCTGATCATGAAAAGATGGTTTTAAAAAACAAATCTTTAATTGTAATTATGACCTAATGCCATCATTCTTCTGAGGTTCTTCAAAAGAATTAGTTTGTCCTTACAGTTGCAGCTGATATATAGAATTATAGAGCAACAGTTTTCAGTTTAAGGTTGGATAGTAGCATTTTAGTAGGGTGGCAATCACGTACATCATGTGGAAAATTGTCCTGTTTTGCTAGTGCGGGTTTTTGGGTCAGTGTCTTGCCTTATGCAGCACAGGAACACAAGGACTGGAAAGAATATGGATAGGAGAGCAGCTTCATTTTAGGTTGAACAGAACCTCCGGATATCTCTGGACCTCTGTCTTGCTGAAAGCTGGGCCAGTCTAAATCTGCATATTCAGGGCCCTCTCCAGCAATGGAGATCTCATTACCACTCTGTACCAGTGTGCAACTTCTCCTCACTGTGCAAGAGGTCCTGTTACTACCCAAAGATTCTGTATTGCACTGGAACTCAGAGCAGAGAAATTGGAATTCTGAGATAATTGCACATTGCAATGCGCACTTTCAGGAAAAAAAAACAAAAAACCCAACATGGAAAAGTGCTTGCACCAAAATGACAGCGTTCCAGTTAAGTTCAGGCTAATTCAAGGTCCCAGCCAAATTCTTCAATTCCTGGAGAACCCTGTGTTGTTACAGCCACACCTTTGGCCAGAATTCGTCATTGTCTGAAGGGTAACTGGGACACAATTCCAATTACTCCAGGCTGTCTGTGCTCAAAGCAAATCTATGATGAACATGACAGCGGTCACTTGAGCTAGAGATTTCCCGAAAGAGAGGCACCTAAAGATGCAAGAAAATGACAAGTGGAGTGTCTGCAAGCACCCTATACTCCAAATCCAGCTAGCTTTATGAAGCTGCTTTTGCAGATTCTGCAGGATATCTGTAGGTGACAAAACCCTTCAAAATGTGACTTTGAAGAGCCCATGTGATTTGAGAAAACTAAAGATGATTGAATGTGAACTTGTTCTTAGAGGCAAAGAGATCATCACAAAAGTAGAGTTCAGGAAAAGTATCTGGTTGGGTTTTTTTTCCTGCAGCATGAGAATATGGGACAAATTGGTTGGACTTAAATAACTAACACATGCTCACAGTATAAGAATTTCTCCTTACTTGGGAATAAACTAATTGCAGGAAGATGTCACCCTGAAAAGTAGAAAAGTCAGAACTTCCTAATAATCCTATATTTAGTCATACATATGCACAAAAAGGAAAACATTCAGTGTTTTGAAATCCTGTGGATAACAGATTGATCTCTAATCATTGAGTATGATCTGTATATGATGCAACATACACAAATAGGAGGAATCCAAATGCATTATGGATGCAACACACCCTTTCTCAACTACCTGACATTAGTCACCAAGAAAGTGCCTCAAGAAAGGGAACATTTCTCTGTTTTGCAATGGCTGTTCTTAACATGGTGAATGCATATGATTATTTTTGCCTACCCTAAAGCCATAAGAACCCACAGGATTTTCTTCTTTCTATCTTTCTTGTGGATATCTCAGTGTGAAGAGTTGATCAATACTAAAAATGTTGGACTTGTTTTCATGCAAGAGAACTGTAAAGTTAGACTTGGCAGAACTGCTTGAGTATTTATTAATACAGGAAGTACTTTGCTCTGCACGTTACTTTACTTTTTCTTCGTCTTAATTTGAAATGCACTGCATGTACTGCAACAATTATTACACATGGAAATCAGAAGTATGAGAGGAAACAAGACCTTATAAATTCCAGAGTAGATGCTACTTAACGTCATTATTTAATTAAATTAGTATGATTAGGAGTGTGCACACTTAGCGCAAATTAGTGACTTGTGTGTGATTCCTGTATCAAAGGGTAAGAGTCTTTTTTTCACTAGTACCCTAAATTGAAAAAAATTGTAAATAATTTCTACTTCAAGACATGCAGATCTGAGAAGTAAATGTTCTGTTCAGATAATAACATTTTAGGATTTGTTATTTCACAGAAAAAGTTCACTTTCACCATCTATCCTTATGTTTGGTAAAAACATGCTGGAAACCTACCAACCAGAACTCATAAGTGTGCTCAAAGTCCTCAAAAAGATGAAGCCTGTTTCCTCCAAAAATCCACGTGAAAATGATTCAGATTAGGGACTAGGAGTCCTGCAGGTGTAGATGTACCCTGCATGAGCAGATTGGGATTGGAAGGCATCTCGTGCACATGCAAAGGTGTTGTGGGCCATGCAGACTTAGATTGGGACAACCTCTGAGATTAGATAGACAGTGGAATTCTTAATTTTACTTCTGTGCTATGGTTGTCTTGCAGATTATTCTGTCCTCGTTCATAGGTATTACCTAAATTTGGGTTTTCCTAGAGTTGTGCAGTACACCCATAGTTCCTATCCCCTCAAACTGCTGGGAGGCAAATTAAGAGGAATTCTGAAACATTAGAGAAGTTGTCCTGCTTCGGTGTGGTTTTGCTCGCTTGTCATCTCACAAACTGCTTGTCAATGCAGGGGAGAGAACGTGGTTCCTCACTGAGCCACAAGGGACAGTATCGGGCTGAGTTTGGAGCTCTCCTGGAGCTTTCCTGCCCCTCCCATGACTGGCAGAACAGGAATTAGGGAGCTGCTAGTCTTCTGGATAATGAGGTCCTTTGAATTTTAAAGAAATTGAGACTCATCTTGCTTCAGGGCAAAGATTTGCTCTCATACAAAGGGCCTAGAATATACCATTCCCGAATCAGCAGCTATTGGGAGTTTTACAACACCCTAAGAGACCTCGGTACTAGCCAGTGAAGAAACAGGTCACAGCTCAGGCTCAGGCTAAGAAGTTGCTCTGAGAATAAAACTGTAGTCGGACAGGATTAATATGCTGAGCAGAGACAGGAGACCAACACTAAGGATGCAAAAAGAAAAATGTTTCCATTTGCTGACGACAGTAAAGGGAGCACGCAATCCTCCTTTCCACACAAGTTGATGAAAATGCTGCAGAAAGGAATTACAATTGAAGACTGTACTCACAGCGGAAGAGTAGTTCTCAGTTCGGAGCTCACTAAAACATACAGACATGCTTATGTTGAGAAGCTGCAAGGATAGTTACCAAACTCAGAGAGAATGAGGCTTCTTAGAGAGAATGTGCAGCCAAGAGCAAGGTTAAAAGAGTCCATAAAACCAGAAAAAAACTTCATATGGAAATCCAGTCCATCTTTACTTCATAAAGATAATTAACTCATGAATATAACTGAATCCAATTTGCCCTCATAATTCATGACTGGGGGTGGGTGTGTAAATTCACTACAGGTATGTTTCTGACATTGGGCTTCAACAATGCCAACAGGGAGCTATGTAGGTTTTTGCCAAAGTGCAACAGGGCAATACACAGATGACTTGTAATAATAAGTAGATAAAAGTTTCCTCTTCCCTCCATTATTCTTAATATAAAATGGTAAAAAGAGCTCCAACTCCCAAATGATTAAAAACAACAGTGCAGAACATGATTAGCACCTGACATCTTCACACCACTCTCCAAACACTGCATGACATTGCCTTTCTTATCTTCAAAAAAGGGTTGTATCTGAAGTCTAATTTTGGGCCACCCTTCTGTGCAGAAAGCATGCTAGGGAAGACAGACGCTATCTGAGCATCCCTCCCTTCCTTCTTCTCCCCCCAGTTTTATAAGCTGAGCATGATGACATATATGGAATAACTATCTGGTCAGTTGGGGTCAGCTGTCCTGGTTTGTCCCCTCCCAAGTCCTCGTGCATCCTCAGTCCGCTTGCTGCTGGGCCTTGGCTCTGTGTAAGCACTGCTCAGCAGCAACAAAAACCAAATCCCTGTGTTAATAATGCTGTTTTCAGCACAAATCCAAAACATAGCCCTGTAATAGCTATTGTGAAGAAAATTAACTATACCCCAGCCAAAACCAGCACATCATATTATCTGCTCCTAGCGAAACTGGGATGTTCTTATGCAGATTTTCAAACTGTATGAAAAGGAGTCCCCTTCTTGCTCATCTCTCAGCACTGATAGGCTTGATAAAGCAATAGGGAAATGGTGCTTTGCATGAAAGTATAGCTCTGGAAAACTGTCACAGATTTACATTAGACGAATGAAAAGCTTTTTATTGTTTTTATTGATAGGTGTGAATTCTGATTAGTGGAAGACTCAAAAAAATGCAATTGTGAGGCATTCTCTGATTCTTCATTTGAAACTGCATTCCACTATGCAGTGTAGACAGAACAAAACTGCAACAAATCTCTGTCACAGATCAGAATGCGCAATTGAAGCGCTACAGGTCAAGCTATCACCTGAGCAGTTCTTCTGTTTGCTTATCTTTTTTATTGTGGCAGAGGCCAGAAATGGGCCTGGAGACAGCCTCAGGTTTTCTTACCACCACTTGAACCTGGAACTTCAATGCCTCCATCATTCCCTAAGACCAGATCAAATCAGCACTGGGATGAGGACTTAAGATACAGGTGAGCCTATCACAGCTGGGCAGACAGAACTTGGGAAAACCAGCTGTAGTATATGTTTAGCTTTGGGCAGATGGAGAAAGATTAAAAGAGCAATACTAAGTGGTTGGAACTGTGGTGGCCCAGATGACAAATCCTTCTGGCAACACACAAGCTGAGCAGCATGATTCACCCAAGTATCATCTCTGCATTTGATTTAATGTAGCGCTTACCTAGGAACACACATGGGAAAGGTACACGCGGGAAAGGTACCTACAAAAAAAAAAAAAAAAAAAA
>VZTX01023876.1:86779-171958 GCA_013400915.1 Pardalotus punctatus
CCATGTGCCGCCCGGACTACTCGGCGCCCGAGGACCTGGGCGAGGCGGCCCTCAAGGCTTCCTCCTCCTCCTCCTCCTCCTCGTGCTGCGCCACGCCTCCCACCACTGGCTCCCCGCACCTCTTCCGCAGCCACAGCGAGCGCCGCCCGGCGACGCCACCTGACGTGAAGTACATCTCCCCTAAGCACCGGCTCATCAAGGTGGAGAGCGGCGGTGGAGGCAGCGACGGCGCGGGCAAGAAGCTCACCAAGGGCTCCAAGCAGCCGGCGATTGCTGCCCCTTCTGCCATGAAAGATAAAGTAAGTGTTGTGCTCCTGTTGCCGCACCTGTAGGCTAGGTAGTAGGGCTGGGGCTACGTGAGCCCCTGGAAGGTTTTTTGGCGAGGGGACTAGCTCCTCTACATCTGGAGTCGCTGCTGTTCTCCGTCATCCTTCACTAGGTGGCCTGGCCCTTTTTAATATCTCAGGACACGCAGGGCGTGTGCAGGAGTGGCACGTGAAGTGATGGTGCCCTGTCCTTTTGGCTTTCAAGCTCACTTCCCTTCTGATGGGGCAGGTTCACAGGTGTGTCTAGCCCTGCTTTGAGGCGCGGTGCACTGCCAAGGCTCTTGGGTTGGTATGCTCCTGGCAGAACAGGATGTGAGTCTGTAGGGGGATGCTTGGGGACTGCTACAGTCCCCTGAAAAGCCTTGTACTTGTGAGCCTAAGTTGAGGCCTCAGCCCCATGGCATGTGGTATGGAGTGGTCATATACAAAAAATAAGCTGGAGGGAAAAAAAAAAAAGAGTGATGCCGTCCCAAGCCATACTGTCTGTTTTTAAGAAGACAATTTGTCATTTGTTTATTTATATACTTTTTTGCATCCCAGTTCAGGGTCAAAGGTGAGGTAGTTCAAAGTCCTGTGTTGCAACAACATGGCAACTTCCATGATAGTGTTTCCAGCTAGCATGTCTCTGAAGCAAACTCGTTAGATACTTGCTCAGTTGCAAATGTTATCCTTTCTTGGACGGGTCATTCTCTACAAATTTTAGCAAAATATTCTAGACACAGCACTGGAAAGTGCTGGACACAGGAACTCAAGTTACAGAGAGAACTAGTGTTAATTATTTTTTAAGCATGACACATCCCTCCACCTGTGTTGGTCTTGTGAGTATAGTTTTTCTCACATATTGGAAATAAATATTTCTCTATTTTGTTAATTGGCCTTTCAGCTTCAGTATAATAGTCACATCACAGGAATCTCAAGTATGTGCTGAATCTTATCAGTCTAAATTATCTGTGTGCACATGTTTAAATATGTGACATGATTGCATTGCCACGCTTCCATGACAACTTGATAAATGATGTCTGTCTAGATGGAATTCCAGTGAAATCTGCTTGTGAAAGTGATGATAAAAGGTGAAAAGTCTAGGATTTATTCTGTTTTCTTTGTAGGTGTAATTCCTGACTGGAAGCAACTTCTTTTGTGGAAGTGATTGATTAGAAGTTAGCATCTCACTATGTTTTAGAGTATATGTTACAATCTATTCAGTCTTCTTTAATTTTCCTACATTGATACCAGGTATCTTCCCTTAGGGAAACACTTCCAGCAAAAACAGCTGCTTGGGGCAAAATGTTTCAATGTTTCCTTCTTTTCCTTTTTTTTTTTTTTTTTTTTTTTTTTTTGGGAGNAGACCCTACTGAAACAATTTTCAAATCAGAAAATACGTATTTGTTGCTAGGTAACCTGCTGCTTTGTATGGTCATAAACCCATATGCTGCTTCCAAACCCTTGCTGAAGGTTCTAAAACTTGTAGGGAAAAATCCTCAGTGGTGTTGACATTTTTTTCAATTTTTGAGAGAGAGAACTATATGTGACAAGCAGGTAATCTGAATATGTCTGAGAAATAAAATCATCCCTGTGCCTCAAAAAGCCCACTGTGCCAGCTTGCAAGAGCATTTGGATGTGAGAGGCAGCATAGCTTGCCCTTTGTTCAATTGTGTTATTTTCTCTCAGCAATGGATGTGAAATCTCTCTTATTTCACAACCCTGAAATGTGGAGTTTGACAGGTGAACTTGGTAAGCAGGGGTCATAGTGGGCAGGCAGGGAACTGTTTCTCTTCTACACCTGTGATTCACTGAGGAAGAAAAATAAGGAATTTAGTTAACAAAGTGTCTGTAGCTCAGTAGCAAACAAAGCAAGTGAAAATAAACTTCTCAAAGGAAGATATAATAAAGAAGATGAATAAAGAAGATGGAATAAACTCCCCCCCCCCCAAAACTACAGGTCTGATTTCGGAAGAATCATAGACATGCTAATAACATTTTACAAAATCTGTGTGTAACCTAACATAAGCTAGTAAACTGTAGGAATGAAAAAAGGATGTAAGTGCCATATAAGTCTGTCTTCATAAAAGAATGTTAGTGTTCAGTGATCCAGTAATGCCTGTTAAATGCTTCTGTTCCATTCCAGCACCTCTGTTTCAGTGGGGATTTTTTTCTGGTTTCATTTACAAGGATGGAGTGCTGTTTTCCTTTATGTTATGTGTTAACGGACAAGTGAGACGCAGGGGTTTCAACAAATTCACTAAGCAATTTTATATCTTCTGTGGTTTGTCATCAGTATAGAGTTGGCTGAGAAGCTCAATTGTGTGTCATACTTGAAAGAGTTACTGGAATGGGAAGGAGATTCAGGAAGGTGCTTGTTTGGTGTGGTTACTTATAAAGGGCAAATGGCAAAGTATGAATAGTGACAGACTTAGTTAGCTGAAATTCGCAGAGGAAAAGAAAAATTGTAAACTAGCTGATTCAGGGAATAAAGGAGATGGAGATTTAAAGCAGTGGCAGATGCAATTGTATTTTGCAAGATGTTGGACAAAGACTGTAAAAGTAACCGCAGAGATGTAATGTATCTGGGATTCAGGAAGTTTTGATGTGTAGCAGTAGAAATACCATCTAAAGCTGAAGCAGACAAACCCAAATTGCTGTGCACCTTTTAATAGTGAGGTGACTAACCTCTACAACAGCTGCCTAAAGGAAAGTAATAATTTCCAGATGTCTTTGAATTCGAATTGTTGGGTGGATTTCTTTTTATTATTTAGGTAATACAGTTAAATTGGTTTGGGGACTTTAACAGTGATGTTTACCTTCAGTGTTAGGGAAGTGAAAGCAGGCTGTGTTAGAATTCATGGATCAAACAAGCTCAGGTCCTACAGTATGGTGGATAAAAAAATTATTGGCTTCCATCTTTAGTGCTGGCTCTCAAGAGCTTAACTTATTTGTTTGCCATTGTGGTGTGTGTAAATCCATGAAGTAATAGCTGAGGGGGAAGTGTCTGTGTGAAAGGAACTTCATATATGTTTTCACCTATTACTTATTTGAACCTAACCATTTCTCTGCCTGGTTTTGCAGCTGAAGAACCTGGAACACTATTCAAAGACAAGCTGTATCATACTTCATTGCAGGAAGTTCTTAAGATTTAAAAGCTGGGATTGTAGCATATTGTTCTTTAAAGGACATGTATTTCATAACGAGCAGTGTTTTGGACTCTCTTGGTTCAGAGGAGGCAGAACAATGCAACAGTTCTGTATATCGAAAGCAGAAGACACTGCAAATTCCACGATCCATTTCCACACTAATCTCTCTTCTCCATTAGATAAGTTTGTTTGCAGAGGTCAGTTATGATGTCTGGTAGTGCCTCAAGAGAGGGCCTCCGAACAAATAAATCCCTAGGCAGTTATACACTTACAATCAAAACTCCCTATCCTTCACATGACAGTCTGGACAAACAGGAACATTAGGGTCTAGGGTCTTCTTACTTCTGGTTCCCTGTTTTGTTATCAGATGGTTGCTGTGTGTTCAGTTGGTTCTGCAGTCCATGTTGTAATATGGTTGTTGCAGTCCATAAGCTGTGATCTATTATTTTTTAAGTAATATTTAAAATGCTAGCTTTGTCTGTTTTAATTATTATTAATGTTCACATTGTTAGCTCCAGGTTGTACCATAATCTCTGTTCGACTTCCACAACAACAGCCTTATAGTTCAGATAAAGTTCCACCTACAGCCTAACAATTCCAGCTACTCTTTTCAAGCTAACACTTGCCTACTTTCAAATAGTACAAAACTTTGACAACAGGACAGGACATTTCTGATGCAGTAGAGAATGATTTGATTTCACACAATCAGAACGGATCTAGTACAAAATCTTGTAAATGTCATGTGGCAGCAGCAATCACGCAGACAACTGTTCAACCAACCAAGCAACTGTTCAGGACATCAGAGTTGCTGAAGTACAAAGTTCTGAAAACACTATCTGTGTGTGAATTCTACACTTATATAAGAAAGAAATGCTCCTCTGTCCATGGGATCTAACTCAGAGGTATGTGGTGCAGAGATGTGTCTGTTAGGTAAGCATGGCAGCTAAAGCTAGTTGCCATGAAAGCTTTTCCTCGCTATGTCTGAGAAACTGATACCTTTGCACTAGACTAGGGAAATGCTTATTGAACTTCTAACATCTTGCATAAAAGTGATTCGATTCCATAGAACATTATTAATATCTTTATATAATTAAAATATTGTTGTAAAGGTTGACAAGCTTCTTGTCTTCTTTCTGAAAATGGAAGGTCTATGTTTTATTTGATCTTTCAACTGAGAACAAGTCACATGCATTTAACAGAATTTTGCAGCTGTGTTTCAAGGTACACTGAGAAAACACTTGAAAGATGTCTTCTAAGCTGTGTTGGGGCTATTTATATCAGAGAATATTGTTTCTAGAAATCCTAAACTACAAATGAACCTCCATGTCTTATTCTCATGTTTAATCCATTGCAGCAGACTGTCAAGCTGCCTCTCCTTACATTTGATTCTACTCTGAAAGTCTTCCTCTCTGCACGTGGCTTCCATGTGGCTTCTTTGACTCAAAGGCAGAGCTCCCATGGCTCTGCCTTTGAGTCAAAGAAGGAAAAAATATTCGTGGCTGCTGGTCTTGCATGAATTGCTTGGACAAGGCCATGCATAAAGGCAGCAAGCTATATTTTTTCTGTGTTTCTACATTGTTATAGTACAGCTGTAATGCAGTTTTTTCCACATATGTCAGTCTCATGATTAAGGGACTACAACAAGTTTGTGAACAGGAAGATACACAGATATGACATGAGCCTTTGGGGTCTTGGTGACTTTAGGGCTTTTTGGAATCATGTGGTAGGCTGTTCAGTTACAGCCATGCCTAGCATCTGCACTGTATGCACAGCTTGGAACATTCCTGGGTCTGGAAATGATCCAAACTGTCAGAATTTTGGGCAAAGAGAGATCCAAGCAGGGAGAGACTATCAGGAAGGAGTTGGAAGAAGTAGAGATTTAAGAAGGGAGTGGTAGTCTTCTGGAAGAGTATATCATGTGTATACCTTAGTAGCAAGCGTATCAACCCCATTGTAGGAAAGTACCTCATCTACTGGATTCAAACAAGGGGACTGGCTCACCTGTTCTGAGCTAAAATATACTTATTGAGCTATTTACTGGAAGAGTGTAACTAAACACCTTCCGTGTGGCCTTATTCTGTAAAAAGGCTAATATGTAAATGTAAATTACCATAAGGGAATGTGGCAGGATGGTGGACCTTTGTCCTGTTTCCACCCCTTTCCATGCAATTTGTGTATCCAGTCTCCCATGAATTGCTCCCACTTGGCCCCCAGTGAGCAAGAGCATTACTGCATCACTCTTTCATCTGTAGATTGCTATGCCACATAAGAAGACCCTAGAGAATTCCTTGTAAAAGTTAGTTTTTCATGTGTGAACAAGCAGTAGCTTACCAAAAGTGTTAAGAGAACAAATAATAGTAGCAGTAGTAGCTATGCCAGCTATGTCCTTATAATTACACTTCTTTTGTCATTGTGTTTTTATGTTAATGTCTCAGAATGATAAAACCACTAAGGGTAGGAAACAAGGAGAAAATAAGTTTTATGTGGTTTAACCTCAAAAGGTAATAACGGTCTGTATATGACTAAATGTTAGTAAGGCTGAATTGGATGGTGAAACAAAAAAACTTACTTAAAAATGAATGCAGTGTTGAAGTTTTCATGAGCGGCAAAAGAAGACAGGTGAAAAGAGTCAAAATGCCAAGAGTAAGTTTATTGCCTTACAGGTTCTGAGTTTAAATAAAAGTAAAATCTGCATGGTGGATACCACACATTGCCTGTGAAAGGATTTTTCTAAATGATTGAACTGAGTCCAGAGCAGTCCATCAGTGTAGCACTTGCATGTTTGCCATCTTCATGGGAACCATAATATCCATGAATGGATTCCAAATGCCTGCTTAATCACATCCTCCGATCTCTGTGTCTTACATCTCTCTGGTGTACACATCTGCTGTCTGATCTCAAACTGTTGCTACAGTGGTCTACAAGTTTATTTAAGTGAATTTAGGTTTTCTTGTTACATGTTTTGAAATTTTTTGTAAAGTTCTGAAATCTGCATTGTATGTATGTACAAACACAGACATAGACAAAGTATGATAAATATATAGTATCTAGTTGCTATTATGTGTTATTTTATATGCACAAATGTATGTATTGCTGAGAAAGAGGTTGTGGACATTCTGTCTCTGGAGACTTTCAAAGCTTGTGTGGGCAAGATCCTGGACAACCTGGTCTAGCTTTGGTATTTCCCCTGCTTTGAGCAGAAAAGTGGTTTAGTTCACAGAACCGCTGGAAGGGACCCTCAAGGATCATTGAGTCCACCTCCTGGCCCTGCACAGAACCATCCCTCAGAGTCACACCATGTGACTGAGAGTGATGTCTAAATGCTTTTTCAACTCTGTCCGCCTTGGTGCTGTCACAACTTCCCTGGGGACCCTGTTCCAGTGCCCAGCCACTGGGTGAAGAACTTCTTTCTTATATCCAGTCTAAACCTTACCAATATGCGTGTGTACACAGCTGGGCACGGCCAGTTGAGAGTGATCTTTGGGGAGAGTGATACTGTGAGGACATTAAGGCGGGGTTGAGTACTGGTGATGATCAGCAAGAAGGAATGAATTATACTTGCTGCTATAGACTGTTCTCTGAATTTTCACATGGGTATGTACAGGAGCTGGTTTAGGTAGGTTTACATGTGAACATGGAAGTACCAAGACTCCAAGTATGTCTAAAACAGCACTGCATGGTTCTGTTACAACTGTGGGACCACCATAAATGCAGCTTTCTTGCTACTCCATGATAGCACACAATTACCTGCAGCCTTTTTTAGGAAAGGCTATTTTATATATCCAACTTCAAGTAAACTTGCAAGCCAACTGTTAGTATTAGGACTGTTGTAATCTATATATGGAAGTGAAACCTTTGATAGGCTAAGGTTATGCAGTTTATTGTGATTTAAAGGGTATTCTAACTCTAAATAAGAAATCGGGCAGAACAAGAATTGTATAGGAATTTATGTAATTATTTTAGCCTGATTAATGAGGAGAAAGGATCTAGAAAGGGAAAAGGTGAATCTGTGTTTCTCTTTAAGCATCAAGTTTTCATTTACTCTTCTAGTTTGCAATCAGATCTTGTGGCCAGGTCACCACTGTATTTGCTTGGATCACTGAAGAAATGTCTGTTTTTACAAGACTCCTTGCTCCCCAGGCTAACTGACAATGGGATAGGGGAGATGTTTGTGTCTGAACACCTTTGTACATGTCCTTACTTGTGCTGGGCACTGCCCCATAGCAAAAAATATGGTTTGACTTTTCACTCCTTTGCTGCCTTGTGTCAGTGTGGTTTTATCCTGGACTAACAGTATGCTAGGCACTGTTTGGAAGTGGAGGCAGTAATATGAGACCTAGCAGCTGAAACAGCATAATGGTGTATTCTGCCAGAAGATAAGAAAGGACTGTGGTGCAGATCTTCCTGGATATGTCACTGTTTCTGTAAATGTTACTATTAAACAGTCTATTTACAAGGAAACAGACATAAGGTGTGGTTTTGGAGTAGCTGTGCATTGTCCAGGAAGTGTGGAAAATTGCTTTACAAAATATGTTCTGCTAATAGCAGTACATGGGATATTATTTTTTTATTTAATTTTATTTAAAATTCTTTTTACCTTTTTTAAAAAACTTTGTTTTCTAAAGGGAACAATACCTGTTAATTGTTCTGTCTGTCCTTCCTTCAATAACTCTTGGATCTTGAAAAATCCTTGAAGGTATATTTTCAAATTTAAAATACTGGAGTGGATGGGTCAAGGAAGCACCTGTTTCTTACTGAGGGGAAAGCAGGTAAAACTGCATTTTTAAACTTATAGCAGGAGCAACCAAACAAAGTAACAACAACCCCTCCCCCATGTAATATTGTCAATCATTGTTGGCCACCAAGATTATTAGATGGCTAGAGCCCCTCTCATATGAGGAAAGGCTGACAGAACTGGAATTGTTCAGTCTGGAAAGGAGAAGGCTTTGGGGTCACCTAAGTGGAGCCTTCCAGTACCTGAAGGGAGCCTACAAGAAATCTGGAGGGGGACTTTTTACAAGGGCACGTACTGACAGGGCAAGGGGGAATGGCTTCAAACTGAGAGAGAGTAGATTTACATTAGATTTTAGGAAGAAATTCTTTACTATGAGGGTGGTGAGGCACTGGCACAGGTTGCCCAGAGAATATGTAATAATAAGTATTTTTTTTAAGTCTCCCCCAAAGGCCTGGTGGGCAGGAAAGGTCTTTTAGATTTTTTTGCTACATGTCGTTTATCATAATTCCTCTTGGACTCTTCTAGAATAGTGTGTCCTTAATCACAATGACTATTAAACTAGTGAAATAACTAATAGTTCAGTGCTGATGTTGCTGTTTTAAAGATAGCTCGATTGTCTGTATTTCCTTTCAATTGAAATAATAGGGATAATCTCTTCTTTGAGAGTGATAAGTTCTCATTTGTTTCCTTCTTTTTCATTCCCTTTAAAATGTGGGGGTTTAGTCGGGTAGAGATACCTGTAAAGTTATGCATTTGGGTGTGTTCTTTGGTTTCTTCCTGTGGCTGCATATGCAAATAATATTTTTTGTATATGCAAATACCCCTTTAAACTCATATTTAATATGATAATATTTGTCAGACTGTTTTTTTAAGACTGTGGAAGTACAAAGACTATGCATCAACAGTGAAGCTTGCAACTTAGTTAATATGTAATAGAGGGATAAACCAACCACAATCTCAGCTTGTATTTAATTGTATGTCCTGATCCAAAGATCAGACCCTGTGTATGAATGCCCTCTTTAGCTGTGCTTACAAAACTTCAAGATGTTGCCATTCCTCTGATTGTGTCCAGGGTAGATGGGGCAAGAACAACATTAGATCCTGGATAATCTGACTAGTTGACACTTTTACGAGGGATACATTGGAAGACAGTGGATGCTGTCCATTATCTTCTACTTTCTGTCCAGTGTTTGTCAGTCAGGAATGCAAAAGAACAGTTTGAAGCCTGCTTGATGGAGTTTAGCCATTTGCCTTGGAAGTGCACTAGATCAAAGTGTGGAAGGGACACTGCATGCAGGCCCTAATCTGGGATCTCCTGTGCTGGCCTTGGCCCCTGGACTGTAGAAAACAAATGGCTGAATGAGTAGTGGTAGTAGTTTGCTGGGTTGAAAGGTTGTTGGGAGAAGCACAGACAAACAAAATGCACACCAGATATCCCCTTCTGAAAAGCTGATGATCTCTGGTGAATGCAGGGGCATTTTGATTATCACATGGAAAGGCCTGCTCCTACATGCCTGTGGGGAAGAGGTGACAGCATCAGTGGATCTTTCCCACGTGCCATTGAGGTGATTAAGATCATCATCTGGAGAACCTCACTGCACAAACAAGGACCTGTGATATCTGTGAAGAGAACTTGTGTGTAACACTGGCAAGCTTTTGCTTTCTGAGGATGGCATGAAGGGGTGTGGAGATAATGTATTAATCTGTCATGAAGCAAGTATTTTGTTTATTGTGTGTACCATGACTAGAAAATTCATGTACTCAGAACTTTCTCTTTCATCAAAAGTTTTTGTCTGTACTTAGTCTGACCTACTTCATAGGCTTGGAAGATAAGCTTGTTAAGGGAAAAGTAATTTATGTGGAGATGGCACAAAAAATTTGCAGAGTAGGAAACCTTTTTCTGGCTGATCTCTGAAAACAGGAGAAATAATCCCTGAAATAACATTGTGAAAAGGATTCCAGACATTTACAGTAAGTATGTTATAACAGAACTAGCAATCATACTCATTTGAGGTTTACAAGCTTTGGGGATTTTTTGAAAGAAGTAGAAGTACTTGAGACTTCCTAGAAGTGGAAAATTTATAGCTGTTAGCAAGTATAGAAGAAACCAAATTCTGGCTCTGGCCAGCTGCTACATCTAGGCTGAGAATTACTGAATTTTAATATATATGGAAACAGTAATAGTCAGCTGGGGAGCCCTCTGACAGTTCAGCATTGTAAATCCACTTGTTATAAGATATAATGTTCCAGGAAAGGTGAAGCAGGCTTCTCTTTCTGCCTGACTGAGTTCTGGAAAGTGAATTTAGGATTTGCTGTGGGAGTGTTGTTTAGGTTGAACTTTTTCAGGTGCCTTTTTTGGGGGGCGGTCTTGTTTGACAGTATCTTATATGTATAATTTTCCTCCTAGTACACTTTGGGCAAATGGAGCAGAAGAAATCTCAAATAGCTATGTTAAGTCTGCTTTCTGTTTGATGCTGTAGTACAGTTATGCTCAGAATTGTCGAGTATTACATGTCAACATTTGCAATAGGAGAGTAGCACAGAGCACATGCTACCACCTAGCAGCTCTTGACAGGATCGGATCAGACAACACGGATGGCATTTCAGCTGCCTCACTTTTGGAAATAAACCCACCCTTGTGACTAGGAGAAATCACTGCTGCATGATACACATTGTTGTCTTTGTCTCAAGCGTGTGCAGCTGCTGTCGCTTGATTTGCTGCTTGGGCATATGTTGCCAGATGGGGGGAGGGGACTTTTTTCCTTTGTGCTAACTGTTTTTTGGAATAATGAGGGAGTAATTTTGGATACCACATGAAAGAAAGAATTATGTTTTCCTCTCTCTATGATCCATGTCAGTCTGGTGATTTCTGGTCAAAAAGAAGATTCCAGTCACTTTAAACTCTTGAGTGGTGGAAAGCACACAAAAATTTAATTAAAACATCAGTCCTAGTAGTAAAATAAGTGAAATAAGTAGTATAAAATTGCAGTGTGCCAGTGTTACAGAGCCTGAGTAATGACTCTGAAGTGTGTTAGATGTTTTGTTTCCTAATCTTGAAGGAGATCTCTGCCTTTCCTAATACAGTGTTCATTTATTCTGTGGCATTTGTACAGGTGTTTGGTCTGTAAATACTTGTATGTCCTGTTTTTCTTCCCTGTCTGGTGGGGTATGCTGGCAGCAGGAGGCGGAAGCCAGATGCAGCTTCAGTCTCCTAGCTGGCAGTGTACTCCTGGTTCTTTGTTGAAAAGATTGAAGCTGTTGGAATAGCACTGTGCAGTAAGTCATACTAGCACTGGTCTTAAAAATGTGAAGTAACTGGGTTGAAAAATCCCTCTTAAATAGTGTAGTAAACCTTCAGGGCAGAACCCTTTAGGCTTGCCCTGCTAAGAGTGATGAGTTGGACACAGTGATCTCTTGTGGTTTTTTCCCACCTGAATAATCTTACGATTTTGTGGGGATTCTGATGCTGAAGCCTGTCTCTGCTTTGTTTGCTTCACACTCTTTTGCCTGTTGAACATTACAACTCTATGCTCTGTAATAATTCTCATATGAGGATTTTTGCCTTTGCCCCAGTCCCCTTTTCATGTCCCAGAAACAACGATTACCTCTACCCCTTCACTTTTAGGGGGGAATGGTTCCTGTGGCTTTAATTGACTGATAAAAAGCCTATATATGAGACTTACACAGTATACAGTGATTTTGCAGGGGTCAGGAGAGCATAGTAGTGTAAGGTCAAGTGTGAGATTTTCTAACCTTCAGATTTTTTTAGTCTCCTAGTAGAGGAAGAAAACATGTTCTGACAGATAATTTTTTCCTGCTGCCTTTTGTTTCAGTCCACAAAATATAAGTAAATATAATGTTCCTTTGAGAGAAAGAATAGCACAGATGGGTTCAAGGATCTAAGTTTAGACAAAAAATTTGTTTTGTGTCTTGTTTCTTTTAGGTCAGACCTAAAATTATAAGGCTTTTTATTAAAGCAGTGAAAAGAATACACTTAGAATATTTATTTGAAAAGTTTCTGGCAATGTTTTCAGTTGTAGCTGATAATCCTTAAAAGCAGAGGAGATAAAGTATGTGCAAGGGCAAGTGTGCTTTTTTTCCTGAATATTAGGAAACTTCTCTTACAAAATCTGCACTGGATTGAATTTGCTAACTGGTTGGCTCTAATCTGTCCATCCCAATAATTCCATTGTTTGTGCTAGTCAGAAATCTTTTTGACAGAGAGTCTGCCCCTATGAGGTTTCTGGTATGAATAGGAACACACTTCTGTTTCAGTACTATTTAGTAACAGATCTGTGGAAATTATGGATTTGTTCTCTGAACCTAGACTGTACTTTGAAGATGACATAGGATGCAGCTGTGTGAAGCTGTTTTTATTTGCTGATAGAGTGTCACTGCCTTCTGCTTTGCACATCTGACTGGAGTCTTCAGTAACAGTTGTTTTCCTGTCTTTCAGGTACTGATAGCTGATGACTACTCAGATCCATTTGATGCCAAAAGTGAGTTGAACAGAATGGGAAAAGGGGAGAACACGGGCTACATGGAACCATATGAAGCCCAGAGAATAATGGCTGGTAAGAAAAGACAATTGCACTTTGAGCTCTAGTTGTATGGCTGTTCACATGGATATTATAGCTGCTATAAAACAGAAATGTCCTTTGACGTGGAAAACCATGTTTCTGAAGATGCTTAGATAGCAACAGCAAATGTTGTGGAAGTATTGCATTTTCCTGCGTGTGCCTTTATACCTAAAAGTACTGCTCTGTACCTCACTTTTAAATGTAGATGTTTTGTACTGTCATGTGAGAAGACAAAAAGGTAAGAGCAATGGGAGTTGGAGTGTGTATTGCTCATCTCGGAGCTGTGTGAAGGCTGTCATCTGTGTATGTGGTAGGGATGACCAGAGAATGACATTGTGTTATTTTACTTAAGAACAGTTGATCAATTTGCTTATGGACTTTTTCCTCAATCACATTCAGACTTCTTGGTCTTCTCTCTGTCAGAGTAGGGCTGCAGAGCTACATCTTTCTGTAGCTTCCTTCTTTCCTTCCTTACTTCTCTGATGATTTTTTACCAATGATCAAAATGAGACACTATTAAGACAGGTGTGAGCTTTTAACTGCTATTCATGGTAGTGACCTTCCTTTTCTGTCATGTAGGGAAGTGGTTAGTAGTGGTATTGTTGTATGTGTTTGGACTATTTGAATCCCTTGTACTGGCATTATGCAACTCTATTTTCCATGTATTTTCCTTATCTGGATCAATATCCTTGTTGGCTGTGCAGTCTGTAAAATGTTCTGAGATACGGGGCCATTAATTTGTGGCAGTTTGACCAGTCATCACACATCCTTGTGCATATCAGTTGTACATTTCTTGGATTTGTGCAGCAGGTCCTCTTCTTCTCATTTTGGGGTAAAAGTCACTCGTTTTGGGATAAAAGTGCCCAGTTAAGTTGATTGTATGCTTTCCTTTTCTATTGGCAGCTCCTGTTTTGGGCCCTCAGGAAAGATTAATCAGTGGGGGAAGATGAGGCTGTTGGATGCAAAGATCCTTTTTTCATGCAAGTGTTCCTATTTTTCTTTTCTTAAAGCATTTCTGAAGAGAGACACAGGAAATGACATGGAAACTGTTCTTTGGAAGTTTTCAGTACCTCACAGAAGGGCTGGGAACTTTTATTTCTCATTAGTGTAAATTTATTCGTTGTAAGTTGAGCAATTTCTCAGAAAAACAAATTAGTCCAAGTAATTTCTTGCTCTTTATACAGTAGTGATGAGCGTTTGTAATTTAAACTATGAAGTTTACAGTGCATTGGCTTGTTTCTTCCTACATTTAGGACTGGATTTTGTTATCTCTCCTTTCCCAGATTAGCCATAGGAAATGAGATGATGTAGTGGACAATACTGGATGGCTTAGCTGCAGTAAGGGAGCAGTAGGTTTGTGAGCCCTTGCAATTATAAGACACCCTTTTGCCTAATTGGTGCTTGGTGCATCTGATAAGCTGTTATATCTGCTCCAGGTTATTAGAAAGGAAACATGAGGAGCTCTCAAAGATGCTAAAAGCACTTTTGAAAATAGGGTTTAATTGATTATAATGATAGAGCAAATGTTCTGAATATGCATTTGACTGAGCCAGTAGATGATTGATATACCTGTGAAGATGTTTGGTGTTTTGAGATCTGGGTATTTAGTTTCCAGTCATCTTGTCCTAATGTGGATAGAGAAAGTCTCCCCATAAACCCCCATGACATCAGTTTAAGTTAGCTATATTCAAGCATGTGGTTTTATGTGGGTTTTTTTTAATTGCTCAGGTGTTTCCCTTGTACTTTGCTTGATAAATTAAAATCCAAAGGCATCTTGTTGGAGAGTTTTTAAAGGTTCAATGTATATTTACTGAGTTAGTTCTATTATGTATCTGCTGCTTCTGAAGACCTTTTGACTGCCATTTAACTTGTCTCAAATTATTTACTGCTTTGTTTGTTATATTTGTTAGTTTTGTTGTCTGATGAACAGAAGAACATCTGATGGCTATCTGTTTAGCCTGACTAATCTGATTAAGTCCTTCTGATTGCATTTAACATGGCTTAATCCTAGAGAGAGGGAATTTGCATACCCCAGTGGAATGCACTGTAGGAGAGACAGAAAATAAAACAGCTTTTAGTCAGTTACTCTATGTTTACTGGTGTACCCTAACTCTTGAACTCTGGAAACCCAGAGTGAGGGTAGTTGAAATAGGACCCTAAAACTTTTGTGCATTCTGTATGCTGCTTGAGTTAATAGAGCATTAGGCAAAAATAGGTGTCCATACGAGATAAGAGCCTATGATTGCAATATGAGAAGGTGATCCTACATCTGGATAGAAATGCATGATGTCTGAAATAACTAATGTTTTTATTCAGAACTTATCCTTTCTCTGTAAAATGTGGTCTTGCAGTTATCAGGCAATTTGTTCTGATCTAAAGTTTAATTTAAAAGAAAAGGCAGTCCTTCAAGGTGATTTATTTCAATTAATTATTGAATGGTCTATCTGTTAACATGCTGTCTGTGGTTAGAATTGGGTTCAGTCAGGCTTGAAGTTTCTTCTGCTGATAGTGCCCCCCCAAAATACTGTCTTCTCAGATTTGTGGTTGAGAAAATGCAACATTTATGACAAGGTTCGGAAAGACTTCTCAAAGAAAGACTTGACCAGAGGCTAAGGTAGAGCATGTTGCTAACAAATGCGTGTTGATAAGAAGCTATCATCTCTTGTCAGCCAAACACATTGGCTGTGGTATTGATATTCGGAAGTGTCTGTCCTGTCTTCAGAAGTCCATGCCAAAGGTTCAGAGAGAGTCTCTGGCAATCCAGTTCCTGAAGTGCTGTGTGGTGACAAGTCTCAGCTTGGCTGGATGCGCACCCAAAGCCACAGGAACAGTTGTATCTTTGCCTTGTCTGCAACCTGTTTGGAGATTTGATGTCCCAGTGTAACTACATGTGTATGAAGGAAGTTCTTTGTGCTCTTCATATCCAACAAAAAGTATCCTAGACTATGCATTGGGTGAGATTCTGGACTGGCTGCTCTCATGCATGCATGCATGACAGCAGTAGAGATGGCTAAGATGCTGATTTCTAAGGATCCCAAGTAGTAGGTGGACCTTACTTTCCCCCCAGTGTCAGTGTGTAGCTGCTGCGATGACAAACAAGCCTGTGCTGCCTCACCTAGCCCATAACCAAGCACCACTGCTTGGATCAGGTGTAGGAGGTTCTTAATGCTTGAGAGAGAGCTCTCCAGAGAAACAGAGGCTGGAGAGGCTGCATCTGAACAGAAGTGAGTGGCTGAGACACTGTCAGATCAGAGTACTGGTGACCATTCAGGTTTTTCCGTCACTCGTTCCTCTCAGGGAATGTCAGGGGAAGAGAAGTTGGGTTCCACCTGAGTGTTCACTCCCATCAGCCTGCACTAAATGTCAAATACTGGAGAGGGATCTGCTTGTTTTCTGTGGTAGTCCCTTACCTGAGAGGAGAAAAGGTTTTCTCAATCTGTGGACATGACTGTGGTTGGGGAAAATGTGTGCATTTCTTTCCCTTTAAAATCCTCTAAAAGTCATAAGGCCCTATTCTAGCCACAGCCATACAGGAATGCCTTTCCTCTTTCTCCTGACAGCTGTGCATGTTGACACAGCTCTTCCAGGCATCTCTGCCTTTCAGAAGGAATTAACACCAGTCCTCAGATTGCATGAAACATTTGCAATCAAATGCCAGATCAAGGCTGTCTATACCACAGCTGTCTGTGTGATGCTGCATCATGGAGCGCATCTAGAACATGCTTTTGGAGAAGGATCCAATTTCGGATGATAATTCAGATGAATATATGCTGTCATGCAAGTTGTTGCACAAAGAACTGTGTCATTTTAAGGTATGATAAAGAATACTGGCTACAAGAAGGAAATAATAAATTATATCTGTTGTCCTTCTTGCTGCTTGGATTTGAGAAGAACCCCTTGCTTCCAGCTTATGATCTCTTGAGTGGGAGGTGCCTAGCATAATACATGCTTTAATATAAAATTCAGCTTACTTGAACAACAGTAAAATTTAGGTCGTTTTAAGTCTCAAAGTAATTTGGAACCACATTATCAAAAATGGCTCGGTGAGGGGCAGGGGGGTGGGGCTATTTGGTGAGAGAAGAAGTAAAAAAGCATTATCAGGGGATGATGCCTACCTTGAGAAATGTGTGTTGGCAAAATCATTTCTGTTTTTTCCAAATCAGGAATTGTGTTTTCTGTTCTCTAGAATGGTTAGGGAGTGAGAGATAGGAAAGGCTAAGCCCTTGAAGTTAGGACAATGGTTTGAAAGTTGAGTTAAAGATGTGGTACATCAGTGCCTTGATTTCTTAGAGATCTAGAAATGCCTCAGGTCTGTGCCCTGACAGTTTTGATGTACATGTTTTTCCTTTGCTTTTGTAGGTATGACCTAGGACTGTGCCTGAGACATCAGCCGCTTCATGGGGTTCTGGCCTCTAGTTCATGCATTTGCATCAAGGATCTGGTAGCCAGGGAGAAAACTGTCTTCTAATGTCTTAGAATTCTGAAAACTTAAATGGGTACCATTTCTGAAAACAGTTATTTTCCCTGAGATAAAACATATCACGTGGTAATCCTCATGATGCAAATGCTATGTTGTGAACAGACTTAAGAAGGCTGTCATAGCACTGTTGATAAAATATGCACTTTGCCTCTGTTCTGATCAGGGTAACTAAGGAGGTTACTCAAGGCATAAAATATCTCCTTTTGGACAGCCAAACAAGGTGTTTGAGGAAGAAGGAATTCAATTTTTTATTGATGCGTTTCTCACAAGGGTCTAGTCGCACATTTGTCCTGGGGACTGGCAATGTTAGATCTTGTAGGTGGGATGTGCTAACCCATGAGATCGAGGAAGGTGCTCAATATGCATTTGGTGAGTCCCAAATCAACACAGAAGCATTGTGCCACTACTACTTGAAGACTGGAAAATCTAAGTAAGTCACAAAAAGGCTTCTGGCCATAACTGGAGAGCTGAATTCAAGTTTCGAGCTGAATAGACGAGCTTGTGTGCATGGTCCAGGGGCTAGGTGGGTGATATGGGAGAAGGACTTGAAGAGCTGGAATCTATTCCTAGGGATGCTCTATAGCATTAGGATCATGGTACAGAGATACCTGTTTTCTTGCCTGTGTTGTTCAATGTGTTCATCAATCTGAGCAATGACACATTTGCACTACCAGCAAAAGTGAGCATAGGGAAGTGTGTGATGAGGAAGGGCAGAGTTTTCATCTAGAGGGGCTTTAATGAATGTGAGCATTCTGTCAACAGGAGCTTTTTTAAAATTAAGCAAGGGGCTATTAGAGAGAATTCCAAAAGAAAAACCATAGCTTTATTCATAGGCTCACAACATTAGCATCCTCTTCCTTTCTTTTTTTTCTATGCATTTATCATCCTGTCCCTATATGTATCATCCTGGCTGTGCAGTAGGACTGCAGTGAGCACCTCTAACTAGCTCGTGCTATGAGATTTTGTGCTTGGCCTTCTTTCCCTGCGGATGCAGAAAACGGAGACTTCTATCTAGTTGCAGGCAGTGCTAGAAGAATAAATGCCTTCCTGCACTTTACTGTGTCTTTCTAGGGACTGATGTAAGAATCCACGGTTGCATCACTAGGGAATCTCTAATGCATGACAGTGCACCTGCCTTAACTGGGAGCTTCCCGTGCACATGCTTGGAGAAGTAGCTCAGTCTTCATGCAAGCTATCACAGAAATGCTGGGAGTATGGAGAAAACAGCATTCCCATGAACCTGCACCTACTTCAAAAGGTCTTGGGTGTCAGTTTCCCTTGTAACTAGAAAGGCAGTTTTTTTGTTCAGACTTGTAACTTCATCTGAATAGTCACTACAGCACATTGGTGGTGAGTCAGATCTTGTAAAATTCTTTACCAGCTGGCCTCTGGCATGTTGTTTGTTGGCACCGAGTTTACAACTGTAAGTAATATAAAAAGAGCAATGACAACAACTTTGATAAAGGCTTTGATTAGGATGCCTAGATTAGCAGGTACAGCATGGGAAATTTAGGAAGAATATTTATGGCCTATTGAAAATCATGGAGCCTAGCAAGCTAACCACATCTTTAAGTACTGTAGTGGCTCTGTTTAAGATTTGCTGTCTGTCTGTATTTGAACATGGCAGACAGCTGTAGCCAACACAGAAGGAGCAGCATGTCCAGTTTGTCCACTAAGCTCAACAGCTGGCACAATTTTCAAAAAACTTTAAGCTCCTTCTCTTGTTCCTATATTTGTGTGTTTCAATTCTAATTCTCTTTGAGGATCTGACACTAGGCTAGCTGTGACTAGAAATCAGCCCAAAATGAGAATTGATCTATTGTCAATCCACCTCTCGTGGTATTGTGGGTTCCTCACTAGCACAATGTTTATTGTCCTGTTTGCAGACTATGTGAATATGACTATATGCTGGTCATTCTAGTAGAACAAGTTTTAAGATTTTTTTCTTTTAAAAGTGTGGAAAAAAGTGCAAGGTAACTTTTCACTCTTGAAGTTTGATGTGTGTATGCTCTTATCTCAATGTTTGCAATGTGAAGAGCCACTGAGTAAGATCTGAAGATCAACCGCACACAGAAGTAAGCTTGTGACTGGTAAGAAGATGGTTTTATTTACCTGTTGGGAGTTTCCTATAGAGCAGCATTGGAAATCTTGGGGAGGTCTTCCTAGAAGTGATGAAGAAGGGATATCTGATGTGTTCTGAGCATTCCTGTCACCTGGAGCATAGTGCTAGTGTTACTGTCACCTTCTGCTGTCCTGTTGTGCAGAATTCCGTGCAGCCCGTGAGAAGTGAGAACATATGCTTTGAACAGCTGTGCTCCTTCTTTAAAGTGTGTTAGATGTAATGTTAATTAGAAACCTCCTGGGCTTCAGTATCTATTTCAAGTTATTTCTTACTTCATTTGGAATTTGGACAGAGATTCCATTGGGCAATGAGTAAAAGGAAAGAAATTTTCTAGGAACAATTACAGAAGCAAACTTCTTCCTTGGCATTACATCTAATGTGCATTAATTGAGACATGTTTGAAATAGTGCTGGATCTGCTTCAGCACAAGTCCTTACGTTGGCTGAGCAAAGCAATAGATCTCACATGTGCTGTGAAACTGTATCAGTTTAGAAGCATGTCCAGTTGCCAGGATCATCAGTGCTTCTCTTCCTGTCTTCATGAGCACTTTGTACCCCATCAGTGATTGTGACAAGATAATGCCAGAATGGATAGAGTCCAGTTTCTCAAGTTGGGAGAGATTATGGTGTGTTGTAGTTGCTTCAACTAGATGTATAACTGGGCTGGAAACCAGTTGTGCATAAAATAAATGCAATTTCCCTATGTTTAAATGTGTATCCTCCCCTAGAAAGATTTGCAGTACTCTCTCTAATGTTTGATACTATATGTTTAATTTAATGTTGGTTCTGTTTGTGATTTTTTTCCCTGTTTCAACACCTTCATCTTGCTCTTATGACTTGATATAGTCTGGAAATGGACTAAATGTGAAACTTGAATCACAAGCCTGAATATAAATTGAGTTTTTCACAGTTTCTCTACACTTGTTCTCATTAACACCAAGTTTATGCCCAAAACAATGGAAACCAGATGTCCAGAACCTTGGAAAGATTCATCAGAATTGTAGTAGACCCAGTTGAGAGTACATGCTGAAGGACTGTAATTCGATTCATTCCGTTTACTTGCTCACTGTCTCATGAATCTGACCTCTGTCCTTCCACAAAAAGCAAAGTAAAGGAATGGATACTTGGATGTTTGGGAAAGAGAAACCAATGAGCTCAAAATGCTGTTTAACCCTTGCCTGCAGTCTGGAAAACTTGTGTTGGCAAGGAAGCAGGAGTTTCAAGCCACTTTTGACCAAGAAGGTTAGTTAAAAAATATCTATCTGCTTTCTTAATCCAAGCACCACGTGTAATGTATGCAGGTGCTTTTTCCTTGGTGCCTACATGTGCTTTGCATGCAGTGTTGCCTTTGGCATAGGGACTTATATTTATGTTTCTTAATATGCTGCTTTTCTTCTCTGTCTGTTTTCACCTGCCAGTTATCACAAGTATCCCCTCCACTCCATCCCCCTCAGCCACCAATAAGTTTCAAGATTTTGGGCTGCCCTTCTTAGGAACAGTGGTGCTTTTAATATTGCATGTGAATTGCCTGTCTCTTCAAGACAGCAATGCTTTTGGCAGCAGTTTGAGTAGCACTGAGGTCTGTGTAGTCCAACAGGATCTGTAATTTTAGAACTCCAGCAGCTGTCTCTCGAGAAATATGAAAAAGAGAACTGTCACCCTGGAGTGCTAAGAATTCAGTGAAGTATTCATTGGAATGTTGGTATTCTTTTGGCTGAAAAGGTGAAAGAACTGCTTGTTTTCTCATTTTGTGTCTTGCTGCTCTGTTCAAGTCCTTTTAATCTCCCTCCCATCTCACTCTTCCCCTCCTCCCCCCAACCCCTAGCCTTTAGTACCAGATACATTGAATTTGAAGGTGTCTCACTTCTCTGGTCACCTAGTGAGATAGAAAAGATGTATTTCGCCTTCCTGCAAAGGATTCTCTTAATTACAACAAGTCTGAACATGAAGGTATATGGCCATTAAGGGATCCTCTGCTTGTCCTATAGAGAGTTGTGTGAGTTGTGTAAACCCTTAATTGGATAAAGTAAATAAAAAATGAAACTGTTTTTTGCATTTTTCCTTGTAAGCAGACCTCTGTGGACTGCAATTTCTTCTGATTTAGTCAGTGTTCCATCTGTCTTTTCCATGCCTGGAAAGGCTTAGAGGCAGTGAACATAAACTGAAATAAGAGATTCATTGAATACAGTGTAAAAAAAAAAAATCTCACTATGAGGACAGTCAGATTATGGAGAAGGTTGCCTAGTGAGATTGTGTAGTCTCCGTCTTTGGAATTTTTCAAGACTGGACTGAGAAATCAGAATGTGAGTAACCTTGTCTGACTTCATAGCTAAAACCTGCTTCGAGTAGATTGAACAAAGATAACTTCCTGAGATCTTATTTAACCTAGCTTATCTTATGATCCTGCAACTGATTTGTGAAAGTGAGAAATGGTTGTGAGAGTGAGCATATCCTGGACTAGCTTGCTGGAGCCCATGTTTGTTTAGTCTCAGTTGATTTCCAGTTTTGCCACCATGACCGTATGTTCCCAATACTGCTCCTTTTAAATTTTATCTCTGGGAAGACTAGGCAGGTGACTGTGAGGCATAAGGAAACAGTCTGAAGTATGAAACAGCTGAAAATGTAGCTTGAGCAGGGACTTAACCATAAGTATTCCAGTTTTGTGGAGGTAACTGTAGATGGGCAGAATCCATGCTGAAGGCATGCTGTTGCAGCAAGGGAGTATGATTCCTGAGAGCTGTTCACTGTCACTTCTTTCAGGAAGGAGCAGAAGCTGAACAGATGGGCTTCCAGGCTGGACTCAGCCTGTATGTACACTTCTGGAGTCTGTTGGCAGGAATTCTGGGTGCTTCACAGGTGGAAGTATGACAGAAGTGTAGGGGACTGATACCGTTGTGGTTTGCCACAGCAAAGGAAGGGAGCACTGTAAACTAATTTTTGTGTCTGACTGGGAGGAGTGTTACTTTATTAGGCAGGGGGACATCAGGGATATTTCTTGCCAACTTAGCAGTTCAGCTCTCAGTCTTCTCAAACTGGTCCCAGCTCTATTGCTTTCTGCAACATTGCTCAAAAGCAGAAGGCAGAGCATTTGTTACATGAAGCGTCAGCAATGTATGGGAGATGTAGAATGTTGCTGATGAGTTTTACAGGGATTTGTTATATGGAGCTAGAGTAGTCATACTAAAAGAAAAAGTGAGACTTGCACTTGGGACAAAAAGTGATACAAAAATCCCTTGTCACACTTGTAAGTTATCTTCAAAATCATGCTTTGTTTTCCTTTTCTCATTCCTCTAATTCTTTTGCAAAGAGGCTTTTAGCCAAAGGAAATGTGAAAATGCTTAAGAGCAGCATTTTAATAAACATGTTAGTGTCAGGATTTCAGTCCTGGGAATAGATATTTCTGGCCTAACCTGGATTTATTGTTTTTTGAAGACTAGTGGACATTACATGTGCTGTGAAGTCAGAAGGAATTTCTACCCTTTCCCCAGCTAGCTGTGCTCAACTCAAAGGTGCTGCTTGGAGATCCTTTTTTTTTTTTTTCCCCTAAAGTAGTGAGGATTTTTTTCTCAGAGGAACTTTGTCAATCAATCTTTCGCTTTATATTCTCTTACTCAAATCACTTTGTTTTTTTTTTTTATCTGCACTGTACAGAAGTGTTTAAGTATGCTCAAAAAAGTTGGTATGGGAAGTATTAGTAAAGCATGTGGTAAAGTAAACAGAGTAGTTCTTTGAAGGAACAAGATACCCTTTAATCTCAGATATTTTGTCATCTCTGTTGTGCTTAGCTTGCTAGTAAATGAATAAAATTTGTGCCTGCTGGATTTGTATCCAGACTCTGAAAGTCCCTAGCTGCAAAATATGAGTGAAACCTTCAGTAAATGAAGTCTGTTTCTGACATCAGCTGTAAAGTAGTAGCTACAGTTTCACCTATGCCTTTTGGGAACCCAAACCAAATGAGTGCTTTCTTATCCTTAGAAGTAAATGGCAGTTGAAGATTCAACCAATTAGTTCTGTGTCTGCTTTTGCCACAGAGACTAAGCATCTTGCCACATCAGCTTACCAGCGTTTAAATGTGGCTTCACAGCAGTGTCATAAAATGAACTTAAAACTTCAGTGGGAAGTGCTGAGAAAACACAACATTTGTGCTCTGCATTTTATGTAGGGTGGCAACAACATACAGCTTCTGTCCTTCTCTGATTTCTTGCTATGAAGAACTCTGCTTGCAGGTGCTCTTTTGGAGGAGCTCAAACATCTATGCAAACTCAGCTGTTCATTACCATCTTGGCTGCTAAAATTATTAGAGGCAATGGTCTGCAGGAGCAGCCTGTTCTTTCTGGCTGGGGTCAGGCAAGCCTCATGTGGTTCAATGTGTGTTGGTGTGCTCATTTGTGTGTTAATTTCTGTCATCCCTACTCAGGTAAAGACCTAGCAAGCCTTCAGTGAGTTTCTACTTGCTGATGGACTATGTTGGGCTACTGTGATGAAATTTGTTGAATAATATCAACCTGCAAATAGAAGATGGAAATATTCAGTCTTCATCTGGGCTTGAACAAGGTTGTGCATCATCGAGTTTCATGCGTTGGTGCCTGGAAGTGGGAGAGTCCACATACACCTTGGTTTTCTGAAGCAGGATGTAGACATGCAAAACTGATGGTGTTGCAAGATATACTAACAATTAAGAGCAGCCCAGGTAAACCTGTGGGAAATGAGGTTTGCCTGAAGGAGCTCTGGGCTTGCTTTCAGTTCCACATTCATTTTCTGTGGAATGGGTAGTTTGAAAATATCTGTGATGAAGCAGTGGATTTTGTGCTGTTCTGGATCTTGTCCTTTGTACAGTCTGGCAACAGTTGCACTTGCCTGGGATGGGCTGCAAGACAGAAAGTGTGAGGTTTTTCTAAGCAAGTCCTGCAGCAGCAGTTATGGCTCTAATGCAGTCTGAGATTGTCTAGAAGTGTCTGTGCTGCTGCCTCAGCTGAAATAGAAAGAGAAGAGGGGGATGAAGTTAAAAAAAAAGGTGATGTCTTTCATATATGCCCTTGATTTTGTAAGATATTTTTGCTGAGTAGCGCATACTATTGTCCTTCCCTTTGACTGTGAGATGCAGCATCACTGAGAACCTGGCATCATGATAGAATACAGAGTGTATCAACAGACAGCCTCTCCTAACCTTTTTTAAAGGATCTTTTTTGTATCCTTCTCATAAAATGAATAGCAAAAAACCCAGAAAAAAATACAGCTTTCCACAATTGTCTCCATGGGTATGGTTTTGTGCATTGTAAGCATTTGCATGCACACTGGTTAGTGGTTTAGAGTTGCGTATTGGAAAATAAGAGTGTAACTGGAAAAATTACGAGAAAGTGTTGACTCAGTTGTATGCATTAGGATCATGATTGCAAAGAATTTTTATAACATGACATTTTCTGACTTGACGTAAGTGGAAAATATCAAATATTGCTCTTCAGGATTTGTGATACTTCCACTGCAAGAAGTGAAAAAAAAATACTGATTTATGATGTTTGCACAACTGTCATTTGCATTCTTACAGCGCCTGTTCTTAATGATCCTGTGCTGAAGGCTAACCAGATTTATTTGCTGTTGTTACGTGTATGTGTAAGCACAAATGCTCAAGTGATGATGTGATAGACTGTATACTGCATATATTCAAACACTGCTTCATGTTCTGTACTGTTACATAAGTCTTGTCCAAGGAGAAAACCCAACACTGAGTAACTGACAGATTACTCTGCAAGTGGGTTTTGAACTAGGAATGGACATCCAGTCAGGATTCACCTGAGTAGTATAATAATGAGACATAAATCTGCAGACACAGGCAAGGTACTGATTATTAGCAGCACAACTCAGTGCAGAGTATTTGAAATCCTACAAATGCTAGACACAAGTTTCTGCTTCCACCAATCTCTTGCTGACCTACTTGGTGCAATGAGTAAAGAGATGATTGGCTAAAGAGGATGAATTGAGACATTTTCCGAGTAATTTCGGTGTTCATATCCCTGTCACTTTTTCTGTGCTGTCAGCTGTTTTATAATGCATGCAAGGCCTTGGATTGTGATAAGTAAAATCTATGGTTGCATGTAATAACAACTGAGCAGCTTTCTTCATCTAACCATGGGAAAGTAGAATTCTAAATTAAACCATTTTTTCTCCAGGGCTGAACAGCAGATGTAGACTATTTTTAATGTCTACATTAATGATTCTTACTGTATACATGTGCAGGACTGTGCTGGACTTCTAAGTTTACATTGGAGTTTAACATTTGGAGTTATATCTGAGAGCTTTTATGTCCAAGGGGTGGTGATTCACCTTCATTAGGTGCTTAAGTGCTGATCAGAGTTCCTAGATTATCCCAGTAACTCAGCTTGAATGACAGATCAGAAAGATTGCAACTAGGACAACACTTCCCTTGGGGAAAGCATGTAAAAGTGGGCAAAATTGTAAATAACCACTGTGCTGATCTCTGCTGCTTGCAACTTGCCAGTTGCAAAATTGTAAATTATCACTGTGGCAGTTAATCGCTGTGGCTGGTCCTTGCAGTGAACAGGGAAAAAACCAGATGGTTTAGCGTGCAGATGCTGTGTGGCTTTTAAGTCCTGCCAAAGGAGGAAACAGTACTGATAGTGCCTGCTCTTCCGGAATGCTGGCTGGGGAAAGAGGAGGGAAAGAGCTCTTGTAAATGCATTTGATATTGCTTCCAAAGCTTTGCCTTCTCTTTGTTTTCATAGCATTTTTATTTTTAAAAATTACGAATAAAGATAAAACAATGGGCATTAGTCAGCAAGGAAGTTTCAGGCTATGTTTTGAGCTGGCAGTTTAGGGGCTTTTGGGCATTTTTTTTTGTTGGTTGGCTTTTGGATTTTTTTAATCATGGTGACACACTCATTCGTAGACTGGATGCAAACAATGCACAATTCACATTTCTGTGTTCCTTTTAATGATGTAGCCACCAGGTCTATGGAATAAATCTGTTCTAGGAGTTATTAAGCAGCAGTTCTTCTCCCAGCCTTGTACTCTCTATTGCAAATGCTAGCAGGTGGCTAAAAGAAGATAACATGTCTCATCTGGCTGAGAATACACCTCATCTGACTTTGTTAAATCAGATATGGCATTTCTTCTGGCTACATAAGTCTACTGCCTTACTCTGCCTTATAAGTTGTACCTGTAGGGAACTTCTTCCCATTATTTGTATCACAGAGCATAGTGTGGAGGAAGTCTGGAGGGAGGCCTCTATCTACTTACCCTTCTGTACCCTCTCCCACATCTGTGGTAGGGTTGTGCTTAAAGTCAGTTACATGCAGAACAGATAACTCCCTTCTGTGTAATTCTCATAGAATAAGACCTCCAGCTATGAGGAAACAGTTGTGTATTTTGTCTTGGTCGTATAATCTGCCTTTTGCTCACATCTGGTTATTCCTTGCAATATCATCCTGAGTATATAAATATATGTATATCGTTATACTCACTAAAAAAATCATTTTAATCAGTACTTATCTCATTTGATTCTTTTGAGTAAGCTTTCAGCAAGCAGAGACTCTCACAGGCAGACATGATACAAGAAAATGCAAGAAAAGGGCATTTAAATTATGAATGGTTTCTTTTGCACTCCTTTCCTCTCTCAAGGTAATTCCTGTGAAAGTGAGATATTGTGCTCCTGAAGAGCTCTGGCAAGGGAGCATCAGTAGCAGTCATGAGCAGCGAGAGTGATCTAACTGCAGGAAACAGTCCTATTCACTACAAACTTCTGTGTCTTGACATGGGACAGTTTTACCTTGTTTAAAATAGACATTTAGACTTTGGTGTTAAAATGGCTTTTAAGGAGAACTGATTCTGTTTGTGCTAATCTTAAGGCGAATCTTTTGGGACACTGTAGTTTGTGTCCCAGGTTGATGAGAACCCTTGTACTAACTGGTGTACATGGCAATCCCACCACAGCACTCTGTTTCCCAGAGGGCTTTCATTGCTGCAAGAGAATGAATGCTCTTTTACACAGCTTAGAAGTTTCAGAGTGTGGAATGAGGATCTTGAATGTTCTGGTTTGCACTATTGCCACTTGGATTGCTCTGTTTAGGCCATGGAACAATGATCCTTGAATCCCAAAGGTCAGTGCTCCTGATCAGACAGGTCAAGAAAACCTACAAACACACTGGGAATATAGCGCTGTGATGTAACTGGCTGTGGCAGCATCTGGAGTTGGCTCCTGCTCAAGCATCGGTAAATGTACAGATGTGGAGTTTTTTGGATTCTTTGTCCCCTCATGTAAATAAAAAGGGCAGCCCTGCTGCTCTTCTGTGTCTTACTTAAAAATGTTTAAGGAGTAAGTAGGTAAGCAGCATCAAAGCACCTCCAAAGAGGCGAAGTCTGCAGAAATTAAGAATTTTAAACTTCCCGTTAGTGTTTAATCACTGCTTACTTATCAGAAAACAAGGTGTTCAGGAGGAAGGCTTTGTAGAATAAACTTCTGCCTCCGGAGAACTGAAGTAATTTAACTTTTTATTTCTTTGCCTCTGCTAAAAGAGAAATACATCTCCAAGGATCATTTTCTTGTCCTTTAGAAGCAGTACTGCTGTTCTTCCAGGCCACCAGGATTTAGGTTTTCTTCCCACATGTTTTGTTTTTTTAATCAACCTCCTTTGACTCCACCAACACCCACCCCTCCTCTTCCTCACTCCTCCCCACCCAAAAAGACAAACATGAGCTTCCTGTCTTCTGGAGCAGGGTGATGTTAGCTTGTTTTAATATGGTACATACCTTCTGTGGAAAATATTAATGTTTTTTGTTGCTACTTTATTGATACTTATCATAAACAGTCTCCCTGCCTGCCCCTGCTCTGACTGGCCTAAAAACTTTTCTTTATCAGGACTGTTGGAATGTAAGGTTGCTTTGAATGCTTCTTCCAGGGCTAATGAGTCATACTTGGACTTTGGTAGTATTTCCGGCATGATGCAGGCAATTTGAAGACATTCACATCATGGGGTTATGCCAAGCCCTCACTTCAAGGCAGGGGAGCAAATGCCTGTTCATTCCTGGAAAGTGGCTCACTTCTGAGTCACTTGGCTTCTGTTCAGAAGAAAAGATGAGGGAAGGAAGATTTTCGCATATCCAGCTTTTCCTGGAACAAAATCTGGAATCATTACCATTGGGTGGCAGTTGCTGCAGTCTCAAAGCAGAACAGCCTTCCCTGCCATTGGAAAATAATTTGTAATCCCTTGTGTCCCAGCAGTTGCAGGCATCCAGCTGAATCTGGAAGCAGAGTAAAAAAGCAGTTTGATTTCTGGTGACCTGAGGTGAAATTTGAACAAAAGTAAAACTTAGCTTCTCTAGTGAATAGATTTTGCAGTAATGAAATGAGAATTCTGCATCACAATCCTGAAATATTTTCAGATTGTCTATCCAAACTGGTTGTGAAAAGAAACATTAATGGTGAAGCTTGGATTAAGTAAGCAGTTGGCTAAGTATTTTGATCTGTTTTTCTGGGAATTAATTCAGTGGAAGCAAATGCTCATATCAGGGCAATCTTTGCATTAATAACTGTCTTATGCCTCTGGCAAACTGGCAAGTTACTGGTTGATGTGTTGCCTACTCATACACCTGGAGCAAACAGCTCACTGCCCTTCAGTGTGATTACTTGCCAGTTCAGTGATTTTTCCATTAGAAGCCTCAAGAGCAGAACATGTGTAAAGCAGAGGCTTGGGCCATTTCAGAAAAACCTGTGCCTTGATAGCAAGAGCTCTTGCAGATGAGACTTGGTTTTCCATGATCAGATCTGGCTCTGATGTGATCTTCACCTGTTAGAGATTGCCAGGCTGTCAGGATAATGTTGGGAGAAATGTATCAGATACTCACTTCAGTACCTCTCAATGTGAACCGGAGCATTTTCAAGTTTCTTTCTGCTCCCACTGATAACTTCTAGTTTTCAATGACAGGTGTGAATACAAAGAATGCAATTGGCTGTTGTCCACAAACAGGCCTTGCTCCTGAGTTATGTTCTCCCACACCTTTGGGTTTTTTTTTGTTTTTTTTTTAAATATGGTATTTTAGTTTTCCCAGACTTATCCACAGAAAGGCAGTGTGTTTATAGTAAGTCCTCCAGACACTGTGGACTGCCTTTTTAGGGCTTTTGAATATAAAATGTTTGAATCCCCATTCCAAAAGTTCTGCTGTTCATAATTCAGCTCTGACTATCCTAGTTGAAGAGAGGCTAGCCTGTTCTCTCATTGCAGAAGCACTCCCTCTCCCTATGGGGAATTTTGTGTATACAGGACAAGATGCAAGAAGTGGGCTCTATTCAGGGGATTGTTGTTTGCTTGCTTGCTTTAATAAAATACCCTTATCTTTCAGATCATAAATGTTTGGTCTGTCTGTGTGCCTTGAAAACTTCTGTGAGTTCCAGATAAAGTCGCTTCAGTGTTAAGATCTTTGCCACTGGAATTATCTGGTAAATTTGAGTGACACAAATATACTCAGGGAGAATAGCAGCACGGTGTTTGGTGTTCACTGCAGGCTGGTTACAGTTTTTTGTGTAGTTAACAGCAGGTTGTGTTTTTGTTTGGTTAGTGGGAAACTAAATCCAGGTCAGTAGGATTGAAGTTGTTTAAATGCTGACTTCTGGAAAGAGAGCAGAAGAGAAGCAACCATCTGGAGGAGACTTGCTGTATGAATCCAGAAGTAGGAGGACTGAAATTCTTAAAGCTGACAGCTTGACAGCTGTACTCTGTACAACCTTATTCCAGCACAGTGTTTACATGTTAATGTGTGTTAAATAAATGAATGAAAAATCTACAGGGCTTCCTTTAGAGAGCTATGTATCTGAAGAAATTTGAGTGCATGCAGAAATTACCTTGAGAAATATTATAGTTACATTAAAGGGTTTCTAGCAACAGCTGCTTGTTGGGGTTAGGAGTATTTCCAAGTATTTTGTTCCATGCTTTCTGAAATAGGATGAAATTTTATTCAGCAATGTGGCCAGATGTGAGTTCTGTACTGTTGAACGGAGATAAGTGCAGCTAAATGTCCCCTGTAAAATCCCATCAGTGGAATTGTGTTAACTGTCCTGAGTATTGCTCTTAGGCTTGTCAGACACAAAGGATGTTGATAACCCTTGTACTTTGCTTAAAATTCCATTTCAGTGCTAGCTTTTCAAAAGTCAACCTTGCATCTCAGTCCTGTTTCTCACATGATACCTTCGTAGTCAGGTTTGTCTCACTAAGGTATGGCTTTTGGCTAGAGAAAGCAGCTGAGGGATTGGTAGGACTGTAATTTTGATTTGGCACCAGTCTTGAAAGCTGTAGCTAAGATGGAAATGAGTATGGTTTATCACTTTTGCACCTGATAGGTGTGGGTCAGTATACTTTGAAATCTGACATGCTGTCGAGTCAAAACAGCTTTTTTGTGCTGCTGTTGATTAATCTGTGTTAATGTGACTGTATCCAATTGCATTATAGTTTTCCCTGGTTTTCACTGGAGTGGGCATAAATTGCTGTTTGCTGTCAGACCAATAAGGAAGCACATATGTCTGTCTAACCACCAATGTTGTGATTTGTTGCATGTAATTGGTTTGAAAGGTTTCCCAATGGAATAGTAGAGGTTGAAAAAATCAGGGGATTGATATAACTTAGTGCTTTTGTCTGTTTCAGGTTAAGACTTCCTGCATATTAGATGTAGACAAGCAAAATGTGCTGCTACTGTGATGCAGAAACCTGTCTTTGCTTCCCAGCCTTCCCAGAGAGTCCTTGTTCATTGTCTTTTACCAGACAGGAGAACAAAAACTCTTGCAAGCACTTAATGTCAGGGAATCTCTCTGTATCTGACATTCCTTACACAATTGTGGCAGGAAGACTCCTGCATTTTGCTTGTCTAGTGTTTCGTCAGAAGAAACATTACAAAGGGGCTGTAAAATGGCATTGAGTTTATTTACTGATGTGCTTGAGTTGGGAAAATGGGCTTTTATGTTATCAGAACTTATTTTGATCGTGCAACTACATTGTTTGGCCTCTTGTTGCTGCATGCTTTAGTTTGAGATGAGGGAAATATCTATTGGCATCTGACCATTATATAATGATCCAGTTGGTTTTTACAGTGTTACATCCTTTTGGAAGGCAAGCTGTAGAATTTCACCTGTTGGGTTCTGTAAGCAAGTACTAACGTGTTCAACATTTCCTTTTGTTGCCTTCACAGCTGTTCTGCTTCCCGGTTGATATATCCCCTAATTCTCTCCAAACTCTTTTCAGGAATACAGTGCTGCAATAATGTGTAATGCTGTTGAATTATTTAGGGCTATTAAGCTGTTTAGTGTGGCTGATGGAAAGGTTACCTGCTTGTCCTGTGAAGTTCTGTTTGTTCTGTATGTGAGTATCAGAATTGCTCACCAAGTGGGGAGAGCAATGTCAACTTGGGTCTTGTATCTCATAGTCTTGTCTCCCTTTCTGTACCTCTCCTGGTCAGGTTCTTGGTTTTACACAGGAGCCCAAGCTCTTGTAGCCTAGTTCTGTTATAATGGCTGATCTGTGAGAACAAGAATTATTAGTGGGAGCCTTCCAGACTACTAGCAAAATTTGTGCTGTCAAACCTTCAGTTTTTACTTCTTCTGTTGGCTATTAATGCACATAATTGTATAAAAATGTGGTTTTTATCAGCAATAAGAATTTAAATTATATAACTCATAAAAGTGATTTTTTTTAAAAGTTACATTAGCACAGTTTTAGACTTCCTAATCATTCCAATGATTACCTTAGCCCTTCGAGCTGTCACTGTGAGAGGCTGTAAAATTACCGTGAGAAATGCTTCATCACAAATGTTCTGTTGACTTCTACTACCTGATTCTTGAATATCAAGTTTGCACTGAGCTATCAGTGTGTATAATGCTAATACTGCTTGTGGTACAGATTCAGTTGTACTGTCTTTTATTGAAAGGAAATTTTCCTGATTTAACTTTTAGTAAAATTACTTTTGTTTACAAATACTCTAGAGATTAACTTTCAAACATATTTATAGGAAGCTTTACAAAAGAGATTGTAGAGATAAGTATATAAGTATATGTGCATACATGCATATATTTTTATATCTCACAGAATCACAGAATATGCTGAGTTAATGATCTTAATGATCCACAAGGATCATTAAGTGCAGCTCCTGGCCCTGCACTTCCCTCCCTCTGTGTTTTAGCTTTTCCTAGAAAAACTTTTCTGCTTTAGGATCAAATATTTGTAATTTTTCTAATTCTGGTTAGTGAGCATGAACCACCTTCTATTTACTGGTAAGTTTTTCTGTATGGTCTAATGCTTTGGTCCTCTGGGTAAAAGAAAAATGTCAGTCAAGAGTTCTTGTACTGAAATATACACAAGGAGCCAATAGTGTAGCTGTATTTGGCACACAAATTTGTGTTTAGCATTTAAAACTGATTTGGTATCATGGCTTCTGTTCCTCAGAAACGCACATTTCTTGGTGTAGCATTGACTGGCTCCACAATACTGAAAGACAAAAAGACACATACCACATTTCCGACTTTAGAAGAAATAAAATGTTTCTATTTTTGATCCAGGAATATTCAAGAGAGCTGTGTATTCTTTCTAATACAGCTTTTTCTTAATGCAGCTTTTTTTCTTGATGTGGTTGTTCATAAGTGGAAATTAACAGGACCAATCTTGCTTGTATTTACATCTTCATCAATGTTGGTGGATACTTCTTCAAATTTACTGTATTTTTAATGTATGAGTTAAATTATATTTTTCCAAGGAGCGAGGGTGCTGTCATTTCCAGACTTTTCACAGTACTTTGAAGTGGCTTGGAGAAATTAATTTATTAGAATGTTTTTGTTGATATATGAATTGATTATGACTTTTGTTACAGTAACAGAGCTGCTTTAAATCTTTGCTTCATTTCCTGAGTCCTTTAGTAACTTTGCAATTTGCTGCAAATATTGGCATTCTTATTGTGTCATTGCAGTGGTCAGTAAAATAACCTAACATCTGATGTTGGAAGGGACCGCTTGATATTATGTAATAAAAACACTTGTTCAAGTAGAATCAGCTAGAATAGGTTGCCCATGCCTGTGTCCAGTCAGATCTTGAATATTTCTACAGAAAGATACTTCACAGCCTCTTCAGGCAACCTGTTTCAATGTTGGACCATTCTCACAGTCAAAATGTGTTTTCTTGCATTCAGATGGAGTTACATATAAAATTTATTTGAGCAGCCTTCCAGCCTGTTAGCCTGAAGTTTTCCAGCACCTCCGGGTCCCTTTGGATGGTAGCACAGCCACCTGGTCTATCACTCACTCCACCCAGTTTTGTATCAGTAGAAGGAGTGACCTTGCCTTTGCATAACCAAGGCTCTGCAAACTCCAAAGAATGGAGACACCTTGCGTGACCTACCTGGTAACCCATCCCAGGGCTGCCCCACACACCAGGGGAAGAAGGCATCCCCAAAGTACCACTTTGATCTATTGAGCTTCCTCTTGTGTCTGTTTTTCCTAACTGCTGCTTCTGATTCTGCCCAAGAAGGTTTGGTTCTGACTGCTTTTCAGGCAGCTGGGAGCTGCTATTATATCCCCCTTATGTGTGAGCTAAGCTCCAGTTACCAATGCTCTTGTTTAGTGATCTTACTCTAGTCCTCGTTCATTTTTTGCTGATACTCTGTAGGTATAAATGCAGACAATTTTTTTTTATTAGCTTATATAATTATACTTTGGGATTCATTTTTTATTGTTCTTTCTGTCTTCAAATAATGCTTCAGAATGATCTCCTCAAGAGTTAACTACACATAAATTTCAGTGTTCTTGGGAATTTATATACAGTTGCCTTTAAGTGTGCTTTATACTGGCTGACAGGGATTGTGTGCTTCCTGCAGTCTGGCTCTGCACAAGCTGGGAAATGTTTGTGGAGGCATGAAGCTGTGGTTGTTAACTGGAGCAAACTTTTGCTTCCAGCCAGTTACAAATGTAGGGGTAGAATTCAGTAGTCTGTACAGGCTTGTCATCTCTATAATTATGTGGCTATTAAGAAATGGGTGGAAGTCGCATACTCTAAAATTATAGACTGTAATGATAAGACATGGTTAGTAGTGATTCTGACGCAATTTTCCTCCTTGCCAACAGAGTTTCAACAGCAGGAAGGCATGAAGTCCCATCAGAAAAACATGCAGCTCTATGACACACCCTATGAACCAGAAGGCAGTGGTATGGAATCCGATTCTGAAAGTGTGGTGAGTCACCGTTTACGAGAAAGCAAATTGCCACAGGATGATGACAGGCCTGCAGATGAGTATGATCAGCCGTGGGAGTGGAACAAAGTCACCATCCCAGCTTTGGCAGGTAGGATTCCTAGATCCCAGCCACAAAATTCTCTCTCACAGTTATACCTCATGTACTTGCCTTCAAGTACTTATGCTCTTTTGATGTGTGTGTGTGTGTGTGAAGAAACACCTGAAAAGTAAATATGGGTCATCTCAAATCTTTACCTGCTGCAGAAATATGGAACATTGCACTTTTTGTTTGGTACTTCAGCCAACCTGTTGTCAATCATTTTAACACTGGTTTCATATTATTAAAACTTCTGATTCTCCCACTCCTTGCCCCTACCCCCATTTTAATGGATAGGATGTTGGTAGTGTTTAATGTTGAGTACGTCTATGGTTTGCAGGGTCCTGAAATTGTGGAGTGATTCTCAAAGGGACAGAGCTGTGAGTGTTGGGGATGAGGAGGGAAGAAAAGAGATGTGGCTCTGGGAGGGAGCATGGAAGAAGCCTGAGAGCAATGATCACTAAGTAGTCAGTGTGCATTTATCCTAGGTAAATCCTGCTTGACAAACCTGTTTGCTTTCTGTGTTAAAACTACTAGATCTCTTAATGGAAAGAGAGCAATAGGTGCCATCTATGTTGACTTTAGCTTTCATCATGTTGTGCTGTGGCATCAGCTGTGTTTGGAATGTTGTAGCCTGGATGGGTGGACTAGTAGATTTGTGAAAACCTATCAAGGTCATTGACCTTAAAGGGTAGTGTTAGTGATTCATACTCTTCCTGGAATTTGGTTATAAGTGTGGTTCCTCTGAGGATATGTTCTGGAACCCTTCCTGTTTAGCTTACTTATTAGTAACTCAGCGGAGAAGGGGAGGAAATGCCCGTTATCAAGCTCGGGATAAGAGCCAAGGGAGGGGACGGTGTGTGCAGAGCTGCCACTCTGAGTGACCTCAACAAGCTGGACAAATGGACTGGCAACACCCTCACAAAATCTAGTGAGAGCAGTCCCAAAGACCTGCATCTGGAGCAGACTAACCCCCTGCAGTGATATGGACCTAGAACTGGTTGACTTTCAGGGATACAGCTTTGCTAGAAGGGGCTTAAGGAGTGCTGGGGGAAAGTGGACAAAATGTGGCTAGCAATGCTCCTCACCATGATGAAGGCTAGCAGCATGCTGGCCTGTGTGAACAGGAGCAAGCCAGCAGATGAAGCAAAAAGTGATTGCTCCTCTTTACTTCACATTTTGGGGACTATGCAGAATACTGTGGCATGATTCTAATACAAGAGGGATGTTGAAAAATGTTGCTATCAGCACAGAGTCACTAAAATGACAAGGAACTGCAGCACATGACAGCACATGTGAGGAGATGCTGAGAGAACTGGGCTTGCTTGGCCTGGAGAAGAGAAAACTTTGGATAGGGACGTAATGGGAACTTTCCAATGCATATAAGGAGATCCTCAATAAGATGGAGTCAGTTTCTTCACAAAGAATCAGGTGTGTGATGGGAAGATGAGATAAAAGATGAATCAGGAGAGGTTCTGAGTCAATATAGGAAGTAGTTTTTTCTCCCTGCAAGAACAGTTAATCATTGGAAACAATTGTCCAAGGAGCTCTTCCAGTCTCCATGTTCAGATTTTTTCATCTTGTGTGAAGCAATGATTGAATAAACAACCTGATCTTATCAGATAGCTTCCCACACAAGGACAGTGATTGTGTGCTATGCAGACATAATTTTTGTTTCAAAACCCAGCAACTTCATTTCTTAATGCTGAGGTACAAGCTGTGGGACAGTACACATCTGCTTCCAGCGAGATCACATTTCACAGATTTTTCAAATAGTAATACAGCAGCTGCAGAAACTGGATTGTTAGTTTTAAAAGATAAGTCTTAAGAATCCTATGTGTGCATATGTGAATCATAGATATTACTTTTCATGTATTGGTCATATTATATGAAATCAATGAGTTTTATTTCATTTGGAGTTTGTCTTAAGCTCTGTACTCATCTTTGTGCCCAGGTTTTTTGTTTTTATCAGGAAAATTCTGAAACAGAGGTTTTTTGAGTTGTTTAAAACAAAGAATCTTGGTTTTCTCAATTTTTTTTCTTTATATCTCTTTTTCAGTTTGTTACTTATAGCTGTAAATTAACGAAGTCAGTCCAATACAAGATTTTATGGTTAGCTTATGTGCAAACATTCTTTCAAGTATTATGTAGTTAGGAAAGCACACGGAACAAAACATTGCTTTACAGAACTAATAGAATAAGAGAGGTTTAATTAAACGGTACTATCATATGGTTGGATTACTTACAGGTTCAGCACAGAGAATTCATATTTAAAATAAGAAGAGTAAACACTTTTTGAGATTAATTAGATTTCTCTGATTGCATCTGCCATTCTTTATTGATTAATTTGTGTTAGGTGCAGATTATTTGTCACAAAGAAATGTCTAAAGATTGTCTGAAAGGACAGTTGCAAGCTACTGATTCATCTCATGTCTCCATACTTCATCTAAATCCTAGGAGTTAAAAATGTTTAAAATAAGGAAAGAAGAGGTCCAGCTTTGAAGTTTGAAATGGAGAAGTGTTAATCCTCTGCTGAGATGTATGACGTACTCTTCTGACTTATTCCATGCTTCTACAGAGTAGCCCAGAAAGGGCTTTTTCAGTTCTTAGCTGAGATGGCTTTCTCTGAAAAGTGCAGTGTTGATCTAAGTGGTATTAACAATTCTGGCAATGGGTATGTCCCACTTTACAGGCCCACAACTACCACCTCCCAATTACATGGAACTGTGAAGATCTTGAAGAGACCTTTTTCTGTTTCGAGAAATTAATTTGAAGGGAGCAACAGATATTTGTGATGTGAATTGCAGACACCGAGACTTATGCAGCAAATATTTTTGATTTGTCAGGTGATAGACCACAGAAACAAACCAAAATGGCAAGCAACACTAGAATTATCATGAACCGAATTACTCATGCAAGTCTTTGAAGAAAACAAATTGTTCTTCTGCCATGATTTCAAGATTTGTTGCTGAAGCATAGCTAAAACCTGCTTATCTCCACATGGTCTTTGAGATTTGCCAGAATGAAAGTGTGCACAAGCTGTGAAATCTGCTCAGGTTGAGGGGAGTGTGTCTGTGTTCTGATTTCTAAGCATGGGACCGAGGCTGGTGTCATGCTGGCATTGTGCATGAAGCAAGCTATGTGTAGTCTGTGGATTTTGCAGTCCTGAAAGATGTGTCTCTGTGTAGCAGAGCTGGAATGCAGTGTTTTGACTGTCTGCAGCTTGAGTTCTTTCACAAACAAATTTGGGTTTGTTTTATTGGAGGCTGTACAGCAGTAGCTAAAATGTGTTTTTGATGGCTTTTACGGGAGGTGTACAGGTCTTGTTGGAACTCCTGCTGAGCTGGGCAGACTGGTTTGCCCAGAAGAGTTGAGGCTGGCAAGGTAATAGGAACAAAACAGTTTTCAAGTACACAAGTCTGGCTAGAAAAGGAGGTAACATCATGGAGATCCCACTGGATAGACAGAAGATAGCGTGGGTATCAGAGATCCCATTCAAAAATGTCATGCTGACCCTGGCTTCCACTGAGTTTGTGAGAAATCTGTCCTCTTCAAACTGTTGTGTGGGCATGGAAAACCTTTGGGTAAAGGAAATGCATGTGAAGTCTGTAAAGCCCATCTTGGTATTGCTTTACAAAATATATGGCCCAATGAGCAATAGGGCCATTTGGTAGTAGTTTCCAGCACTGATCATGGACTCAAGGAAGGAGGACTTACAAATGCCAGACTTGCTTGCTTCTACTGCTGTTGCATGGAAAGGTGGTGCCTAGGACCCTGAGGGACTTAAAGCCAGGGAGTTTTGGCATACCACTGTCGAAGAGGTATGGCAGCAGTTACAGGGCAGTGGAGAGGCTACGTGGAGAGTGCAAAAGTGTCAGGTGTGGCATTCAGTTCCGTAACTGCAATGGCTGAATATACTTTAGCTTTGTTTAAGGGAGGATTCATAGCAGCCAAAATTCAGATCTGATCACAACATTGGCTGGGTGGGTACCTGACTGGGTATCACACTTGTCACTTTAATCTGCCTGGATCTCCCTTCAAGACTGCTTCTTCCTAACATATTAACTCACAAAGAAATAAAATGAGAAAAGACCAGAAGTCCAGGGACATATCTGAACTTTTAAACAGAGAAAAAAACCCCAACACTCAAAAGCAACTGAAATTTTACTTTGTTCTATATTTGGAGAGCAGTTCTATCTCTAACCATTGTGTTAGTAGCTTTATACATAGGCACATTGAGAAAACAGAAGAGGGAATGTTTTTAAACTAAAAGAGGAGAGACTTAGATTAGATGTTAGGAAGAAATTGTTTAGTCAGAGGTGGTGAAGCAGTCAAACAGGTTGCCTGTGTGACGTTGTGAATGGCCCATCCCTGGAACTGTTCAAGGCCAGGTTGGGTGGGGCTCTGAACAACATGGTCTAGTGGATGAAATCACTGCCTATGGTGGCATCTCTCTGCCATTAGGGGTTTGCAATAATCATTAAAGTCACTTCTATCCCAAGCCATTCTATGATTCTGTGTTGCAAAGACATAGCTGTTAACAGTCAGAACTGAGTTTGTTTTGTGAACTCAATTTTTTGGTGTCTGAAAGATGTTCCTTGTTCAGAAGGTGACATAGGCTCACTGGTTTTCAGAGAGTCCCCAAGTTACATCCAGGTGTTTTTCTTACAGTTGAAATAATAATACTGCTCATATATGTCGTGGGCAAATATACACATGCAAAGTTTCTCCTTGTTATGCTAATCAGCTTTCATTATCCAGTAATGAGGTTAAATCTGAGTTTATATCAAGAAAGGATCAGCTTATTTCTGCCATGCATAATTAGGAATGTAATTGAATACATTTGTCCAAATTTTGTAATTAAAAAAATATACGCTTACTTTTTCCTGAGTATGGGGGGGTTTGGAAGTGTCTGAAGCCTCATGACAAAAACATATGTAAATTTTAAAAAAACAGCTCTGAAACACTTTCCTCATCCAACATGTCTCTGCATTCTTTTTGAACTTGAACATTGCAGCTCTCTGCTTTAAAAGATTGCTTTAAAACACTAAGTACTACCACCCACATGCCTAATTGGCTGTGTGTTACAGTAAGTTCACTTCTAAATGCATGAGGCCTATAAGTTTTGTAGGGAGTCCCTTCAGTTTTCCTTGCTATTGCTGTTGAAACTCACACAGGGGCTGATTGAGCTGTTAGTGCTTGTGTGCATTGTGATTTTTACCTCCTGACACATTGAAGGTCCTCTGCCTGTGCCTCACTAGAAGACCTTAAAATATAATCATCTGCAGCTGGGAGTGTTCATTTTTTATGAAGCAGCAAACCTAAGAAGGCAATGAAAATCAGGAATATGGTGTGGGTAGATTCTTTCACTGTTCCTGTCAACATTCTGTCCTTTAATTTTTTTTTTTTTTTAAATTGTAGATATATGGAATCTGTAAGTGTAGAAAGAGGATGTTGACATCATTAGTATGTGCTTGACTGTGGGTGTTGCAGTGCTCTAATAAATTACAGCTTTGCAAAATAGTTTGTATTGCTTTTCTTGAAATAATATAGCACGTGAGAGAAATGAGGAAAGGCTATTTTTCTTTTTTTGTCTCTGTTTCCCAGATTTTGAGGGCAAGAGCTTTGTGCCAGCAGTATATAAATGGATGCACTGTTAATTTTTTGCTACTTGGCAGTATTTTTGTGGATAGATCGGTGTTAGCTGCCTGATTTGCACCCAGATCACTGTTAGGATGATTTCACATAAACTGAGGCAAACTGACATTCATTAGTTTTTGGAATTACGGCAGATGACTGAAGGCTTGTTACTGTTACTTGTTTAACAGCATCATCTCTGGAGGATCGAAGTATCAATGTTAAGATAGGCACTAGTTATTGTAACAAGGTTTAGAAGACTCTGAATTTTGTTACTGCAAAACCAAGAGCGTTTTAGGACTACTTTGCATGGTAAGAAACACCCTTGCATGATACATACAACTTTGTAGATAAAGCAGTACATCTTAATGCTAGTGGGTGTATGCTTATTCTCTGTGGGGTGTGAAAACCTCTCTGGCTGCTGCCGCTCTTTTGGTCCTTGCTAACCTTGCCTGGAGAGGTAATTATTGTGTGTCTTGCAGCCCAATTTAATGGAAGTGGGAAACGGCAACCATCTCCTTCTCCCTCAAATGACCAGCACAGGCAATTAAGAGCACCTGGAGGAGGCTTTAAACCCATCAAACACGGCAGTCCAGAATTTTGTGGAATCCTGGGAGAGAGAATAGATCCAACTATTCAACTGGAAAAGCAGATGTAAGTAAGCACAGTAATTGCCCTCTACCTCTTTCCCTCTCCACTTACAGGAGCAGCAAGTGCCCAGATCCTACAGTCCCGCTTCCCTCCTCAGTATCCCCAAAACCCCAAAGACCTACTTACTAATCCTGTGAAGTGTAAGTAACTTTTGTGGGGAACAAAATAGTGTTAAACAATAAACTCATCTCTGGAATGGTGAATTTTGTCTGTCAAGCAGGTGCAGTTATTAAATTTTTAACTTTTTTGGTTATACTGCATTGGTGAAAAAATGTTGTATATCACATATAACCAAATTCTGCTTAAAAGCTGCATGAATCCCATGTATTTGTGGCTGTACAGCATGTTTCTAGTATATCAGATGTGCCTTGCATCTGGCTGTGACACTCTTCCAGGGAGAGAATGATAAGACCACTTGAAAAGCTTTCAGAAATGAGACTGTTATTTCTACTGTCGTGGTGTCAAACTTGAGAGGGGTATTTAGAGGCACTTTTATCAGCTCCAAATTCAGGTTCTGGGTGAGTTCCCTGTAGGGAATGTCTGGTATCCACAAGAGTGGCCCCTGTCCTGCCTCATTGTTGCCCTTCCTTGAGCAATTCGGACAGACTGGCTTGTATGATGGAATGATCCACTGTCCTGTATCATACCAAAGGCACAGCCTCAGAGAAGGGGCCAGAACTCCTGCTACACAGAGAAAAATCCTCATGTGGAGCGATTAACAAAGGTTAGACTGCTACCTCTGGGCACTGAGAAGCCAGTGGATTCATGCAGTAAAGAAACTGTGTCTTGAATCCCTGAAGGCAGTCTACCCCAGAAACTGTCATTCTGAGTTAGGGGCAAAATTTATTTGCACAGGAGAGGGAGGGCATAATTTAGGATGGATGTGAGTGTGCCCTCTGTGAGAGTACTTTGTTCCTTAATGATAGTGGTATTAAGAGGATTAACAATCCTTTTGCACTTCAAATCCTCAGGAGAGGATCCTCTCCTAGTGTTTAAGCAGTAGTTCCAAAAATTGCTTTGCCTTTGGCTTTCTATTTTTCAAGCAGTATTTGGTTTGAAACAGATAATATCATCATCTGCATGTTGTCATGTTCCATCTAATCAACCTCAGCCTTTGAACCATCTGCCCATTGACAGATTGTGTGCCTATCTTCAGCAGAGGAAGTAGCAACCATTATTGTGAAATCAGTCACTGATACTGTTAGGTAAACAACTAAAAGGCTATAAACTTAACTGTAAGTTTGGTCCTCCAGTTTGGGTAGTTCCAGCTCACCAAAGTCACTCCCCCACCCCCAAATACATTTAAAATTACTGCAGAAAGGCGAGTATCTGTTACTTAGTTTTTCATTCATAAATATGTTTTTGTGTCATTTTGTCTTTTAGTATAACTGCAGTTATGTGTAACGACTGAAAACTGCAGGGCTAATGTTTCCTTCTTGAACTATTCAAATTTCAGTGACATGAGGTTATATTTGATTCTTCATTATGATGGATCAAACTTAAAATGAATGCACAGTTAACAATAATGCATCAGAAAGTGGAAGAGTTTACATATATTGTAACATAGATTATTCATAATAATTTAAATTACTCAAGCTTTAGTGGTGTGAGACATCTCCACAGCACGTGCCAAAACCTTTCTTCTTTTTCTACAAAACTGGAGTCTGTTTTTATAGAAAGGAATACAAGTTCTAGAGGAAAGGAAGCACACAAATTGGCAAGTGGATAGATAGGTCAGGATATTCCCCAAACAGGCTGAAATACCAAGGTGTGTCAGTATACCAAGAAAATATTTTTAGTTACTTTTGACTGAGGAATCTGTAACTATGAACTTAGTAACTCATGGTCCCATGGGAATCAAAGTAATTTGTTCTATTTCCTCAATAACAGTGTAAAGAAAAAGTGTGTTCTGCTGTTTCCATTGTCTTATTGAAAGTGAATCCCTCCCAGCCTTATAATCAAGATCTGGTGGTTTCCTGTTTTGCTCTGCCTCAGAAACAGAGTAGTGTTGTGCATTATATTAGCTGTAATAACTTATTATGCTTACTGTATTATTTATGCTGCTCTCCTGTCTTCAGTGGAGCTGTGCCCCCTTTGTGGCTGAAACCTGACCGGTGACAAAGTAAGGGAGAGCAGGAAGAGCATTCTGTAAACCACAATCAGGGTGCTTACAAACCTGGGAGGAGATCCTGATAAAGGTCAAAGTGTGTGATTACGTTAGAATTTTGCTCTCGGGTTTGCATCGTGTGCCTGTGTTTTCCAGGATATCTTAGAAGACATTCAGGTTATTCCATGCTTTTGCATTGGTGTCTTTCACAAGCTGTCATTGCACTTTAAGACCACATCACTGATGTTTGAATCTTTGACCTTTCTCATAAATACCTCTATGTTGACATTTAAAAAAATAAGCATACCCAGGACAAACAGACCCAATACAGTCGAACAGCAAATCACTCAGGAACTTGAAGCTGATTACAGTGCTGTGCTTATCACAGCAGGTACTGAAACAGGTGCAATCTGAGTGTCCCATTCACATGGGCATGACTCACACTTCTGGATTTTGCTGTTTACTGTCAGGTATAGCCAAAACAGCTTCCAGCCATCACATCTGAATCAGATGTTCTCTCATCAACTGCTTTACTTTCAACTCTTAAAAGCAGGTTGTTCTTCCTCAAACCAGCCCTGTGTTTTTTCCTCATTTCCAGGATATCTCCCTGATTTTGGCAAGGTAATATTTCACTACTGTTTTCTTTGACCCTTTGGAGAGAAAGTAAAGACAATTCTAGCTAATAGGAATAGTTTTTAAATTCTCCCAAATCCATTTTCTGATTTGCACTTGTGTTGATATTATTCCCTCACACTTGGAAGGCAACCTAGACTTTAAATTGCTTGTTGAGAAATATCCTTCACCAGTAGATATCTAATGAGAGATGAGGAGAGCACTGCAAAAATCATTTGCATCTGCGCTCCGTTCTATTTGTGAAGTGATGAAGCTGTCAGGGTCTCCCATTCTAGACTGTATTGACTATATGAAGTATAACCTATAACCTCTTTTTAGGTCCCTCTAATGCAGACTTTGATTCTAATCAAGCACACAATGAATTTTTAATTTGAGTACCAACTTTTTTTAAGTGCATTCATCAGATTTGACAGCAGAGACACCAGCACAAGGTAGTTAAGAGCATGACTTCTGTTAAAGGGATTTGTCTGGTCTTTATTCACTTATCTTTTAGTTGGAGCATCTTTTTAGAATAAGAACAAATGGAAGAAAACTCTTTCACACAAAGTAAGTAGCAGTTGCTGATAAGAGCACACAGAGAGCACTTCTTACTTAGGCAGACATGGTAGTGTCACGTAGCATTTCAAAGTGCACCTGGCAATTGCAGGGACGGAGAGATCTTCCTCAGAGATGTGTTTGACCCAGTACAGAGCCAGACACACTACATTGCTCTGGAAACGTAGGGGAAGGGTCAGAGTGCTTACTCGTGGAGTCTAAGATTTTGAAAGCTGATACAGAGCAGCTTGTGCTCTCCCGATTTCCTTTTTTCCCCAAATTGTTCACAGCCACTCCACAGATCCACCAGGGATTTATATAAAGCTCTCAGAGTTGCCACAGCTTTGTTTAGAATGTGTCTTTGTGATAGATCTCCACACTGTATCACTCTTTTCCTTTTCCAAAGATTTTTTTTTAGCAAATCTTTTCCATTGTTAACAGTTCATATTCTCCATGCATGATTTTCAATATCTTTGCTTTTGTTTTCTTTTTCTCTTGCATATTAGTTTACAAACTGATGTATCCCAGGGATTAAATAGAGCAAATGTGTATATCGCATATCTGCTCCTTGCAAGACAAATTATAATGTGTTGCCCAAAATGAGAATTTCTTACATGAACATATACACCAATCTTATTGTATGGTTTCCTGATCTGAGTCTTTTCCTTCAGCTAATAGAAACTACAGGCCTCCACAATTTGTAATAACTTCAGCTAATGCTTTTTATCCATAATATATTAGATTTTAAAGATATCCATATGTTATTGATAACAACTCATACCTTAAAGAAATTAGGTAGTGAAAGTGTGAGTGAGAATATTTGTATGTGTATTAATCTCTTTGCTTTTTTCTAGATGGTATCATGGAGCAATCAGTCGGACAGATGCAGAAAACCTGTTACGTTTATGTAAGGAGTGTAGCTACCTTGTAAGAAATAGTCAAACAAGCAAGCATGACTATTCTCTTTCGCTGAAGTAAGTACTTGTCAGTAAAGCATAGTAAATGTGTCTTATAAGCCCTAACTTCTTTGGTGCAAGATGAGAAAATTATCCAGTTTGTTGCTGCACTGGTTTAGCTCTGAAGGGCTCCCAGAGAGTTTGAGACTGTCAGCCTGCATGATGCATAGTGACAATCACTGAATCAGTACCTCCCAGTCTAGGGATGTTAAGAGATTTTTAGTCTTAATTTGGTGTCCATTTAACTAAATAAAATTAGATTTTTTTTTTTTCTGGTTTTAATTTGAAATGCTCCTGCTGCTTCTATCTTAGGCCAAATAAGGAACTGTATTGTTTGGGGACTTCATTTCTTTTGTTTTGTGTGCTTTACTGGAGTACAGGTGTACAGCATTGCTACAGTCTTTGAAAGTAAAAAGGCCAGAATTGAGGATGAAAGATCTACAGAATTAGGAAATGAGCAGTTTCCAGTCTTAGTGCCGCTCCGAATTTGCCTCACCTACCTTAGACTGAGCAGTGTACATTACAGATGTTGTCTTCAACATACCATAACACAGATTCATAGAATAGTTTGGGTTGGAAGGGATGTTCAAAGACCATCTAGTCCAACTCTTCTGCCCATGGAGACATAAGTTCACTTCATTTTATAGTGGAGGAAGATTGTCAAGGTTTTTGGTGCAGGAGAAGAGGAATGCCCTTGACCTTGTATAGGCTGTGCAGGTGCAAAAAGAAATGTTTCCTTTCTTTCCTTCTTGCAGGATAGGGTCTGATGTGGAGGCAAACCTCTCACGTAGGTCTGGGCTGCAGGCCTACTTGCCTTTTTCATTAGCATTGCTCCTGCCTGTTTGGCTTTTACACCATTTCTTCTCAGGTTTGTTCTGAGATACATTTTACTGCTGGGATGATGGAGATACCTGATGGTAACAAACAGTTTTATAAACAGCACCAAACCTGATCCTTTTTATTACATTCATAGGTCCATTAGAAACAGGTCCACATCTACCCTACCCTGGTTTGGGCTGATGGTCTAAACAGTATATTTCAGACTGGTATTATAACCCCACTTTGGGATGAGAGGAAGTGTATCAGTTAAACTAATTTAAGATTCTATTCTAGGACTTGAGAAGAAAAATATTTTGTAGGACTGTATTTTAAATCAGCATTCCTCTGCTATTATTTTGGGGGTCTCTCTGTAGTACAGAGGTTTGCCTTGAGCTGGAGCACATCTGCATTAGAATTGTGGTTCAGTTCCTGTTATCTCTTTTGTCATTTGATCTGTGTATTTTCTGATATAGTTGTCCTGTAGATATTTTCAAACATTGAAGCATTAATGGCACAAGCTTTGGAATATATTTTCCCTTTGGTTTGAATTTTCCCTTAAATTCCAAGTCTTGGAATATGACGGGTTTTTTTGAGTATTTTACGTAATTCTCACATCAGCCCAGTGAATTTTGTTCAACCAGAGAGCAACTTCCAGAGGAAAAGGTAACAGTTAAATTTATATTTTGCTATTTTGGACAGCTGAGTTCATGCCCTTAGTATCCTCTTGTAGTCTCTTTGCACAGGACTACAATGTTCAGCATTTTCTGTTGGGTGTGTTTGTGCTTCTCATGGACCTTTACTACCATGTGTGAGTTTGCACTTCTTTCAGTTAAATGTCATCCATTTCTGCTTCAGGGAAGAAATAAGAATGACACCTTGATTTTGTACTGAGATTAAGTAACAGTGATGCAAAATCTATTCTTCAGTTTCATGTGACAAGCTTTTCCTAAAAACAAAACAGAAAGCAAAACACAAACACAAACCACTTTACTCTAGTTTTTGAGGTTTTTTTTCCCTAGTAATAAAACTCGAAAACTAGAGTAAAGTGGTTTGTGTTTGTGTTTCACTTATTTGAAAAGTGAAAAAAAGGTAGAACTTCCTCATTTTCATTTAATATAACTGAATATTTCACAATGGAGACCTCTCTGAAGAGTATTTTTTCCAATAGCAGGAAATATTTTTGTGTTCTGTGGACATTGAGAGGACCTGACACATTTAACTTGCATGGGGAGTTTGTGTTAGATATTTCTCTGATTCAAAATCCAAAAATTATCATTCCAAATGTAATGAAATTATATTGAAAATAGCTTCATTGTCAAATTAAAATGCATCTATGTAGAAAACAGTCATTGAGGTAGTTTAAGTTGCTCATGCCAATGTCTGTCACTTTGAGATAATTTAGATTACCCAGGGAAATTTAATTGAATGTGAATAAGCTGTCTCTGGTGGTGGCAGAGAAGGTCTTACTGAAGTATACACTCATGTTGCTCATTTCAGTTAGAAACAAGGAATTGGTATTGTTGGAGACAAGCATTTGAAGCTAAAACCATCTTTCTGTGGATTGTGATCTAGGGAGCTGAGCCTCCTTGTCAGCAGTGTTTAAATTCTCCACAGCAGAAGGAAAGAATATAATCTACTGTCCCAGAACAAAATGAACCCAAAGGCCTGAGGGGCAGCTGTACATTCTCTTGTATCTCCTCTGTCAGCCCTGCATTGTTCCCTGTGTTTCCTCTTCGTATTCCTTCAGGGTTGTAGATATTTGGCTCACTCATACCCACCCACTCTTTCCTTAAATCCAATTATAATTGCACAAGGCTGGGTAAAAATTGGAGACCCATACTCCTGGTAATTGTGTCACGACCAGGAATCCCTGGCTGCTGTTGAAATGCCTAATTGAAAATTCCTTGTCTGAGACTGAGGCCTGTTCTTTACTAAGAAGCAGACTGGTGAAAAAGGTGGAAGTAGATGTGCAAATGGGAGAGGGACAGCCTTTTCTGACTTGTAAATGTTTCAGGTGTCCAGTAATTACTTAAGTGCACATCAAGCTCCCAGAATTGCCTTCCTAATATAACAATAGAGCTGGCTCTCGGGATAGGGATATCATATTTCAGTTTTGCTCTTGTGAAGACCAACTGGGGTCTCCTAGCTAATCCTTTCAGTCAGGATTTCCCCTTCCCAAGGCTCTTGCAGCAGTGTACACCATGCCCACAACGCTTCATTTCCTGACTCACATTTCAGTTTTGGGAAATGTGACTGTTCTTAATTTTAGATTAAGATTATCTCAAAAGTTAGCTAAATGTGCAGTTTGTGAGTAAAAACAGTAGCAGTATTTGCTTTCTTCTCTGTCTGAGAGTTCCTGCACGATCACAGACACTGAAAGTGCAGAGCTGAATTCAGAGAGGGTGGTGTCTATTGACATCCTGATCCTGTGGACTCATAAAAAGGCATGTGGTTTCCCTGAAAAGCAAAGGAAACTGCAAGCTATGGTTTTTTGTCCTCACAGTCTGTAGAAGTGGTCCCAATTTCCAGAGCTGAGTACATAAACTGTGGGTAGTTCTGGGTTTTGGATAAATGCTGGACTTGTACATTTCTGTTGATTTTTGTTCTTGGAAGTAACTCTTGTAATATTGTAAGATTACAAGTTTTTTTCTGTCAGTATAATTTACAAAGAGGTAGTGGGATTTTTGATGTGACTCTAAATCAGCAATTAAATAAAAACATTTTAAAGCATATTACTAGATTGCTGTTAGCCTAAACCATAATGATAGGGTCCTGGCTGTTAGCAGAAAGCACAGATTCTGTCACTTCTACAGAAAATCCAACAAGCTAAACATTCTCAGTACCTTCAAAGCAGCAGATGGGAACTGGTTATAGAGAGTGCTCTTCATACATTGTGTGCAAACGAACACTACTAGACCTTGTTTGTAGGGGAAGAGACATTGTTTGTTTTAACATGGAGACAGTGTCTGTCAGGTGTGGAATGACACTGTTGTGTATAATGTGCTTGAAAAAGCAAGACTGAAACAGGAATACCAGTTCATAGGCCAGCCTCTGAATGTCTCCAGTGAAGGATTTTTCAAACTTTTTTTTTTTTTGTCTGGGGGTAAGTAGTGGGATTTTATTTTTCAGGGGAGATTTTTATTTTATCTTCTTGTTGCTGTACATTGACATGAAACATTATAGGCTTTGTTCAAAGTAATAGTATGTAATACAAGTTAAAATTATGAATTGGAAAAGCATTACAGAATGGAAAAATAACACAACATGTATTTCCTGCATTGCTATTTTTTTTCTGATGTTACTGCAAAGTTGTTTCTTTTTTCTTGTGCAAGTGACATTTCATCACAATGAATGCAGAAAATCAGTTCTGACAAAACAGTGCTTTCTTCAGCAAAAACAGTGTTCAGAAGACTTGGACAAACTTTCTGGTTGTGAACACTGAATGATGTCTCAAAGCCATTAATATTTCCTGGAAAAAAACCACTAGGTTTAATATCTAATTAATATTTATTAAAACTTCTTTTATCATGCTTCATGCATAAGATCAAAAAAGCACAGTCCGATCAACTGTCTGCCCAATTCATTTCCCATCCTCACTGGGTTTTGAGAACTGAAAGAAAATGTGTGGAGAAGTTGTAAATCAAAGTCTCTTGGTGTTATTGTTGTGTTGCCAAACATTTTAAATAAGGTGTTACTGACTATTAGTCATATATCAAGTATTGTGTCTGTGTAAACATCTATGCTTGAGAGTTCCAAAGAAATTTGGTGCAGGGATTAGCAATTAGCAATTTTGTTCTATGTTTGAAACTCATGGGAATGGTTGCAAAAATGAAAGGAAGTATAGAATATTGTCTCTAGTTGCACTGTTTTGTCAATGTTTTCCCTCAACTGAATGAAAATATGGGGAAGAGTTATTGCAATGTTTAAAAAACTACAATGACATTCGGAATTCATATGGTAACAATATCACATGCCTTAGTTCAGGTCCCAGCACCTTTTCTTGCAAAATGTGTGTGTCTTATCTCTTCAAGGCATTGGCTCTCATCAGTGTTCACATATGTGAATTTGAGATCACTGTTTACGTTATTTGCTTTGAAAACCTTGGGTCTGGCAGGTTCTAATAATTATTATTCCTGTTGAAGGAGCTGAAAAATAGGCATTCCAAAACCAGGACTACTCAGTCAGGCACTTGTTGAGGTATACTCCAACAGTGCTTCAAAAAATAATCAGAAACTTACTTACAAGCAGTTCAACTGTGATTTTTTTTCCCCATCATTACCTGAAATTTCAGTAATCTCTTTGCATACTAAAATCAGAGCTTAGATTGAAAGAGTTTGCAGGAGAAGAAGAGCAAGTATGACTTCCAGGCTCCTTTTTGACATGGTCCGTGTAATTCTAGTCTCTGGTCTAGCAGCAGTAGTGCTGTTAATCAAGTGTAGATACATTCTCCCCTTACCAGTTACCAAGGCTACTGATTGTCTATGAGTCCAAGCATTCCAGAAGAGGGGAGACTGTGAGACAGACTTCAAGGACGAATAGAGAAGGTGATATAGCACAGAAGGAACTTCAGTGTAGATGTGAATAGTTTCACGGAATAGTTTACAGTTGAAAGTGTTTAATTCAAGGGCATGATTTCAAGATGCTAAGTTGACCTTCTTCCGACTTAATTTGTTCTATGTTATAGAAGATGAGAATTGTCTGCTTTGATATGTCTAGTTGCAACCAGTGACAGTTCATTTGGAAAGCAGGTAGCAGATTCACAGTGTCATTTTTGGAAACTAAAAGAGGGCAGAAGGGGAGGGAAGGAGGAAAATACTTGAAAACATAATCTTTGCTTTCATCCACCAGTAAGCCTGAAATAATGCACAGTTTAAAGGGCTCTGGACATCCAGTAAAGTAGTCAGGATAGAAATCAGTCTATCATTAACAGTGTGGTATTGGCTGCAAACACTAGCAATAAGTAATTCCATTCATTGACTGAATGTCCTTACCTCTCAGTTCTACTCCCTTATGAAAGAAAACTTGCATGTGAGACACTACAAAGCTTTGAGCTCAGTTTCACATACCTTCCAGCTGCCTAGAGAGGTCTAGTTGTGAATGGACCTCTGGAGGGGTCGAGTCCAATCTCCTGCTCTAAGCACTACACTCTTACCAGGTTGCTGGGTGCTTTGGAAAACTTGCGAGGATGAAAACCCTCTGACCTGCCTGATCCTGGTCCCTGGACTCAAGCATTCTTACGAGGAAGAAGTCCTTATATCCAATGGGAACTCCCTTGCAGCTTGTGCTTTTGACTGAGAAACTTCTGTTTTCTCTGTAACTCTCCCTTTTAGGTAATGGGTGATTGCAACCTGACACCTTCCATCTCACCTTTTCTTCTGAGACTAAACAAGACCCAGTTCCTTCAAGCCTATCCTTGTACATCAGGTACTCCCACCCCCAGACCATGTTTAGTGATCCTGCTCTGGATATGCTCCAGTATTGACGTCTCTTTTATAATGGGACACCCCTCTCACCAGTTACAGGTGCAGCCTAACCAGTGCTCTGTAGAAGAAGCAGTTGCTGTCTTCCAGCAGTCAGCTGAACTTTGCTATGCAGTCCAGGCTGCAGTGTGCCTTCATGAGAATCATTCTCCTTCCCACCACGTGTCCTACCTACCACAGTTCCTTTTCTGGCCAGTTGTGCCCCAGCTTGCACTGCTGCTTGGGTTTGTTCCATCCCGAGGGCAGAAGCTATAGATTTGCCTTGGCTACATTCCATTAGCCTGCTGTCCATAACTTGTAGGTCACCTTGTTTTTCACTCACCTTCACAAACTGTGTGGTCTTCCAGACTGCTGACCTGTCATGATATAGCAGAGATTCTTTTTGTGTGAGCTCAATGACTGTGTGCTCCTCAAACCTGAATATATACATAGGTCCTTCTTGGGGAAGCAACAGCTGTCTGCCATGAACACATGGCTTGTAGCAATTTGTTCATACTATGTGCATTGTCTTCCTGTTCTAAAAAAGGGCTTGTGTCTTTTCTGCACTAAGTGCACTTTAACAGACTGTTCTTCAGTCCTTGCTATATCTCTGAAATATGCATGCACCTGTGATTCCATTAATTTATCTGCACACTTTTAAGTCTTGTTGTAGCAAAGCAGATTCACAGTGAACTGAAGAAAGAGAGCAATACATCTGTCCTCATAATAGGCATCTAAAGATGTTGCTCGTACTTAAGGCAAACAATTTAGAGATCAATTATTACTTGAAAGATATATTTTCCCACTAAGAAATTGATATATAAAACAAGATTTTAAGCATGTAGAGTCATAATTACAGTGCCTGCCATGGTTTCTGCCCACCAAAAAGGTTCACTTCATCAGAGAATTGTTGAATACGTCTGAAAGATATGAGCTTGATTATGATACAGTCATTTGCAAAGGGAATGTTGCACCTGCTAGCTAGAGTATGGCAGATTTTAGAGAAGCTGATTTTAACATGATTTGTTTTTTGGCTGCAGCTTTCTGTGTCATCTTAAATTGGGTTTCTTTGCTGGCACAGACCAACTCCTGTTTTAACACTATTGTCTCTGTCCCTGGACACACCTAGAAGAAACAATGGCTTGGAGCCAGAAGGTTAGGGATTGGGACATCAAACAAGCTGTAAAAACCTTCTAAGTGTCATTTAACATCTTGAAGTGTAGGAGCTGTTCTTTGCACTTGTGTTGTCTTGGCTGAACTCTACACTCTTAAAGTAGCCTATAACTCACTCTTAAAGCAGACTCTGAAGGGTCACTTGTGGGAAGAGTTGAGGTCAGTTCTACCTGTGGTGCTATGTGGCAGTGCGAGTGCTACCCATCAGAGCGGCATTATGTTGGATGGGTTGCTTTGCCAAGAGCAGGCAGGGTAGCTCCATGACACTCTCCTGCTGCCTGTGTAATCATAAGCCTTCCCTCACCAAGGCCGTGCACTGTGCAGGCAGATCAGTCACCTAGGAATTGAATGCTTCTGCTGTGGAAATCACACTGTGCTTTCTGCCTGCAGAAAGACCACAGAATAGCAGCCCTTGCTCAGTACAGTGCTCAGAGTGGTGCAGTATTATGCCATTAATCTTGAGAACATGTTCATCTGGAGAAGTTTTCCCACCTGTAGCCACTGGATTATACACAGAGATGTGTTCTGGACAGTTACTGCCAGGGTGGGATGAGTAATGTCCGTTCTGAGGCATCCACAGGCTAGAACAGGACAAGTTTTGCCTAGCTGAGCAAGGTTTATGGCCTGCTCGTGCCTATGAAGGGACCCTCAGGCCTCTGACAGGCCAACACCACAGATATCTTTGGGTCCACAAGTAATGACTGGCTTAGTGAAAAGTAAGCATTCATAGGAAAATATTGAAGGGGCTAGAGGGAGGGGCCCGGGGAGGAAATGGATTGTCTTCCTGCACACCTCTGGATCATTTTTTGGGTGAGAGCCTTGCACGTGGATTCAGGCAGCACAGGTACTGAAAACAAAATACTACCTTAGGCTGCCTTTGTGGTGGACTGTCCATTGGGGCCACTGTCTTGGCCTGTCACCCAGCAGCTACTGGCCATTTTGTTCTACATTCCCCTCCTTAAGGAGAGTTTGCCTTAGTTCTGCACCCCTCTTCCCTATGCATAAGTGTGAACTTACACTTTGTTTTCCTTGCAGGAGCAGTCAAGGTTTTATGCATATGAAGCTGATGAAAACCAAAGAGAAATACATCCTGGGTCAGAACAGCCCTCCCTTCGACAGCGTTCCTGAAGTCATCCACTACTACACCACGAAAAAGCTGCCTATCAAAGGAGCAGAACACTTGTCCTTGCTCTACCCTGTGGCTGTACGGACTCTCTAATAACCTAGTCTCACCCCTTCCTGTGGATGGGAGGTGAGAGGTAAGCTGGGTTGCACAGAATTCATTGCCAGAATTCAGAGTTTGAGTCTGTGATGGAGAGAGCAGCCTTTAGTCTTGTGAATGTGGGCTCTCTGCAGAGTTGTCTAAGGAACTGTGTGTGTGATACACTTGTGCTGCAGCATGCCTCTAGAACTGTATTGATAGATGAGAGAATGAACACTTACTGTTAGTGCAAGGAGAGCAGATAACCTTCCCAGACCTTCTATGTGATTTAAAGTGCTTCCCAAAAAAAGTTCTTCCTTCATGTTTTGAGAAGAATCAACAAGTTCTTCTCAGCAGTTAAAAAAAAACAACTATTCTCTTGCTACCCTGAGAAACTTCTCCATGAGAAAGAGTAACCTTACTCTGAGGGACCCTAGGGTGTTCTTGATGGACCTGAGAAGGAGTTGCCTATCAGGGGAGTCTCTGTCTCTGGTCACATAGCTTGATGGGTTTGGGATTTTTTTAATGCAGTTTCTTGGGGTAGTCAAATATTGAACTTCTATTAGACACACAACCTTAAAATAATTTTGTGAGAGTGAATCATGATCAATTACTTATGAATAGGGGATGTAATTAAACAGTAGTTTGTTATATATTTTTATCCTTTTTGGTACAATAATCTCTTAATGTTTACTGTCTTCATTTGCAAGTTTCATTTGTAGGTACAGGCAGCTAATTCTGTTTGGGGCAGTTACACCATGATGTTTTAAGTAGTTAGGATAAGTAATTTTGATATGTGGGTTAGTATTTATGCATGAGGGTGGTCAAAGGCTTTTATAAAGCTTTAGTAGGCAAAATCTTCACTTGCTCATTCATCTGGATCAATCAGCTGTCCTACTGATGTAGCAGGCCAACATGTGTGTCACACTGCCTTTCCACAAGATGGCTTTTGCAGCTGTGAGAACTGCAGTGTGTAGCAGAGCAGAATTTGTTTTCCTGGTCTACCAAGGCATTCTTAAAGCACAGCCTGGTTGACACACGCCTTCTGTCCAGTGTTCTTTTTCACCATGAGCAGAAGGCTCCTGCTGTATTTCAGTCACTGTCAGCCAGAAGCACCATAGAAGCTGCTCTGCATCTTAGTCCTGCCAACTCAGTGCCCATCCACTTGGGAGATATTTCTACATGCTCTGTGTGCTCAATCAGTGAGATAAGTGAAAAATTATAATTGTATGCAAGCTGAAACTGGGGAATTTATAACCTTACAGTCCTCATGTTGTGCCATCTCCCACATATGTCTAGAATGTTATGTATTAACCCATCAGCTGGTATAGTAGCAAACAGGTTATATGCAGGTTATGTATTTTGCAGACAGCAATAGGACCGTGAAATTGTGTGCTATTTAATTCAGCTTTCTTAGCTACTACTATTTTTTTATGTATGCTTAAAAAGAAGTGCAAATCTGAAAATTGTAATGGAATAACCACTTACTGCCTGTAAAAGTAGTGCTTCATTGTATTGTCTAATCTGATAAGAACCTCAAGGATGACCCATATACTGTCACTGGTGCTAAATGTTCTGTTTCCTTTTAAGCCTGCCTTATTTTTTATATGACATCCAATGCAGATTGAACGGAAGTGGATCACATGTATGTGAAGAGCCCAGTGTCATTCTGTGCAGCAATGGTAGTGGGTCAAACTCTTTCTGTCTCACCCAGAATCAGAAGCTGCATTGAAATAGGTTTTCTGGTTTTTTTGAGAAGAGTGGCACAATGGAGGACAGAGACAACATTCCTCTCCAAGTGAAAACACCCCCATTTTCATGCACTCACCTACCTGCATTTTTTATTTCCCTAGAGTCTTTGCATAACTCTTTATTCTCTTAACATCACCCAACTGACAAGAGCATAGAGGCACTTTTAAATTAGCATATTCTCTCACCAGAGGAGGAGATATGAAGGTGGCAGACCTCATACAGATTAGGAATCGGGTGGCATCTGCTCTGAGTCTTGGCCTTTGTGGGGTCTACCAGCACTGTCATGCCCTTTGGGACAGAAATATGTCATATTTCTTCTTCTACATGTTGAATCTGGCATTGTTGCTGTTCCATGGTCCATTTTTCTTCTTTAATGGAAAAAAAAGTGTGCCCCTACTCTGTCTAACAGCAATTACCAGCAGAAACCAACAGCATCATTAACCAAGGCCTTGTCTGGCTTCCTTAAGCACTTTGTCTTTAATTCATGGGGATAACTATTGTACCAGACCTTTCTTGTCGTGGGTCTGATCAAAAGTCAGATGAAGCCAGCAGGTGCCATTTTATTGCTGTCTGCAAATTTTGGGTTGAGATCCATTCCTTCATACAAGTCATGTGAATATGCATCATACAAATGTGTATACAGCTTATTACAGCTTCAAGGATCAGATCAAGGTTCTTGGTTCAGCAAGAGGAAATCTCAGAAAGTATTGGTTGTCCATGGGAAGGTTTTTTTATTATTTTTCTAAAAGACTTTTAGAAAGTACTCAGTAATTGCAGAATAAATAAAACCAGGATTTTGTTTGCACTGTAATGTTGTCTTTGTTTAAGTGATTGTATGATATTTTTCCAGTGAAGGAATATTCTTTCCAGATTTTTTAATGTACAGTGAAAATGCAGTGTGTTAACAGTGTGTAGTATTGCATATAGGTGGAAGATCTTGTAGCGATCATGCCTATATAGCACATTAAAAGTTTATTTAAAAAAAAAATTATAAACCTCTCCCTTTTCTTCCTCTGATTATTATTGTGTGCTCAGATTGTCACGAACAGCTAATAATTGAAGCAGCCTTTTAGAACAACTTTTGTTTGTGAGTCTTAACTGTTGTGAAAGTAATCATTAGGTTGTAATTTGGTTTGGAGTCTGGAAAATCATATGTCTCAGTTCTACCCTGACTAATTCTCTTGATAATGTGCACCTTTACAAGGACTGACATGCGTGCCTGTATGAATGATATTGCTGGTGGTGTCCAAGGAATCCAGTTATTGCTGCTCACAGCGTAACAGTGGTGAGTCACTTTTTGCAGACTTTATAAGAGGTGTTAATTAGGCTTCTATTTTGATGAGTATTTCACAGCATGATGAAAGCCATGAACATCTGTATGGTGTGTAGGAGAGCTTCAGTAGCCAAGATTGCATTTCATGGCTCCTTCCATAACTGGAAAAATCGTTTAGGTTTGTGGAACTACACCATGGTTTCTGTACTTGATAACAGATTTTTCTCTTACTTTGAAATCAAGTTTACAGAGACAGGATGCAAAGTGCAGGGCTGTCTTAAGTGCAAAGGTACAAAATAGACGTTTTCAGCTTCTCAAAGAACATGGCCTGAATGTATACTCTGAGGAAAACTGGTTACTGCTCAGAGGATAACACATTTGTGTACTTCTCTTCACCATCCCAGTCAGGTTTTGTGCTTTATCTTGATGTCGTGATTCAAGCTGGCAACATAAACATCATGTGGCAATGTTGGTGGAGCCTACAAATGACATCTTTTATCCAGTCTCTGGTTCCATTTTGACATTTCTGCATTGCTAAGCTATGCTCTGGAGGACTCGGTCCTCTGCTGCTGTTGGTTATTCCTGCTCTCCTTGGGTCATACCTAAAGTGGTGCCTGAGCAGAACAAACAAGGTTTTAGCACATGTTTAAATAAAGTTTAAATAAACAAATTAAAGATCTCACCCCACACACTACTCCACTATCTCCCTGCAGAGGGGACGAACAAAACAGAGATGAAACAGAACTGTCTGTGCTCCTGGTCTGAGCAAGGGATGAAGGAAATTAAAAGTGGGCATTCAACTGTTTTTCATATATTCTTTCTTCTTTAATGATCTGCAGTGATCCCATGTAAAACACTGCATATTGCTTTCTTTTATTACTTATTTCTGGAGTCCCCAGTAAGAAGGTAAGAAGAAGGTAAGAAAGGAAATCACAGCAGTTGAACAGTTAGTGATTTGAAATGAAGCAAATAGAAGTCCTAGTGGAAAAAAAAGTTCCTGGGTTGCAAGGGGTGACCAGGTACAATCCAATTTTCTGAGGCATCTTATTTCCTGTCTTGAACCTTGAGCTTCCTCTGAGAACCAGGTATGCGCAATCTAGAGATGCTGTGGTGACTTCAGTGCTCTGCACCTTGTATTTAGTTCTATGATAAGATTAGACCAAATATTGCCCATGCTTTCAGGGTCTCTGAATTGCTTTCATTGCTGCTGATGGTTCCAAGATACAAGCTTGGTGAAGCTTGTTGGCAAGTTGACTGTATTAACCCATTCCCCAAGTCTGCCTCCAAGAAACAATGGTTCTAACCACAGCAGAAATATCAACAGGATGGTTGGAAGTCTACTGAGTTGCATAAGTCATGGTGATGACTGAAACATAATCATTACATAGAATTAATATATAGGAAGAGTTACAAGACTGTTTATAGAATAAGGGCTAGATTGTGTCAGGTGCCTTGGGCGGGGCCTGGCTGAAATTTACCTATGAAAGTATAGAGAAGAGCAAGGGAACCATTTACAAGTAAGCAGCTTGTTAACTGCTATGAAAATTGCAAAAGTGTTGTGGAGAAAGTGTGTAGATACTTTCAGAAAGGGCAGACAGTGAAGGCCAGTAAGGCAAGAACCAAGTGTGAGACACTGAGTGAATTTTAGTAAGTCTGTAAGGAATCAGGCATTCTCTACCAGTGTGTAAGTGATATTGTCCAGTGTCTCGGGGGTGACACAGAAGAGACCTACAAGTGATAGCCCAGAAGAAGAGATTACGAGGAGAGACTAAAGAAACTTGACTAGAATCCAGAGAGATTCAGAAGAGACCTCAAACAAAACCCTGGGGAGGAAAAGGAGAGAATACAGGAATGCCTTGGGAGAAACACAGGGGACCCTACATCCTTACAGACTACACACAGTAGGGCTGGAGCTGCTACACTGACCCGCCTGAATTCTCTCAGACTATGTGTTCTCCCACACAGGACAAGGAAGTTGTGTCAGGAGCCGCTACACTGCTCAACTTCTCTTCTGGACTATCCTGTCGAACAGGAAGGTCATGTAGCTCATGGATTTATATCACACATATCCATATCTAAAGTGTTTTTGGATCTGACTTTATTTAGACTCTGCACTTTCATTTTGGTCTTTAACTGCAAAACCCAGCCCTGCACGCCCTATTCCTTATTAATTAATTATTGTTAATTATTTTCAAATACAAAGTTGTGTGATATAATTGTATTAAATTATTATAATAAAAGTATTCCAGTTAGTAACTTTGTATGGCCAGGATGGAATATGATTTCAACCTGAGTCTTACCAGGTTGAAAGTAAGGGCCAAGTAAATAACTTTGATTTTTGTTGTTCACTCATAATCTCCTTTGAGCACGACTGTAGTAAACTTGCCTCTGGAATCATCTTATTTACCTCCAGTAATTACATCCATTAAGAGAGAAGATAGCCTGTAAGGTTTTGTCATCTCTCTGTTGTGTCTACACATGAAGACTGTTTTTATTTCCAAATAAACATGTCAGCATCAAATGATATAGGTCATGAAGTCCAGCATCTAACCTAATGCTACCAAACCCACCACTGAACCATGCCCTTAAATGCCACATCTTTTACATATCTCCAAGGATGGTGACTGAATCACTTCCCTGAACAGCCTGGTCTATGATTGACAGCTCTTTCAGGAACAAATTATTTCCATATTATTGCAACTTAAACCACCAGTGCTACACCTTGAGGCTGTTTCTTCTCATCCCCTCATTTCTTGGGAGAAAAGGCTGACTTCCACCTCACTACAACCTCCTTCCAGGTAGTTACAGAGTGAAAATTTCCCTGAGTCTCCTTTTGTCCAGGCTAAACACCCCCACTTCCCTCAGCTGCTCCTCATAGGACTTGTGCTCCAGACCCTTCCCCAGCTCTGTGGCCCTACTCCGGGCACACTCCAGCACCTCAATGTCCTTCTTGTAGTGAGGGGCCCAGAACTGGACACAGAGCTTGAGGTGTGGCCTCACCAGTGCTGAGTACAGGAGGTCACTGCCCTGGTCCTGCTGGCCACACTGTTGATTTTAGAGACCAGGATACCATTGGCCTTCTTGGCTACTTGGGCACACTCCCAGCTCATGTTTAGCCAGACGTTGACCAGCACCCCCAAGTTCTTTTCCACTGGGAAGCTTTCCAGCCGCCCTGCCTGCAGCCTGTAGTGCTGAGTGGAGTTGTTGTGACCCAAGGGCAGCACCTGGCTCATGGCCTTGTTGAACCTCATACCTTTGGCCTCAGCCCATCGATCACACCTGTCCAGATCCCTCCACAGAGCTTTCCTACTCTCCAGCAGATCAGCACTTCCACCCAACTTGGTGTTGTATGCTAACTGATGGAGGGTGTGCTCAGTTCCCTCATCCAGACCAGTGAATTAGATACACAAAATTGGTCCCAGCACTGACCCCTGGGGAAAAGCACTTGTGGCCAACTGCCAGCTGGATGTGACTCCATTCACCACCACCCTCTGGATCTGCCCATGCAACCTCTTTGTTACCCAATGAACAGTGCACCCATGCAAGCCATAAGCCACCAGTTTCTTCAGGAGAATGCTGTNCAGGGATGGTCCTTCTGCACCTTTTAAGATTTTGCTCTTGAAAAATTGCCTGCCTGCCTAGATTCTTTCGTCCTTCAAGACTGCACAGAATCATTTAGGCTGGGAAAGACCTCTGGACCATTGAGTCCAACTCTTGACAGACAGATCACCACCTTGTCAATTAGACCATGGCACCATGTGCTGTGTCCAGTCCTTTCTTGAGCACCTGCAGGGATGGTGACTTCACCATCTCCCTGGGCAGCCCATGTCAATGTTTAACAATCCTTTCCATCAAGAAATTCCTCCTGATGTCCAGCCTCAACCTCTCCTGGCACAGCTTGAGGCCATGTCCTCACATCCTGTCACTACCTGCCTGGGACAAGAGGCTGACCCCCANGCTGAAAGGCCTATGGTGCCCCAGCACCATACAGATCCTCCTTCCAGCTCTTGTAGAAGGGCATCACAGTGGCTAACTTCTAGTCTCCTGGACCTCCCTGGTTAGTCAGGACTGCTGGTAAATGATTAAAAATGAGTCAGTGAGCACTTTCACCAGTTCCCTCAGTACCCTTGGGAGGATCCCATTTGGCCCCATAGAGTCGTGTGTGTCTAAGTAGTGTAGCAGATTCCTAATTCTTCCCGCTGGGATTATGGGCCATCATCCTGTTCCCTGTTTATGTCTTCCAGCTTAATGGATTTATTGATAGAAATATTTTGTCTTTTATTTCAGTAGCCGAATTAAGTTCTTAGTTGGATTTTGGCCCTTTTAATTTTCTCTCCATACAAACTTGAACGTTTTTATTAGTCTTCCTGAGCAGAGTGCCACTTCTTCCAAAGGTCATAAATACTTTTCTTTACTGAGTTACAGCAAAAACTCTCTCTTGTTCAGCCTGGTTTTCTTCTCCCTCCCCCACTGCCCCCCAGCCCCCCCAGCCAACCTCCNTGTCAATGTTTAACAATCCTTTCCATCAAGAAATTCCTCCTGATGTCCAGCCTCAACCTCTCCTGGCACAGCTTGAGGCCATGTCCTCACATCCTGTCACTACCTGCCTGGGACAAGAGGCTGACCCCCAGCTAGCTACAGCTTCTCTCAGGGAGTTTTAGAGCAGTAACGTTGCCCCTGAGCCTCCCTTTTCCAGACTAAACAACCCCAGCTGTCTTAGCCTCTCCTGACAGGACTTAACCTCGAGATGTTTCACCAACCTCACTGCCCTTCTCTGGACTAACCCCAGTGTGGGAACTGCTAGCTTGCAGTGAGAACTGTTAGCTTGCCTCGGTTCGCAGACATCAAGCCATGAGGATTCTAGCTCAAAACAAGCAAGAATCATAAACAAAAATAATAAGAAATTTGCAGCTGTTGTTATTGCAAGATATTGTGCTAACTATAGGTAGCCAATGATATTGTGGGGTGGTGAAATGGGAGCCAATGGATACGTGGCACAAATGTTAGAAATAGTATAAAGGAGGCCTTGTAGTAATAAAGAAAACTTGTTTCCTTTGACCTGAAGCCGTTGCTGTGTGCGTCTGTATGTGTTGTGTCTGTCCCAACAACGACGCCCCAGCACCTCAATACCTTCTTTGAAGTGCCTCCCAAGAGACCTTGTCAACTAGGCCAAAGTCTTCCCTACAGAAGTCCACATTAGTAGTTCTCCTAACCATGTTCCTTAATTCTCTGAGACTCTAAAACTCTGTCATTTCATGATTACTATGGTCCAGGCATCCTCCAGCTATTTGTTGCACCAGTTTTACTGCTATAAAAGCTGTTCTTCACCTCTGTTAAACAAATTAAACAGTCCCTTCCCTTTCTTGTCGTTTGTGCTGTCACCATGTGGCTGCCTGAGTAATTCTGATTTTAAGGTGCTGAGTATTATCTGAGTTAATGAGTTTGAGTTGCAGAGTCCAGGCTCTGTTCTGTCACCAACAGGAGCTGTTGTGAAGAAAACTGTAAGTGAGAGCATGCCCCTTTTGCACTTGGAAACTGCTTTTAAGTGCAGACTTCACTGCTGACTCCTACCTGTTCTACTCTGTAGTATTTTCACTTATGTGACTCATTGCCTTGTATCTTCTTGATTCTGACCCTAATCCTGACACATTGTCTTGGTTTCCAGGCTTAGCCTCAGGCCTGCCATGTCCCTATGCACCTGCTGTTTTACTACTGGACTGAGACCGACTTGCTGGTCAGAATCATGCCTGAAAGACCAAAGTGACAAACAAAAAATAACTCTGCATCCTGTTACAGCTGTAGTTTTTGTCATATGGTCATAAAGGTCATATGAAAATGGAGCTTGACAGCAAGAGACATTATTTGGGGATTACCAAGGCTGCTGAGCTGCTGTTTTTCATACATTGAGTTGCTGCCTGCTTTCATGCACATCATTCGTTCAGTTTCTGTGTCTTCCATTTATAGCTGTGGCCACCCGGTGTCTGGAGAAGGAGGTTGGTTAATGTGCAAAACAAGATTTTCCTGCTCTTGAAGAAATGACATGTTAACCAAACCCAGAGCAATTATAATGGGGATTATTGTGATTTCTTAGTTGCTTTTTTCATCTATGCTAAATCCTAACTTCACATTCATCGTATCATGATTTTTCTCCATAGTGAATTTTCCTGTTACTGCATCCTGGAATTTTGGTTATTTCAACAACAGCAATAATAAAAATGGAAGATGTGTTTGACCTGCTTGTGCTCATTTTAGTTTTTACATTTGTCTCTCCAGATGCATTTCTTCTTTCCTTCTTTCATCTTAATATTCCATTCCTCCTTCTTTTGCCTAACAACTTGAAAAGCTGAAATATAACTGTCAAATTTTTATTTTGGTTTGAGTATTGCAAAATTTAAAAAAAGTTATGAACATTTTGGTGCAAAATGAAATGGTGGCCACTCCCAGCACAATTGGTCTTGATGCAGCCAGTCAGACAGAGCAATCCCCAGGATTCTGAACGGGCTGAAGGGGATAGGGCTGTGTTCTTTCTGCCCAGAACTGCCAACAGTATCCTAGCCTCAATCGGCCAAGACACTTCCCTGGGTTACAGGGAAGGTCCTTCAGCCTTGTGAGGACTGAACATCCCCCAGCTTGGCCTGAGGTGGGGCCCTGTTCAATATAGAGACAGAGCACAAGGAAACTCCTCCAGAAGTGGATCCCTCCCACAGGCCGGCAATGATCCTCTTTTCTGTAGGCTCACATCCCCCTATCTGGTCCCCCACAGCCTTAAATCCTCATATTCCCTGCCCCTGTGTCTCTACGGGATGCAACTGGGAGCTGTGTAGAGCCATTCCTTCCACAGGGAGTGCAGGAAGAGGGAAGGGAGATTTCCCCCAACCCCCTTCTAGGTCTCTGGAACTGATATACCAGGGGAAATCACCTCACACGCTCTTTTTTCTGGGAACAGAGCTCCCTCATGAGGCAGACTTCAGCAAGGCGATTCAGCTAAGTAATGGGATATGGATGCAAAACTACCTGCAGCTCCAAGGAGGCAGGCATAACCATCAACTTTTAGCACAGGTACAACGGGGAGAGGATGCATCTTGTAAGAAGTGAGGCTGGGGAAAGGAGTGCTAGATCTTGCTGTTTTCCAGGAAGCCCAGGTGCCCTGCTGCTCAGTAGCCCTGCTTTGCTTTAGTTTTAGCCCCGACTGTTTTCTCAACACCAAAAGAACCCAGGCTTGATTTCTTCACCAGACTCTAGAGACTCTGTTACTTAACTACTTAGAAATCAATCCACAGACTCCCACCCCTATAAACCCTGCTGCCCACCTAGCATGCTTTTTTACCCTACATATTGATGTTGTCAATGTATGATAAATGTTCAGGGGGATCATCCTGGTAACTGCACAGCTTGGATTAGTCCATGACAAATGGTAGAACTGTGCTTTCAGCCTGGGGTGGTTTGTTCCAGGTGTACTGACACTCCTTCATTTGAAAGCAAGCTGGTACTTCTGCTGCCAAAGGAATTGTGAAAAAAGAAACATTGACGATATGCATTGTAGCGTACCGCTTATCTCTCCTTGTCTCCAGCTGGGATGGGAGCTCTAGCATATCAAGTACAGCAGCACTCAGCCAGTGGTGTGACATCATCATTTGGGACACAACAATCCCTGTTAATTTTCACCTTCCACATCAGAGTTTGGTATGGGCCATATGGGATATTTAAAAGATGCTAATCACTGTTTGGGTCTCCAATGGGGGAATCAGCCCATGGTGGGAGCCAGGGAATCTCAGTTGCTGCACTATCACTGCTGGTGCATAGTCATGGTGGCAATCAGCACCTAGTGTTAATCCACCCACAGTAAGGCCACAACAGAGGAATGTTCTGAGAGGCCGGGCAAGCTAGTCAGCTGTTTAATCATCTCTATATTCATTATCACTACACAAAAGCTCATTGGTACCCTTTTGGGTCCTTGAAGTATACTGTCCTCAGGTGGTCTGTGCCAAGGATACATGGGGCTTCCAGCACTGTCCAGAATAGTGCATTTTTGACACAAACCAAACAATATCAGTTAGTAGTATTAAACACCTCACATAAGGGTGAACAAGAACCTTGGAAGTACATGAATAAAACCACCAATATCAATCTCAGAGAAGAGGGATGTGCATTCTCTCATCCTCTCAACAAGGTAACTTCCCCAGCACAGTTAAGTGCACATGGCCAATGTTTGTATTAACATGTTCTGAAACTCAACAAAATATAGAGGGATTCAGTGCAGCAAGCCCACTTCAAAGACATAGAAACCTTCCAGTTTCATGCTCAGTTCAAAATTCACATTGTCTCAATTGCTGGGTGCCAAAAAGGGCTGCCCTGGGTTGACCTTGGCTGGATGCCAAGTGGCCACCAACAACTCTATCACTCCAACAGCACAGGGGAGAAAATAAGATGACAAAGCATGTAGGTCAAGATAAAGGCACTTCAGTGAAGAAAACCAAAGGCTGTGCATGGAAGAAAAGCAAAACAAAAATATTTTTTCTCTCTTTCTCATCATCATCATATGGTATCCTGGGAAGTTAGGCATCAGTAAGTGTAGCGATTACTTTGGAAGACAAACACCTTAATAACAAATCCCTCCCATGATCCTTTACTTCTATTTTATTGCCAAGTACAACATCATGTAGTGTGGAATATCCCCTTTGGTTTGTTTGAGACAGCTGTGCTGGCCATGTGTGCTCCCAAACTCTTGCTCACCTCCAGCATACTGGCCATGGGATGGAGTATGAGTAAACAGCCTTGGTGCTGTGATCCCTGTTCAGCATGACCAAAACATGGGTGTGCTATCAACACCATTGTAGCTACAAGTACAGAGCACAGCTCTACAATGTTTGCTGTGGGGAAAGTTGACTCCATCCCAGCCAGACCCAGCACACTCACCATGCTCATCTGTGAGTCCAGTGTCACCCAGCTGCACTCAGGATCCCATCTCTCTCCACTTCACCCCTGCAATGTTAGGGAAAGACCTATCCTCTGCCCCTTCCATGCAGCTGAAAATTGGCACTGCTGGCCACACTCAACTGTGCTTTCTTTCCCAAGCCTAGGGAGCAGGATAGCAGCCCACTAGGACCTGCCTGTCCCAGCCATCAAGGTTTGTTCTCTGCTTCCTAGTGGAAACCTTCCTAGCCTTCATCAGAGGTCTGCTTGCCCCAGAGCCTCCTGTCCCTGGGCCATTTTTGGAAAGATACAGCAGGGATGGGATCTTGCTGTAGCTGTAACCAGCTGCAGCAAGTCAGTCCTCATGGTTGCCAGCAACTGCAGCAGTGAGAACTGGATTACAGGTTTTGTACCTGCTCCAGGGAAACACAGCATACAGCTGGCCAGATTTTCAGCAGAGCTGTGCCTTGGAGCAGCTGCCAGGTTGCAGAGCAAAGCGGCAGCTTTTCTCTCCCCAGGCTCTGTTCCCTTTGCTGAGCCACAGCCAGCAGCTCTTTGTGAGCCTGCTGTGGGCTGGCTTACCTACTTCAGTGAGCTCCTGGCCTCTCTTCTTTGATGAAGTTTCCACTCGGGCAACCTGCACCTGCCTCTTCCCAGTGCCCAGTGCAACCTTGGTGTTCCTCCGAGGGAAACCTGGGCACCAGCGAGGTCTCTCAGCCAGGCAGCGCCCTGAAACTCAGATCTTAGCGCTGACTCTGTGGGCTTCTGTCTCCACTGCCCATTCTCTTCTGGGGGCTTTGCCCCCACGCCTGTGAAGGCAGCATTTCCTCAGGAGCACACGGAGAGTTCAACAAGTATACCTCCTTGACCGGGGTCACTGCTCAACTGCTTTTGGATACTACAGAGCTACCTGGGGCTTCCAAAGCTGTGATTCACCTGAAATCTAGCCCTGGCTGTGCTGTGGACTCAGAGCTTGGATCCCAACAGGAGCCCCTGAGCCCTGGTGCCGGTGCTGACTCCATCACACACTTCACAGTTCCAGTTCTGCTGAGAAGGAAATAGCAACAGAATTTCCTGTGCCAGGAAGAAATGTTTCACAGTCCTGGAGCTGCTTTGTTGGGCATTTCACTAGGTGTTCCTTGTTACCCAATGCTACCAAATGCAATGGGGACAGATTCTTTTAAGAATCCTTGGCAGAATTAGCATGGGTCATAATGTTGTAATTACAATTAAATCTTTATTACTACATAAAGTGAGTCAATTTCAGACTGAAAATCTTTTAGAAACTCAACAGTAGCATTCTGGATAACTTCAAGAACAGCAGAAATATTGAGAGCAGTTGTTTCAAGTTCAACAGTCCCTAAAGTTAGAAAAGGCTTTCAAAATATTGCATTTTCTTGCAGTCAATTATCTCCTGAGTCCCATTGTGTAATCACATGTAGAAAGAAAATGTTACTATATTTGATTAGCTTTGACCTGCAATTAATTTAAGTGGAATTTGGTGATCTGAGTAAATTATTGGAGGGAAAGTCATTGCATTAGGGAAGCTTTATGATGATGTGAATTGATTTAAAAACATAGAACAAAGAATATGTTCCAAACTTAAGACTGTGATTTAGCTCAGATGTTGAAAATTGCCTTTTTTATGGAAAGGCAACTGTCTTCATTTTTATGTTTTGTTTTCAAGAAAAAACTTTCATGAAGCAATAGATCCTTTCCTCTTTCAATAAAGAATCTGTTCCTTGCAATTAATTTTCCACTACAATATTTATTCTGCTTTAAAGTATTGTAAGCATCATGCGGGAAAAAATATCAGTGAAAATGTTATTTGCAATTCATAAAAACATATTCAGGTTAAGATTTTGCCTCAAAATAGATGAATCAGTCATTAAAAACGCTAATCATGAGTTTTTAAAATTCAGAAGATTGTCTGAATAAAAACCACACATCTGAAGGTCCTAGGTAGAAGGAGTGGCTTAAGGAAGGATTGTTACAAGGTCTCACTATTTGGCAGAGACCTTGGTGAGTTTAGGAAGGATCCAGCATAATACTAGTTTAAAAACACAGACTCTAGAATCCACCTCAAAAACTACAGTATGTCAAAGAAATATTACAGTTGTAAATAGAGAAGGTGTGAAAAAGCAGTATTTAATTAAGAATGGCTTATTTAAAGCAAGTACTTCAGTGATGTAACAGACAGGTTCAGATCTTCTGAGAGCTTCAGAAGATTTGCTGCTTGGAGGAAAATGTCAAAGATGGGGTGTAACAGGAAAAGGCACCAAAAAAATTGAAAATTACAGTTAAAAATTACATTAAAGGAAAAGTCATGCAGTATAATCAAAGAAGAGCTTTTCTTGTGAGATTTTCCTCATGGCAACATGGCCAATAATCCATTTGGAAGGCTTTCATTTCCGTCTTTAGAATGGCACTCTGGGCAAGTTTTGGTGATTAGCTCCTGGTGAGTACATGCATGTAAATGTGAAAACGCTCTGAATGGCAACCAACAGATGTAAAATAATAAGCTAGAGATGGATGCCAAGGCGATGCACATGTGCTGCTATACTTCGGACAAATGCAGTATGATCTGTCATGCAGTTAACAGTAATGCAAGAGAGAAGCATGACAGTTCAGGTAGCTTGAGTGTGTGTGGTGGTTTTACTTGGCCCAGTTTTTGCTAGTGGGTAGGGAGGGGCACAAAGATGGCTCCTGTGTGTCCTGTGCGAAGGTTCTGGAAGTTTTTCACCATGTCCAGCAGAGCCACTCTCTGATGGCTCTGAAGATGATGGACATGCTGCTGGCCAAACCTGGGCCAAGTAGAGATGTTAGTTACACCTCTGTGAAAACATATTTAAGAAGAAATAAAAACAATGGATGCACGCACTTCTTTGTAGCCAGAGGAGGAGGAGGAGGTGAAAATATGTGAGGGAAAACAACATGGAGACACCAAGGTCAGTGGAGAAGGTGGGGGAGGAGGTGCTCCAGGCGCCGGAGCTGAAAACACTCTGCTGGCCATGGTGAAGACCATGGGGGGAGCAGGTGGTCCCCCTGCAGCCCATGGAGTCCAGGGGGGTGCAGAGATCCACCCACAGCCCGTGGGGAGGTGCCCACGCCAGAGGAGCAGGTGGATGCCTGGAGGAAGCTGTGATCCAGTGGGAGTCCCAGCAGAGACTGAGAGTTGCAAAGGCTGTGGACGAGAGAGAAAGGCCTTGGCCCCGGGATGGAAACAGCCTGGCCTCGGCTCGGGAGTCTGCACCCCATGGACAAGCACTCGTGTTTGCAGCAGATTTCGGCCGGGCTGCTGCTCGTGAGATTGGACCCACGCCAAAGAAGTTCTCAGAGGACTGTCTCTCGTGGGAGGGACCCCATGGCTGAGTAGAGGACTCTTCTCCCTGGTGGACTGACCCTGACCAAAGGGAAACCCCCATACCCTGCCCCACCCCGGAGCTGTTGGTTGTGTGAAAGAGGGAGGGGGGTGAGCTGAGAAATGGTGTCTTAAGAGGGAGAGGGGTGAGCAGAGAAACAGTGTTTGTAGCAGAAGAATTGTGGTGATGGACTGACTAAGGAACAACCCCATACCCTGCCCCCCACCCAGATCTGTTGGTTGTGTGAAGGAGGGAGGAGGTGAGCTGAGAAACAGTGTCTTAAGAGGGAAGGGGGGTGAGTGAAGAAATGGTGTCTTAAGAGCTTATTTTTACCTCTCATTTATCCTCTGACTCTGTTAGGTTAATAAATCACTTTGTAACTTAAGTTTCTTTTCTGTTTGCTCATGTTCTCCTGTGTCCCCTCCCCACCACTGCCTCATCTCAACTCATGGGTCCAGTGTTTGTGTTAGTTTTCTTCCCTCTCCTCTGCACAGCTGGGGCAGGAGAGAGCATAGAGAGCAGACGTCGTAGGTCCCTGGCATTTGGCCAGGGTCAAACCTCGACAGTGTGGTATAAATCAGATCAGTGGAGTTGTGCATTATTCTGCAGAAATAAAAATACCTTCTCCTAGAAGCTATGGCTGCCCAATTAAATGCCTTGCAGGTCTGGAAAACTCCTAAAATCATCTGCATCCCAACAGACATGGGAATGCCTTCTCAATTTACATCATTATAATTTCATCAAACCCCGTTGTACTGCTGGAACCATACAGGCAGCTGAAGAGAAAGCAGCTGAAGAAGCTAAATAAGGCTTCTAGCCATCTAGTAATTTCAGTCACTGTTGTGAGGGAGAAACGGTGTATGGATCTGCCTAATTACTGCATGCTTTTTCAGGGAAAACCCACTTCATCTAGGTTGCTCTGCAAGTGGCATGGATATCATTTAACTGTTTAACCAGGAGGAAATAGCCCATACATAATTATCCCTTCCAGAGGGGAATCACACTCTCAGTGCCCGGGGACACCACTCCCAATTTTTTACCGTTTAGTAGTAAAAACCACGGTTGACAGGGAAGTATATTCATGCTGCTATCAGGAGGGGGCAGCCTTTGCTAACTGCATCTCTGGTCCTCACAGCACAACGCTGTGTCTGCCTTTTTGGGGTATATTTTCATGCCCAGTTCTTGTCATGTGGGCTTCTCGCCTGCTTGCTAAGCTGTCAGTTTTTGTCAAAGCTGTTCAGGACAGATACCATCTTCTGGACTGAACTAGAGCAGCATGGCCCATGTAAGCTTCCCAGGTAATACGGTGATGGGGTTGGTGGTAGCTGAACATTACCTAATTAGTATGGTATGTAATTAGAGCTGCTTCGATCACATGGAAACCAGGACACTGATACCAGTAAGAACCACATCTCCTATAGAAGTTGTCATAAATTTTGGTTTTCTTCAGTCAGATTAAGTGAATCCCAGCTAGGTATGAATCTTCCATCTGATGGTCTCCCAGGTGTGTTTCAGATTACACCGGCAGGTATAGATAAGCAGTGAAAACTGGGTCTGTTATAGGGCCAGATATCACCTTCACCTATTCCGGACACTTTTTCTTCAATTGCACATAATAATTATCTCCTTATTTTGTTGTTAGAATACTGATGTTGTATTTCTATGGCTTGAATTTCAGATTTCAATGAGAGTCCAGTTGCAAGGGGCATTAATAAAAACTTCATTCAAAGACTTTTGAAATATGTTTTAAAGTTTATTGCCTTCAGTTATCCGTGTACTAGACCCTATTTTTTTCCCCAAGGATTTGGGTCATAATTGAATAAATGCAAGATAAAATTAATCTCCCTGAAGTGTGGAGGTCAACTCCAGCTCATTAGTGATCAGTCTGGGTTCACCAACGTTTCCACTGAGCTCACATTCTCAGTAAGAGTGGGTCAGAAAAGGATCAGGGAACTTTTAATGAAAACAAATGGGGAAACATCTCAACACTAAATTTAACGAGAAATATGTCTCTCTCTGGGGTTTTTAACTCAAGAAGAGCAAAGAGTGAGGAATTATGTAGCATCAGATGCAATGAATCTTTAGACAACTACTCTAAAAAGTAATGCACAGCTCCCACCTCTCAGAGCTCTGTGAAGAATGACAAAATTTGTTACAGTTGTACAGCATTCAGATACCCTGCAATTAGAAATGTAACCCCTTGAGAAAACATAGAAATTACCTAGTTGGATGATAGTAATCAGATCCAGGTGTTTGCTACATCTGTGGTTGCGCCCAGCCATAATCCAGAATCTCAGGTTTGCAATTTACACATTCTTTCTCCCAGTTCACTGCTATTGTTGGAAAACTTTTTCAATGAGTTACCCATACTTTTCTAACATGGGAATGAGGCATACAGCAGTCATTTCAACTTGTATTAACAAGTGACTGACAGGCATGCTTGATTATTGTTGCTCTTTTTCCTGTTTTAGTGACATAAAATGCAATGCAGCACCTTGGATAGGCCAGAGGAAGCTCACAGGTATTTTTTATTTCTTGGCAATACCTGAATCTGATCTGCTATGTCTCTCTGATGGAAAGCAAGTAATGTTGATGTTGGATTTCAGCATAAGTTATCTTACTTAGATTATTTAATTTTCATTATTTTTCCTATGTCATATAATGTGGCCAGTCTAATTGGCTGTAAAACAAGCAGTATAGGTGCAAATGCATGTGCCCATGTCTTTACTTTTCTTCAGCTGGATGAGAACCAGAAAAATATTAGGAAATTGAGAATAAAATATTCCCAAAACTACTGGGGGCCAAATGATAGTATTCTCTGAAATGCATGAAAGCTGGGAAAGAAATTATCTTCCAGGTAAAATTAGTCATGTTATTATAGTTGCCTCAATATTTTTATCAGCTATTTCATATTCATGCACTTCTGCTCCCCTGGAGGCCAGCTATGACAGAAGGCTTCAGGAAGCACAAGGCTAATTATTTGCATGAATAGCATTTTCACATGTCCTCTAGCAATAGCATTTGAAAGTCTTGGTCACAGGGTGTTTTCAAAAAGAGCTATCCTCTGAACCTTGCAGGCTGTGAACCACACACAGCATCGTTAGGGCAGTAAGAGGTAGGAGGAACAAAGAGTGAGAATAGAATCACTACCACTGACTTCGCACCTGCTTCTACTCAGAACAGCTTCAGCACAGCTTTTTGATCTGTCTTTCCCAGAGTGGCTTTTGCACAGATTAAAGCTGAGTCTTAGTATGTGGGTTAGATTTAAACCACGATTATGCATTTTGCAGAACTGGGGCATGAAGATGAGATCCGAAGAAGAGTAAGTTATTTGATTGACTTATTTTTTGTGTTATTGCTGAAAAAATTGTTGAGGAATTCCATGCAAATTGCTCATGCCATATTTCCTGTCACCCAGACAGCAGTGGTGAGGAATCTATCCTCTACAGTGGCTGAAAAGGACCTCATCTAGCATTTAAAGTTCTCTGGATAGTTTTGATTGAGTATTTGAAATAGTATGGCATGTTCTAAAGATAAATTATTTTAATCAAATAATGTCTGAGTGGATGCTTTTATACGCATTTTTATGGATTACTAGTACTAATTACTAATTGTTACATTCCTGGATTATTTGCCTTTTTTTTCCCAGATATTCTTGTTTCCTGTGGTTTTTTTCCTGAATATTTCTAAAAGTCAGAGTTTACACTGCAAATTTTTTTACTAATTCTGAAGGGATGAATATGTATATCATTTATCTAAACCCATGTACAATATTTCAGAATATTCTGAATGTTCTGTTTCATTTTGCCTTTGTTACAATCAAAGAACCTTATTTACCAATTTTATTTTCTTTCTCTTACAAGCTTCTGGCTCTGTCTGCTTATGCTAGGTTCACTGATGGACCAACAGCACATCTGCAGCATGCACTTGAGATGTCTGTGTTGAGATAATGCCAGTGAAGCAGGTGAAACACATGCAAACCACGTGTAACGGTTTAACCCCAGCTGGCAACCAAGTATCACACAGCTGTTCACTCACACCCCTCCCCGTGGTGGGATGGGAGTAATAATTGGAAGAAAGAGGCAAAACTTGTGGATTGAGGTAAGAACAGTTTAGTAATTGAAACAAAGTAAATATCATCATCATCATCATCATCATCATCATCATCATGAGAACAACAACAATAGTAATGAAAAAGGGAGAGAAAAAGGAATACAGTTGAAGAAAAACAAGAGATGCGCAGTACAGTTGCACACCACCTGCTGGTCAGTGGTCAGCCTGTCCGTGAGCAGTGACTGGTGACACCTGGCCAGCTCCCGAATTTAGACACTGAACACGACACTCTGTGTGATGGAAAATCCTTTTGTCCAATTCACATCAGGTGTCCCAGCTGCGTTCTCTTCCAGTTTCTTGTGCACCTGCTTATGTGGCAGAGCATGGGAAACTGAAAAGTCTTTGATTTAGAGCAAGAATTACTTAGCAACAGCTAAAACATCACTGTGTTACCAAAATTATTCTCCTACTGAATCCAAAACACAGCACTGTACCAGCTATTAAGACAAAAATTAACTTTACCCCAGCAAAAATATGGCAAGGATCCACTTCTTATCCCATACCATTTATGACATTCCAGGTCCCATGCTCCCCATCACCCCATTACCTTTCCTGTCTTGATTGCTATACCCACCACTATTATTCCCTAAGTCTATGGACCCTCTCTATAAGTTTTATAAGAGGGTCTGTTGAGTTCATTTATTCCATGTCCCTGGACTGCCATAACAGTCTTTCAGGCAGGGAAAATGACATGTAGTGTCCAATTGGTACATGTTGTAGACAATTCTGATTCCATCACCACTGTGCTCATCCAGTTTAATCTGATTTCATTCTTCATTAATATGATAATTGAAAATCTGGAGTTTAGACATGGATACTGTGAGGTGCCCAGTGTGATGAAGTGTTCATAGCAGCCACAGAAATAATAATATATATCTAGGCATGCTTATAGCAAAAAATGTCATGCAGTTTAGTTCATTGGCTATTCTCACCCAGAATAAAACCCTCTTGAGGTACTCACTGGACTTCCCCATACCCCCTCCATTACCCACCAGGTGCACCCAGGGTCTTAAGCAAAAGGCATCCCACGGACAGGTTTGTCTACGCCTAAGGCAGGGATAGCCCAAACTGTTCCATTATCCTTTCTTGGTCTGTATGTATGGCACAGCCCCACAGATGAGGAAATCCCTTGGCCAGAGCATAAACTCAGCCAAGTCTGTGCAAGAGAATGGTCAGCTCATCCCACTTGGAATTAGCAATTGCAACTCCTGCTTTTAACAAAAAGATGCTTTCAAGTGCACTTTGCTACCGTTTTGACTGTAGAAATAAATTATAATAGAGCTGTTCCTTGCAAGAAAACCTGTAATTGCTTGGAAGTCCAAAATGGGATAATGTCTGCAGTGGGGCTGGGCTGCATGGCATACTGAATGTTGGAGGCTGACTGATCTTGAGAGCAAATAATTTGCAAAGTAAACAGTCACAAAACTGAAAGTTATCCTCTAAGTCATGCAACCAATAGAAGTAAATAATTACTAAATTACTTGAAAATCAGAATAATGTATATTTAATTGAAACAAAGACTTCAATAGCATTTAGAGCCCAGTGAAGGATATTTCATCAGCTGGAATCCCCATAGATGAATTTATGTTCTCAGTTTAATTTCCATTTGTATGACTTGTTTTGCACATCCACTTAAAAACTACATGTTTTATTCTTCAGGCCTTTTCTTGGCCTAAGACAATGTAAACAACTGGGAGCATAAGAATCTTTGCTGTCTTCTAAGTTCAAAACTCTCAGCCAGACAAGAAATCTCATGGCCAGCCTGGAACCAGGACAGCCTCAGAGGGGAAAGGGAGAGCAGTGAAAACTGGATTTTCTACTAATCAACCATATCACATGATCAAGTTCTTAAAGCACTCAGTGCTTGTGATTAGAATTTTGATTTCCATGGACATCAATTTATGTTTCCCATACCTAACTAAAAGATTGTTTTTTTTAAAATCAGCTGAGCACTCAGACCTGTAGACCTGGCCATGGACTCCGTCTTTCATCATTCTGAGGAAGAAAAGGATGAAGGGGAGAGTCAGTTTGCAGTGGCTAACCTGACAACATTCAAGTAGAGGTGATTTTGTTATCCAGCTTAGTTGGAGAATCTTACGACTTGGGCTGTACCTTCACTACAGTCTGCCAAAATCAGTGAGGATGTAACAGGTGCAGTGTTCTGGGCAGAAAAAGTCGAAGTGCCAAAGTCAAACCACTTTGGGACTGAAGGCCAAAGTATCCATTCTGCGCAGTGCAGCACAGCGCAGTCCAGGATCTACTCAGGATAGCTGTTTTGTGGATTCTTAGCTCTGAACAACAATCTTCTGTTCAGAATCACTACTGTGACCCTTTCCATATTCCTGAATATGTCTTGAGTTTACCTAAGCACATAGCTGTAGAATAGGATCTGAGCTGTAGGATAGAATCAGGAATATGAACATAATTAATTAGACATCATTGACATTTACCACTTCAGTTTTTAATCTAAATTTCTACCTGCTGTTATTGCTTGTTTCTTGGACACCTGATCCGATTCTAGAATGTTGTTATGCTTTATAAAACTGAAAAAAAAACCCCTATAATTCTTGCTTTAATGGTCTAATACATAGGACTGGATAACATAGTGGGAAACCCATCTGTGGAACAAGAAAATACAGAAGGTGAAAGTTAGTATAGCAACAAAACCTTGTGAATATCTGACAAAGCCCAAGTAACTGTTGTTCTTCCTGTAATAATATAAAAAGCCAGGAAACAAGAAAAAGAGAGTGATTTTCCCCTACACAAAATTCATGTGAAAATTCTTAGTTCAGCTCCTGCATTCCTACTCTCAAGTTTCCACTCATTTAATGACATTTTATGACATTATATTTATTATTGTTGGCATTTAGAAAGCAAAAAACCTGGCACAACCCTAACAAAAACACTGGAGCTATTTACTGTCTTCATGCCCCAGAGAAGCATGAGAGTTAACCGGACAGGCTGAGGCACTGCTTGTAGTGGTGGTCAGGACCACCTTCGCCTTTGCCACAAGCACGAGCCTGACTTTAGATAATGTAATCAAAAGACTAAGTAGGAGTTATGTTACATAAAATTACAAGTGGAACTCCACTCCAGGACAGTATCAAATGAGCAGCTTTCCTGCCCAGTGCCCCTTGTTTGTGGTGAAATTTTCCTGTCACCTCTTGACCCCTTTGATATAGCAGTCTGGATGACCAGCTCAGTGGGCAAACTTTCCAGCAGAGACATGCACTATAGCCTCCCCTGGATCGCAAAAGCTTTAGGATAATCTAGTGGATATATTTGCCGGGCCAGGAATTCAAGTCCCAGGCATTCTTACCCATAAATGAGAGTTCTCAGTTTTACAGAACTCAACTCACAGCAAGTGTTTAGCTCACAACCTAGCACCTCCCACTCAAAACAACAGAGATTCTTCCTTCCTCCCCTATTCTCAGGAGAAAAAAAAGGGGATATGATAATGGCCAGGATTTTTAAAATCGGTCAGTGTGTCTTTGGATTATTGTTTATTTTGATTGCAATTGCTTGAGTAGGAGAGAAAATACTGTTTTCCACAACAAGACTTAGTGAGGAATGGAAGATCTGCAATACTAGGGAATTTATACTACAGCGATAAATTATCTTATTAGTTTTTCCTTATTTTCATTCTGTTCCATGTCCACGTTACAAGAACGATAACACCAGAGATTATTCATACGAATAAAGTTATTAGCCAATATACTGGATTACTAGTACAAAAGAAATATGCAGATATGAAGCAGCGTAATTTAGTTTTTCTGTCTACTTTCAGACCAGCTAATCTGTAGCTCATTTAAATTCACCCTTTTAAAGAGATTTCTAGCACATGTAGTGGTGAAATCCTACTGTCTCCAAGGTTGCTCTGAGATCTGAGGCATTCTTATACGGCTTTGTCCTTGATTAATTGCTCCAGGCTGGTGAATCTCCCCTTGAACTTACCAGAAATATCTTCTCCTGGTCCATAGCAGGAAATTCTGTTGCCTAAACAAGGAAGGGGACAAGAGATAATCAAGGGATAACCCTGAAAGCTTTGGGACATTACTTGGTTGAATCATAGCTCAAGTGGAATAATATTATTATTACAGAAATTCTGACGAAAATTACTGACCTGGACTGAGGCCAGCATGGAGACTGACTTATCATTAAACCCAAGCAACTTGCAACCTTATGAACAACAGTCCCAAGTGAGGCCCTTTGAGGTTCCCTGGGCTGCAGTGGCTGCACCAGCACTTCCCTCAGGGTCTCTTGGAGCTCACCAATTCACAGGTTTGAGACCTCAGGACAGTCCCTGAAAACTGAAAACAGGGCTTGTCCCAGTACCCAACTCCTTAAAGCTCAACCCTTCACTCACAGAGGTGCAAAGATATTTGGCGTGAATCTTAACAGGTATCTTTTACGTATATATCCACACACCTCTGTGTTTGTGTGTGTCTAAATTTATTTAAATACACTCTCTCTCTCAAGTATAGTATGAGTCTTGCCACCTTGAATCTATTACCAAGTCACTGTTGCAATTGTAATAAATCCTGTTGCATCTCTTTCTAAATGTTGAATTTGTTGCTGAACGTGCCCTGCCAAACCTTTTATGAATAAACCATTGACCAAGGGGCTGGGGCTAAGATTGTGCTCAGCTGCACCTAGGCTGCATCAGGAGTTTAGAAAGAAAGGGGAGGTTCTCACTGAACTTCATAGATTAACAGGAGGGTCTCCCTTACCCTTTTGGATTCTCAGTCAATGTGTAAATCATTCAAAACTGATTCAAATCCAACTGTTTTAAGTACGCTTCATAATACGTTCGTCCTCTGTATGCTTCATCTGTATAGTAGGTAATGGAGTGAACCTTGCCACCAAACTTTGTTAAGTCATGCTTTCACAAATTTGTATTTGAGCTTTTGCCAATACCTTCAATGGTGGCTCTTTAAATTACCTAAATCACTCATTCATTACATCATTGAAAGAAATCATCTTATCAGACGTTCGAAATGGAGATATAACTGTTCTACATACCACTCATAGACCCCAGACTGTCCTGGACACTAAAATATGAGCTTAAACTGAAAAATTCAATGGAGGAAAAAGCAGTTATAAAATTGAAAGACAGCATGAGACTCAGAAACCTCAGCTCACGGGCTGAAACAAACCTGGTTCAGACAGTTCCTAATACTCCCTCTGCTTTCCACTGCTACAGTCAGGGTTCTGGACAGACTCACGGATCTTCTGAAAGAAGGCAAAAAGAGTATGGTTGTTTCTCCCAGTTAAGAGAAGGCTTGAAGGCATTTGATTACTTTCTGTAAAAATATCAGATTCCAAAATGCTATGCTGGGTGAGGAACTTTCTGAGCTAAAACATGATGTTGGCATAAGAGCAAATGAGTACAGACTTGTTATCAATAAATTTAGAATAGAAACTTGGGAAGGCCACTGGAGCAGGGAGGTTCCAGCAGTGCCTGCCACCAGGACTGATAGAGATAGGCTGCCAGCCTGGCTTTTGAGAGAAGCATAACTGAATTTTTCAGAGGGCAGTTTGGTGAGGTGCCAGAAGGAATGAGGCCTCCTAAGCCAGGAACCACTGCCAGTCTGGGTTCTTTACCCCAAAGCTTATCAGCAAAGGCATCTCTTGACTATAAATCATTTGCTTGGCACTCAAATACAAGGCAATTCCTATCCGCAGATTACAATACTTACAGTGGAGGTGAGATAAAACTTCCTTGTCATAATTTGAACACTTGAAATAACATGCTTGCTTTCCAGAAATTATTAACTGGAAATGATACATACAAGAGATTTTCATACATGGTTTGTCCTAGGTGGTATTGTTAATAGCAGCCTGAAACGCAGACCTCTGGTCAATTTCACTTCCAGTGGTCTGTGATCTGCCATGAGGCAATGACGGCAGCTGACAACACTGGAGGTCAAACAGCAAATATATTTTCTGCCACAGAGATGTGCTTCTCCTTGTGTCTCACTGTTATTTTGTTAATCTTCTGTCAGAGTAGCTACAGAATTCACACCACAAATTTGTAAGGGAAGACAAACAAAAGAAGCATGACAAGATTTCTCGAATGTAAGCTTCAAAATCTCCCTGGGTAAAAGGACTAAATTTCTTTCAACATTATGAGTGGAGAAGTGAGTATGGCACAACTCATTGTTTTTGGTATTAAAAAAGCAAGTGACGCTGATTGGTGTGTAGCCAAAGTCTACCTCTCTTCTCTGCAGCAATATGAGCACAACAGGGCATAGCTCATCTCACACTCCCTTTCATGATGCATGTTTCTCATCACATTCTAAAAGAGAGCTTTCTATGAGAAACTTTGCCTTTAAAAACTTTTTCTCACAGGTGATGCACAAGGACTACAGTTAGGGATGTGATGGCAGTATGAGTCTGAGAGGAAAAGTGTGTCCTTAGAGTACCAGACGGCCCTGCTCAGGAATTGTGTTTACCTCAGGGAGGCGCCAGATCCTGGGTCCTTAGGCTGTGGCATTTATACTAGCCGAAGGTCTGGTCTTGGAGAAATAGCAGTTTTCAAACTGCTCAGAGAAGCTCCAGGTTTCTTTCCCTTGCTCGGACTGCTTGTGACCTCAACACTTTTCACTTCCTCAGGCATTGTGCCCTTTCTGCCAGCCCTGGCTGAGTAATCATAGTTATTTTCTCATCCCAAAAGACAGAAGGGGAAATGTTTATTTTCCACCCACAAACTAGCTCTCCTTAACCTTTTTTTTCCTAACAGACCTGTAATGTGTAATAAGAAACTCACTGGCTAAGGACCCTCACATTGGAAACCTCCTTCCTCATACTCATGGAAGGGTTTGCATGAACTTCAGTGAGAACCAGGCTAGCAGAGCAGGTGAAGGTAGACTTTTATGCAATAAGTGTCTAAATTAATCTCACACTTAGGAACAACATCTCCAGTTTGCCAGATCAAAGTGACCACTACCAGACATTTCCACCCAAATCAAAAGTAATGCAACTAGAATGTGCTGACACAAAGGAATTGCTCACGTTTTTTCCACTTTAACTTTCTGGCAGCCCTGATGCAATCACAGTTTCTCCCATCATCTGGAATGATGGAAAGAAATTAAATTATTTCCAAAATCAAATAACAGTTACAGTCCTTAGGTGGTCCTTGTTGGTTTCCATGCTGTAATTGGTAAATATGCTCTTGAATAGATCAGCAATCACCCTCTCACATATACACCTTAGCAATATAATTTCTCAATTGTAGGATTGGTTATTCTGTTTGAATATTTCAAGATAGAACCAATTAAGAAAAAAGAAAAGATAAAGGTGAAGTGCCAATTTTCCTTTTCTAGGGAAAAGATAGGGATAAAATTGAAATAAGAAACTTTCACCACTCAATAACATCATCTGAGGTTAGGATGTTACCTTACTGAGGACTTTCCAAATGTGAAAGTGAGGGGTTTGGTACATGCAAGCAGTGGTCTATTCATTCAGAAGATGAAATACAAAAGTTCCAAGTTACAAATACAAAAGTAATTACTGCTCTGAGTTATCTACAGAAGCACTATTTCACTGATCATGTTGATTGTAACAAAAGGTTTTGGTAAAAGTACTAGGAAAAAATTTATTGTTCATATAGATATAGGGAAAAGAACCCCACCTGGAACATACATAACATTTAATAGCCAGTGTTCTAGAAGGAGAAACAAAAATTTAATATTCCTACAAAAACCTTCTATTTCTCTAGAAGAAACGTGTGAGAGGTTCTATGTAAAGTGACAACCATCTGAGGAAAGCTGGAATACCATGTGTGATGCAGGGTGTTGTTCAACACTTTGCATTAAAACAGAGCAATATTGCAAACTTGACTTGGCTTATCCTTTTCAATGGTATTCACATTAAAGAAGGAACTCAACTGCAGGTTTTGTGCCAGAGTATGACTGGTTTAAACAACACATATCTCTCATTCCTAAGTGACTCATACTATTTCCTGGTTTTTCTAAAATACTGTACGGCTTGCAGGTCTGTCCTGATTATCAATATGGAAAATCATGGATATTATGCCACTTTCTATCCAGCTTTTTTTCTTATTACTAGAGAGAGAATCTAAATATTTATTCAAAGTTAGAGCATGAGCATCTGAGCACAAATGGAGATTCAGCACCACAAGCAGTCAAACAGCTACCCAACTGCACTCAACTTATTATTTCTTTTGTTGCTCATTGCCAGAAAGTGGCAATGCATGCCAAGTATCTATATGCAAACAGATGTTTTTAATCAGCCTCATTCAGTTTTGTTTGCTACCTGTAATTTACAGTCTCTAATACCACACTCATTTCTATGCAAGTGTAACTCACAAACAAGATTCATGAGTAAGTGCCAGGGTACCTTATTCTCCTTTTGTATTTTGGACAAAAGTACTGATAGCCCTCACTCAGACTATAAAGCCACTTCCTCTGCAAGTGGTGAGCAGACCAATCAGATTTATTCAGAGAAAGAGAAAACCCTAACTCCTGGTGTAGACAAGTTAACTAACAGTGCTGTGTTTTCCTGCAATTACGTAATCATGTAAATTCATGCAAAAATGAGAAGAAGTTGTTTGGCCAAAGTCTGAATTTTGGGGAACATTCCTGTGTTGCTCCTTGGAGACACAGATCTAGTATAAGATCTTCTTGAAGACTCAACAGGTAAAGCTTCTTATGTGTACTATATGTTTCACTACACATTCCAGTTTCTTCTTTAGCTACTGTGATATGGCAGCAGGGTCTCTGACTGACTTGTACTCAAGGAGAAAGAGCCCAGATGTAAAAACAATCTGTAGGGGAAAACAGAGGGACACAAAAAGATGAAAATGTTGAACCAATTATTTTGGTTGACAGACTGAAATGGTGCCCCAATGGAAATTATGGCCAGTTGAAAGACATATCCTGGAGTAAGACCAGCCTGAAGCATCTATAAAAAAGGACTCTATCTTGTGGATGGAAGTTCAGATAATAGTGGACAATAACCCAGGAAGGACCAAAATGAAAAACAAATACCAAGATGACAGTGGATCAACATTACTCTCTGAAGACAGCTTGCTCCTGCCTGCCGAAAATTCCCACAAGAATGTCAACATCTAAAATTCTCCATTTGTCTTAAAACTCAGTCCAACATGTTGCATCTCTTGACCATCTAAACCATACTCTTCTGAAAACTGTACTGCACAAGAAAATGTTCAGATCAGCACTACTGGAAATGTTTAAGGTAAAATTGGATGAGGCTTTGAGCAACCTGGTCTAGTGGGAGCTGTCCCTGCCCATAGAACTACATGATTTTTAAGGTATTTCCAAACCAAACCGTTCTATGATTCCATGAAATGCTGAGATTCCAGGGCATGATGAAGAAAAAGCAGGTCCTATTTCAAAGAGCAGGTGCATTTTTGAGAAAAACGACATTCAGATCCCATGGTGTCCAAGAACTGATACGGAAGTTGAAAGCCTCTGCACCATGTCATCAGTTAATTGCTCAGGGCAGTCTGCAAGATTTCCTGCAAAGTCTCCACTCCCTGTATGTGACAGCATCTGCTCCAGGCCTGAGAGCAGATTCTGCTCCTGCCTGTGACACTGGATCTGCCCAGAAGTGTTTGTGACACATTGTGTTTATGCCTGGTTTTAAACCTATGATTTCCATGATTTTGTTGTCTCCCATTTATGGAGCACAGCGCAGTTGCTGCCAGAAGAATGTGTTTTCCATCTCCTCTCCCATACAACAAGATAGGAACATGGTCTAGTGTCTCGGTTTGAAAACAAGTGTCTGCTAAGGAAGATGGAAACCTTCCTTAAAACCCACAAATTTGAACCCCCTTCCCTCCGAATTATTACACCTTTGGAATCAAGGGCTTTCAGGCAAAGATATGGGGAACGGAATAACAGTTCTTTACTAGTATCTATGGCAAGGCAAACAATCAACAACAACAGTAGCAATAACAGACAAACAAAAACCAGAAGATGCGGTGACAGAAGTCTCTGAGCTGTCAAATGCTTTTCCCGTTCGGTGCAGTTCCGGTCCCAGCCGGCAGGGGCGCTGTCGGGCTCCCGGCCGGGCAGGGCGGGTGCGATGACTCCCGCGCAGCTGCACGGGNTTGCAGATCTAAAAAACCTTTCTGCTGCTGCAGCAAGTAGCCTGCAGTTCCCCCCTGCTGCCTCTCCCATTGCCGGTGCTGGAGTGCCTTCACTGCTGACCACATCTGCTCTTCCCTCTCCACGCCCAGCTAGCTCTTTGTCTCTTACCAAAGGAGTTAATAGTCCTTAAGTATCCATCCATTAGTAACCTAGTGCCCAGGATGGGGAAAAATTCCACACCCCTCAACCTCCAACATCTAGCAAAGTGCTTAACCCCCAATTTGGGAGCAAAAAAATATCAAACCATTACTCTGTCAAGGCAAACACCAGCCCATGGGAATTAAAACTGCTAACATTCAAGGTAGTACTGTTGGCAGATGGCTTACCCAGCTCTATAATATCACTGTGGATACTGTAGATTTTGTATCTTTTTAAAAAGGGACCATACTTTCAGTCGTGTCTGGCTGACTGCTGTGCGCACATCTAGCGTTAAACAGCATAATGGCAGTGGCAATACAAGAATAATGACAATTAGTTCATAGCAATAGCTACTAATTTTCACTTCTTTTGCTTTAAGAATCTCAGGATGCAGAGAATCATACTGTGCTGAGCCTGCATTTTCAACAACGTAGAAATGTTGCTGCTTGCCTAATATGTGCATGCCGTTGTTGCAGTTTTCTCTTAGACAGAGATGTTTATGAAAATACAGCCATGTAGCTATTGACAGAGAAATATTCTAATATGCTAATGAAATCAATCAACTGTTTAAAATTTGAGCCAAATATCCCATTTTCCCCTGGAATGCTGTTAGTAGAATAAATGAAGAATGTAGCTGGTAGTCAGTGTTGGGCTCAGGTAGAATACTACTTCAGCCAGTAAGCTCCTCTCCTCTCTTTGCGGTTTACCGTTGCATTCTGCGGCTCTACATCCAACACGCACACCAGTCTTGGAAACATATCTTCTAAGAACTGATCTCTCATCTAACACTGGCAATTCACAACTTTTTGTTGCTTGAAGCAAACTTTCAGCCTACCAAGCACAGCTTGTAGACAAGTTTGTGGTTTATTCCAGGCTTTGGTTTGCTGATTGGTCATGTTTATCATAAACCACAAGGGGTCGTGAACTGCCGTGCACTGAAGATTTTCATTTCTACTACTACAGTATCCAAATAACAGGGTGGCTTCAAAAGCCTCCTGTAAGGTGTAATCCACAGTCTAAAGCATTTCTATTCTATTGATGAAAAAAATGCAGCCATAAAGGTTTAATGGGTTTAGATAAGGTCTGACCACTGTAGAAGAATGTATATAATAGCTTTACATACTTCTATATATGTGTGCTCATGCTCAACAATATTTCTGATTCAGCCTCCCATTTAGTACCCTTTCATTAACTGAACCCTGGACTCCCATGTAAGGAAAGGTGCAGCTCCATCAAAGGCACCCACAAGAGTTTTTTATGTGTTGAAGGCCCACAGAGTATTGTTCTGTAATCACCACCAGGTATTAAAAAAATACCAGAAACAGAAAGAAATGGGGGAAAGGCTGTACCTAGTGCCAAGGGAAATTGTACCAACATAATCCACACTCATCCTTAGTAAGGAGTGTGTAAGTAATGGAAAGGGCATGCAAAACATTTTGCACAGCTTCCAGTGCCAGCTGAGCCGCTATGTGAGAATGTCACTCTGTTTCTTTGTCTGAAAGATATTTGGTGTTTCAATGAGCTGTAAAAGTATCTCTGCTGATTTAGACAATGCAAATATTTTGCATTATGTAGTTAATATTTTTAAGAGAATTGAGGTTCTGTGCGATAGTGGTAAAAACTCACAAACATGCTGCCATAA
>VZTX01023876.1:174867-217751 GCA_013400915.1 Pardalotus punctatus
CGCCCCTCCACGGGCCGAGCTTGCCGGAGGCGGGAGCGCGGAGCCAGGGCCGGGGCAGCCCCGCCGGCCACGGCGCACCCTGCGGCGTCCCGGGCGCCAGAGCCCCGCCACCAGGTGAGCGGGAGAGGGGCCCCGGGGGACGGGGAGTGGGTCCGGGCGTCCCACCCCCGGCTGGTAGCGTAGCCGGCCCGCAGGGCCGCGGAGTTGCCCTCCGCAGCGCCTGGGGTCCGTCCCTGGGTGGGGGCCAGCGGCGGGACGGGACGGAGGGCAAACTCCCTCTGTTCTGAGCACGGCGAGGCGAGTCGCCGCTGCCGGCAGGCCGTGTGTCGCCTGAGCGGCAGCGAAGTGCTCGGGGCCGCCTTTGCGCCGGTGGCCGCGCGGCTATGGCTCTTTCCCCGACGGTCGGTCGGGATGCGGCGGTGCGAAGCGCGGGCTGCCCGCAGCGCTGGCACTTCGGCGGGCGCCTCCGGCTTTCGTGCTGCCGACAGCGCTCCCCAGCCCCGCGCCCCTGCCCGGCGGTGCCGCCGCAGGGCTTGCGCCGTGCGGGGCATCGTGCGCGCTCGCCCTCGCCTGCGTCTCATCAGACTTTGATGTGCCCTGGGCAGCGCTGGGGCCTCGCCGGCTCTGCCGCCCTCTCTCCCCAGCGCAGCGGCTGCCGGCCTGCTGCAGCCTGCCGGCTGCGCCCCGCTCCTAGAAGGATTTGTGTGTGTGCTTGTGTGCGAGTGTGAGTGCGTGAGAGAGATAGAGGGGGAGAGAGGGGGCGATGTGTCCGTGTCCGTATCCGTGCCCGGAGCCAGGCTCCGCCCCTCGCAGCGGGCTGCCGGCAACTGCGGGAATTCGCGGAGCACGGTGACCGGTCATATCAAATTCCTGCGTGAAGCTCCAAAATGCTTTTTGCAAGTCAGGCTCTTGTCTTGTGAGACCCACGTTGAGTGTCTTCGGGACTCTCTCATCGTCAGTCCCATGGACGTGTTCTTGGATTTCCTCTTAGAAACCGCCCGACAACGGGCTCGCGCTGGTTTTACGCATGTGGTTCGTTCATCCTGAAGCTTCGATGTTTTCAGGACTGTGGTCCTAACAGATGGGTTGATGTGCTTGTTTATAGTCAAACACAAGAGCTGCTTCCAAGGCTGCGCTGGAGTTTCCCACATGCTTATATTTAAACGCGTGTCTGTGTGGTTTTGGGATCAGGGCCTTAGATGTTTTCCTAAGATGTTCTTTGTGAATGGCAGCCAGAATGAAGTTGTTTATGTATATATGAAGTTACTAATTAGGAAGTGGTATGGGAGAAGGTCAGAAAACAAGACATCATTCTTTGGGCCTGGAGGGTGAAGAAACGAAGTGTCTAATTAAGTATTTTCTTAGAATATATTTTTAGTGGCGCTTATTTCTTGGGCACTTAGTTGGGTGATTTACAGGAGCCTGTGGTATGGGTGTTTATACTGATAGAAATCTTGCTCTGAAATGAAGTAGGTTTTATAGACAAGCTTCTCTTGAAATTCATGATTGACAACATATTAAAGGATTACAACCCAGAAAGCTGAGGGAGAACTTGATTTTTTACCTTTGCATTGTCTTACAGTTCAGAAGCAGCTTTTGCAATGTCCTGAGACCACACAGCACATGGGGCAGATCAGTCTCTCCTGGGCCTTCCAAATAAAATACATAGGAGAAAGATTTTTTTTTTCCAGTGTAGGTTATTTGGAAATAGGGGTTTTACCTCATAAAGCTCTATTTCAACTTTTTGTTTTAAAATTGCATGGACTTTCCCGGTGTAGATGATAACCTTATCGTAAAGCCTGATCTCAAAACCTCTCCTAATCTTCTTAAGCTCTTAGCAATCCTATAGACAAACTGACCTAGTATGCTACTGTTGTGAGATAAAAGCTTTTGTGTTTTCCATGATTTGGAAAGTCATGGTAGAGAAAAGAACTGTAACCTTTATCATATAATGAATTAATCACGGGCCTAGTGTACAAAGACCTTAGTATTGGATTAGGGACTGCTGGATTTTTTATTCTCAAAAAAGGAAGGGTGCTTTTTTTGTGTTTGTTCTGAAGTTTTGATATTGACTAACAGAGATTTTGTGTTTAAAAGCCCTGAAAAGGCCTGTGTTTTGTGTTAATTGGAATAGCCAGAATGAATTTGTTCAAAAGAGCTCTTGCAGATGCCCAGACTGAAAGGTTAAGTTTTACAGTGTTTGTAAGTCACAGTAGCAAGTGAATGCTTGTTGCTAGTCATTATCCCAAAAATACATAAGACATTTTCAGATAGTATGATATGTGGTTCATCTTCTAATTGTGAAACAGTGTTGTAATTTACAGACAAATGCAGGACATTTCTAGATTGGGCGTGAGAAATGTTTGTTTGTTTGCTTTTCTCCAAAGGGAAAGACTTAATTAAGGTCTGCCTTTCTCATCGAATATTTGTCACCAGAGGGAAAAATGATGCACTAAACTCAGGCATCAGAGCCCAACTTGGATTGTTTTGCTGAGCATCCTCTTTGTCATACTTGTGATACTCTTGATCCTAATATATTAACTTCTGATAAAAATCTGTATTGTGATCTGGCCTTCAAACATTAAGGGGCAGTGAAATTGCTGTGGTTTACTTTATATTCAAGGTTAAGAGAATGTTTACTATGTCTTTTCTCCCAGCAGAAAAACATTCAGTCATGGTTGAGTCTTTTTTGCTGTTGTTTCTGTTGTGGTGTTTTGTGGTGTATGTCAACAGAATGGAAAGTTGCTATTCATGGCTGTTAAATGTGAAAGGATATTGGACTAGAAATGCTGCTGTTTCTTTGCTTCATTCAGGAAATTGATCCTGATCTTAAAAGGCATTTCACCATCCAGAAGGTATTTTGCCTCCACTGGGGTACCTGCATCTCATTTGTGAAAAAGGGTAACTCACCTAGAGGAAAGTTTTTCAGCTAGGAAAAGTGTGTCTGCAATGGAAATTCTTAGGTTTTTTTGTTTGGTTTTTTTTTAAGGTCAGTATTGCCATTCACAGTTTTGCAACATCTGGAAGGAAAGACGGCTTTTGAAAGTTGTGCTGTAGTTAAGGTATGGTGTGATGTCCATGACTGGTGAAAACGGCTTTTCTCTTAAACATTTTTGTTACTCATATTGGCTCTTTGGATGTCATCTAATGAACTTCGCTTAATATTGCTTGCTGTCCTTATGATCCCAAGTCTTCAGTTAGTTGTTGTTTAAAGTGGACATGTGGTTAAGTCCTGTGTTAAGAGGTTGGTAATAGAAGGTGCTTATTTTGGCAGGTAACTATACATTTGCTAAGTCTTTCAGTTTGGAGAAGCTGAAATTTCTGCTGAAAGGATTAGTGCCACTTTTCAAAACACAGTTGATTGTAGAATGTGAGGAGTTGGACTTCCCAATAAAGATTATATAAGGTGTCAGTTAAGTGCAGTAGAAAGCTGAATTAATAGTGATTCTGCTTAATGCTGTATATGCAAAAAAGTTGTAACAGAATTGTGTGTTCATACTGACACATACAAACTTCTGTGCTTTCAGCAGTTGTGCATAGTTATACCATCTCTGTGTGGTATTTGTGGTTTTGTTCTCAAACTGGAGAGCAGTTAATGTGGCTTTACAGTGAGAGTCATATTTAATTCTGGCATAGACGCTAGTATTTTTGTTTATGACATGGTGATGCCTTCACAGCTTTATAACCATATTAAATAAAGCAAGATGGAAAGATAGCTTATTGGTAAGAAAAAGTGAAGCATGTTCAGAATGTGGACACTGTTCAAAAGTTACAATTGATTTTAATAGATTAAAGAAGAAATAAACAAGCAAAAAAGCTTCTGGTTTTGGTGCGTATCATTGAAACATCTCTATTTTTATTTGGTTAAAGTGTGATGTAAAGAAATGGCTTGATGGTACTTCTTGGTTAGAGCTACCACAATACTGTAAATCTGTTACTCTGCATCTTTAGGCATAATCTCTTTGGACACAAGATTGCAATTACTTTTAGCATATCAGAATTATTTATTATAATGTTGGTATGTTAATTTTGCTACTTTTGAATTATAAAGGAAGATAGAAGGCTTTGTTTTTTACATAAATTAGTTGTACTTTGAATAGATTATACTAATTACAGAGTTAATGTTAACAGACATACAATAAATGTTTGTTTCAAGAAGTTGGTTATAAGAGATGTGGGTTGCATATTTATGGGATTAATTTGGGAAATAAATGCAAATGTACTTCCTAACAATTATTTTCAGATAATGTGTATTCATTTTAAGCCATTCTCTGTGACTATCACTTTTATATTTTTATTTCACTTTTACTTTGTAGTGTAGTAGTACAATTAGTTTATAGGAACTAGAAATTATAATTTTATGGACTGAAATTGTTCTTTGGAGGTAGGTCTTTTAGGTGCCAGCACCCAGGCAGCTCAAGGGGATGCTGGCAAGTGTTGATATACTGCTACACCCCTGCTAAGGATAGTGTGAAACTGACATAAATCTATTTTAAAGAAAATATATAATATAAAATTACTTTATAGTTCTTTTAATTGCAGTTCATAGAGTATGAGCAACTTGATCCTTGTCTAATCTGGCATATTCTAGGTATAAAATATGCAAAAGCATGGAAATGAAAAGTTCTGAATTGTCTCTAAAGTACAAATTTCAGTTTAGTAATAGGAAGAAGACCAGAGATATGCCTTTAATTTGGAATTGCATGCTCTGCTTTGCAACATCTGCATAAGAAATAATCTCAATTATCCTTTTGGTCTAAGTCATGAAACTGCTGTGTTTGAAAAATATGTTTGCTTTGTCACGGAAAGGTCAAACTGAAAAACTGCTTTAAATAATATTAATAAGCATGATTGAGAACTTTGTAAATTCCTGGAAAAGCCATGTACAATTAAAAAGTACTAGTGGAGTGGGTCTTTTTTTCTTTCCCTTTTTATATTTAGTTTTGCTGCTTATACAGCCCTTTTTTCACCCACAAATCATCTTGGCAAGATGAAATCCACATGAAGACAGAGTCTTTCTGGCCAATTTTTTTTTATTTCTTTTTTTTTATTTTTTTTTTCCCGATGAAGATAGGCTTTTTAAATCTTTTTCAACCAATGGCTTTGCAATATTTTTCCATAGTTGTTGCAACTTAGGTATTTTAAATGGTCTCATATGGCATCTGCTTCATGTTAGAAGTTCAAATGGAGATGTGTCATCTAAACATAAGGGTTGTCAGTGTTAATGTGATGCAAGATGTGGATGGGATAACAGGAAGGTAGGGTACCAGAAGAAGAGCGAATGTTATGAATCTTGCAGTGTCCTGGTTTTGGGTGGAATAGAGTTAATTTTCTTCCTTACAGGCACTCTGGGCATCAGTCAGCGGGTGGTGAGTGATGGTGTTGTGCATTCCTTGTTTCTCCTGGGTCTCACTCCTGGGCCACCCCTTTTCCCTCACCCCCCTTATCTCCCTTTTCATTATAATTATAATACTATATAGTTATTGTTGTTTTAGTATTTTACTTTATTTCAGTTATTTAACTGTTCTTATCTCAATCCATGAGTTTCACCTTTCCTGATTCTCTTCCACATCCCACTGGCAAAGCGGTAGAGTGGTGGAGGACTGCTGCTGGTACTTAGTCTTGGGGTTAAACCATAGCACACTGGGAGCTCCCTTTATGTGAATTTTTCAATAAGGTAGTGCTGCTTTTCCCCACCTTTGTTTTACTGGGATTTGTTTGCTTTGTTACGTTGTGGCTTTTTTAGTGCCTTTTTCTTTTTTTTAACACCTTCTGGTTGCATTCTTCTATGCTTGTTCTAAACCATTCTTTTCTTGTTTGTGTAAGTGAAGTACAGTAGATGCTTGGTTGTTAGAATTCCTTGCATAAAGAAAAGATCCTCCATTCTTGATGGGAAAAATACTGTTATTTTTGTGCTTTGATGACTTATAATAAAGCTTCCTTCAGGAAATTACTTGATGTGTAATGTAGAGCAAAGAATTCATACTTCACTTAAGGAAAGATGCAGGAAGTGGTTTTTGAAATAGTAAGTCATAGGTATTTTCACAACTATTTTAAGCAAGCATAATATACAGTGTTTTCTGAGCTTCTCAAATGCACACACATGCTCCAAATGTTCATTCTTAAAGCACTCTTCCTTACATATTTCTCAATGAATTGCCTGGCATCCCAGCTCTAAACTCTTGAGTTGCTGTCCCCTTATCCCTGGCCTTGTGTTTAGGTTGAGTCTTTGCATCATTCCTGTTAGGCAAGCCCTTAGCAGCTGTGGATGATGTATGAAAAAGTAACATCTGTTATCAGTCTCTTGGTGGGAAAGTGTGTCAAGATGTTTCTCTAATGTCATTTGTAATGACTGCGGTTCGGCATCCACACAAATAATCTGTGTTGCTTGCTGCATTGTCTGGCAGCTGGTGTGGTTTTCTTGAGCATGGGCTGTCATAATAACCAGCTTTCAAATGCAGCATGGTAGTATTTTAAAGCTCACATCTCTAAGCATGTGGCCTTGGTCGCCAGCTTCTAAGACAATCCGAAAAAGAAAATTAAAATATTAAAGGAAATGTACTCCAGCATTTCAATTAAAAAGGCCAAACCAAACCAAAAAACCCCCAAAGAATTTAAAAAAAAAAAAAAACCCAACAAAATATCCCCCTGAAAAACTTGCATAACTCTTTTAATTGAAATTTTGTTCTTCTGTGTAAGGTACACAACTGTAGCACAAGGGTGTGCAGGCATTATCATTTAAGAACATTGCTTTAACTGTTAGAGGGTGTTTATGATTGTTTCTGATATCCTTCATGAACAGTGGAATTGCTCTTTTTCCTGTAATATGACTGATATCTGCTTCCAAAAAATGTGATTTGTGCTTCTGTGCATTTTTCTGGAAGGAGGGCATGGGGAAGGTTGTTATGTATATTTTCTGCCAACCTGTGGAGGAATTAATTCTGTGGATTTTTAAAAAATACTTCATAATCTGCATAGCTGGAAAGTTCCCTGTTAGGAGGCCTACTCTTAAATAGTTTAAAAATTGTTAAAAAACATGCACTGTATTTGTTTGCATGACTTCTAGCTGTATGAGAGTCTGAGGAATGGCTGTTAAACACAAAGTACGGCTAGAAGCATTAGCTATGTGTACAGAACAGTTGGGTCTGTCAGAGAACGCTTGGAACAGCTTCTGTGCCGTATGACTGAACCTGCACCACCAAACAGCAACATACAGTTTGAAAACATTTGCTGCGTGTTTCTTCAGCACAGCTGAAAGTTCGCTCCTCCTTATCTTTTGCTGCTTGGCACCTAAAGTATATTCAGGTTCCAGAGTGAAAATATTAGAGGTTTGTGTTTACTCTCTGCTTGGGTTCTTGCTCTGTGAAGTTGTGGTTTTTTTAGGAACATGGATACTTCTGCTTTCATTAAGAGCCTGTGCAAATGTTTGAGGGATCTGAATTGTGGATTTTTTTCCTCCATGCCTAGGAGTCAACATTTTAAAGTGACTTTTTTGAATTTCCATTAAAAATGTGTTTATCTGCTTTTTTTAATGTGTGCAGGCTTTCTGTATAGATCTTTTCCATGGCATCACTTTTTTTCCTGTTTATAAGTTGAAATGGCCCAAAGCCAAGCAGAGTAAGCAGTAGTTTTTGGAAAGAGTTATCATGTGGATTTTGTAGTAGGATATTGAGTCTTTTGGCACAGAAACCCTGTGAGTGTGTGATCGTTGTGGTTTGTGTGTGTTTTTGAGCAAGTTTACACAAAGTGTTTATGATATGATCTGAAAATTGCTGTTGCAGATTATTTTGGAGGTTGGGTACAGGTTAGACTTCTGAGCTGTTTCAGAAATGCCTCATGATTTTTGGAGGCTTGGGAGTGAAAGCTTTTTGCCACCAGTGTGACAAGTGTCTTCAAACTTAAGAAATATGTGATTATCCTTGTAAAGAACAGCAAACTGTGGTATATACTGCAGGGATGTATTTCAAGAACGTGAGAGTCAAGATGTATTTGTTGTTGTTCTGCATGAGGGCCTCTTGAGTTGGACTAAAAAAGTGAATGAGATAGAGAAATATTCTTTATTAAAACTTTAAATTAATTTTTACAGCACTGTCAGTCTCGTGTGCCCATGGGGTATTGATTCTGCTTTTATTCAATGAGGTCCAAAAAAAATTAATAATGAACAATTTGAACCTCGAGGAAAAATAACTTAAAGGATTTTTTGCATTTTGGTAGCCTTTTATTTGATAAGACGTTCCAAATGTGAAGGATTAGGGAAGAGCTATGAAAGTGGTAAGTATGGTAAAAATGATACAAGAGTGACTAGGATTGGGTTGGATGTAGGATTACAAATTTGGAAAAAGCCCTATTAAGGGACAAAATATCTCTCTGGTGGAATAGTGATCCTCAGCTTTCGCACAGATTCCATTATAGGGTGAGGACCAGTCAGTGTGCTGGGGCACAGGTGCGCTCTCCAGAGGGACCTTGACAGCCTGGAGAGCTGGGGACCTTATAGCATTCACCAAAGGCCAAGTCTTGCACTGGGGCAGAGCAGCTGTGTGCCAAGAGGGGTTGAACAGGTCCGTGGATGCTGACTTAGCACGGTGAGCTCACTCAAGGGCGGCAAGCTTACGTAGGGGCTGGAGCAGAGGACCTGTGAGGAGAGGTAGAGGAAAATAGGATTGCACAGGCTGGTTGAAGAGATGGTCCAGGGGAGATGCCAACTGAGAGATCCCAATGGCCTCTATCCTCCTCTGATGGCAGATGAAGAAAAAATAGAGCCAGACTTCTGCATGCTAGTAGGGCAAGAGACTGGGAATAGGGCTCAGGCTGAAACACATTAATTTCTCGCAGATACTTTTAGGAAGAATCTTTCTTCACTCTGAAGCAGAGAACTGCAGACATTGTTGACCTTACAACTTTGGACAGATTCAGACCTTAGCCAGGCAAGGAACTGCTCTAAATAGACCTGGTCTGAGCAGGGGGATTGGATTATGGGATATCCATCCCTCTCTTGCAGCCTGAGTAACTCTCTATGACTGTGTAGTGAGCACATTACCTTTAGCCTGGGGATGCCTGCTTCAGGCATTGTGAATAGAGAAGGACCAGCAATTTGGGACAGGTTTAGTTGCACGTGGTCAGAAGCGATGGTGAGAACTCAATTTGCGTCGGCATGCAAGTGTCCTGCGAGACTGGATTTTTTTCAACCCTGATTTTTTCACATGCTTCCTCCCCACACAACCAAAAGTACCTTTTGTGATGAGTATTTAATATATAAATGCTTCTGGGTAAAGTGTCAATAGCTCTTTGTATTTAAAGCAGAGCTGCTTTTCTGCCTCTCAGCCCTTTTCCTAACTTACTTGTTGGCTTATGTACAAACAGTCTGTTTTCATCTGACAGACAAAAGTATACACTTTAATTTTTATTATTTTTTAGTCCTAGAGGTATAGGGGATGTTGGGTCTTGTCTTTGCTGTCATACTTGGTACACTTTCTCAGAAAGTGCCAGCTAAATTAATTGAGAGATGTGTTCATCAACAGGAGGGTTTTTTTCCAAACTTGGATGGTATGTAAAAAATAGAAAAATATATTCACTGGTGTATACTTTTCCTTTTTTGTTAGTCTTTACCAGTCAGTGTTTCTCATATGATGACTCTACCAGAGTATAAATTTCCTATAGTATTTTTAAGGGAGAATGGTACAAACAAGAATTCAGTCAATAATTTAAAATATGAACACAGCAGAAAGTAGGGAAAGAGTGAAAAACTGTGGTATATGACCTCCTTAGTCTGCCTTCCCATGTAAAAGTGAAATTGACATTCTTAAGTAAAACTATCATACTTGTTAGCTTAGTCCTGTTTCTCTGTAAATAGCTTCTAACTTGGGGGAGGCTTTTTAGTTTCTTAAAAAGACTTCTAGGAAATCACTGGTTAAATAGCAGATAAATTATTCTGCTCTCTGAAGCAAACAACTTGAAGGGATCTGATGCTGTTCTGTTTGACTTCCTGGCCCTGGACATAGGTAGTTGTTGGGCAGCTAGACAGTGTTCAGCTTCCAAACAGCTGCAGTGTATGGTCTCTCTTACAAGGATAAAGGAAATAATGGAGGATTCTGAGGACTAGGGAAACCAAAGGAATTGCAGGGAATGGGATTATAAGAATTTGGAGACAAAGTGGGTTATTGCAGGGAGAGAACATAAAAATACAGAACAAAATTCTGTGAACGCAGATTTTCATTATTTCTGATGTTCCTGTAAGTACTGATTTCTTTTGAGAATCACTCTTACAACATCTGTGTCATAAAAGAGAATTTTCAAAGTGAGTGAATTGCCCATATTGTTATGGACTTCTTTACTGTGAATTAACTGAAGCATTATCTGTATCTCCTGTTTATGGGCTGCATGGAGGCTGTGTGGCAGTGTGGGTAGTGAAGCCCAATGAGGATACCAGAGTGTTCTGCAGTTACTCAGTCTTCAGCAAGGTTGGCACAAAAGTGGTTTTAAAGCATTTTAAAATGAAGAGTTGTGCCATTTGTTTCATTTATTATTCTGTAGCATTACATTTCTGCACTATGTCAAGTTTTTGTTTCCTATCTGTTATGTTTTGGATGCTGCATTTTTTGTTTGCGACTTATGTCATAGAGAGGTAACTGTTTGTAGTGACCCAGTTCTTCTGAACCTTTGTATTTCTCCATTTTCTGCTGATTTAGCCTTTTGGGTTTTTTTTTGTCTCAAGTAGCAAGAGAAGTAACAAAGCAGTCTAATAGTCTGCATTAGAAGGCAAGATGTAGGAGATCATTCTACCACTGCACAAGGCTGTAAGAGAGCTTTATTTTCAAGGCACCATGTCTAGTTATGGCCTGTTATGTCTCTATGGATTTTCAAAATAAGGTTGATTGTCCAGAAAAGAGATACCTGAAAGATTGCCCCCTGGAGTGGTTTTAATTTTGATCTTCTAAGGATCTTGAATTTACACAGTTTGATGAAGAAATATTGTCTAAGGTTTATTGCATCTCTTGAAGAGGAAGGTCTGGAATAATCACAAAAGATCTCATGATCTCTGTAAACAGCACTAGGAGAAAATATTTTAATACTGCTTAGTACAATTGGTATGACTGTTGTTGAATATCTGTATACTGACAGGCTTTGATACTATTCAGTATCTTTGGAGTTGCTACTTAGGGATTGTCTGTGCTAGAAAATTAATGCTATGCTAACTTAATCAGTATATCTAAAGGGGCAAGGATGGTCTTCTCAGACATAAAAGTGACTTTGAAATGCTCATTCCGGGAGAGTTTGTCCTATTTTGAGAAACAGGGTAGCTCATCAATATGAACATTCTGGTCTGATAACCCCATTGTTCTTGGATTGTAGACACAGTGCACCTGGAGAATTGTGGATTACAAATACATTTGCCTGTCCTCTTACACAGACCACCAGCTTATAGATGCTTGAAGTTTGAAGTTCCTAAAAGCTATGTGTGGTACTGAAAAGAAATTGTCAGCCATATTGGCGCCCAGGTGGTGCCTTTTTGAAGTGTGTGTTAGCTGCCTCTTCCTTGCAGGCAGTCCATGTGGTGATATTAAGAGGTGATGTCCTATCAAACATTTGTGTTTTAAGCATTTATCTTCCTTTGCCTAACTCTTGTTGTCTTGGGTTTGCTACTCCTTATGTTTCAAAATTTTGTGCTCCCCTCAGCTCATTTGAGGAGTCATTCTGGAACCTCCTGGATTGTTCTCTTGACTTTCCAAGCTTTTTCTTTGCCTTTGCTACCTTCCAGGCTAATTAAGCTTGTCCTTTTCAAGGCTATTGCTGAAGGAACAAATTTCAAAATGCAGTAAAAATCCTTTGGTGGGCTTAATTGTACCTCTTGAAATTATTATGTTCAGCGTTCCTGTGACCACTGAAGCTTTTTACATTATCATTGGGGCAGTGAAATCAAAATGGGAGAGCTATCATAAAGTCTTAAGAGAGGAGAAACCAGGACATGTGGTTACCTGTTCTCCAGGACTGCCCAGAGTGCTCAATGGAAAATACAGCTAGCAGGCTGAGGCTGAAGAATCATGTCTTGGGAGACACATTTCTGGGATTTGAAAGTGATTCTCAGCACTGGTTAACAAAATGCTGTCTCGCTTCAGCTGCTTGGATTCCTTTTGAAGATTTTGTATGAACCGCAAAACTGAGCTGAGAACTTTCTTTTTATGGTGTTAACAAGAAGGGCTTTTGCACATGAAGCAACTTGCAATTGTTACGAAAGAAGGGGAAGTGGACTTTAGTTGTTGTATATATAAAAAAGAAATGCGGCAGTCTGATCTCTAGTTAAGTCTGAACTCACAGAGTTTTGCTCTGGCTATAGCATATTTTGTTTTGGAAAATCTGGTTGGTGAGTGCTTAAATTCTAAATTTACTCACCCAAGCACTGCAGATGTTACTTTCCAGAAAGCATTGTGAAACAGAGCAGATGGAGGCAGGTTTTGAGGAGCAGATTTGCTCTACTGTCTTCAGAAGTGTAGACATAATTATCATCATCAACCACAAATAGTCATGCTTCAGCTTCACAAATCAAGTCTCACGAAAACAGAATTAAAGTGTGATCTACTGGTCTGTGTTGATTTCACTCTTTATCCCTATGTTTATGAAGAGTCATGTGCTATAGTACTCTGAAATCTGTATTTGTAAAGAGAAGGGCAAGAGACATTCCTCCAGAAGCCCAGTGGCTGATCATCATTACTATAGAGAGGCTATTAGAAAGCTTTGTTTTGCTTTGAAGATGACCCAGAAGCTGTTGAAGTTGAAAAGGGTAGTGTGCTGAAACAAAAAATGGGTATCTCATGAGTCACAAAGTTGTTATTCATTCAAAGTCTCCTTTACACATACGTTTCTGTTGTCTACTCTCTATTTTTCCACTGGTTATTGTTGTTATTAACATACCGGCAATCTTAAAGAAGGCTTGGTTCAAAACTGGTGATGAGATGACTGGTGTTAAATCCAATGTCTTAAGTGCTAACCTTTTTTCTTTTGACATGCATACTTTGAGTTTGTTTGCTTCTGGAGACAAACAGCAGATGCATGTGGAAATGCTCACAGACACACAAAATTAGATACCTCATATATATAAACAGTCGTCTCCGTATCTCTTATAAAGATCTGCCATTTGGCAGTGGCTGCAGTCCTTCCCTTCTGATTGCCTCTGTGCATTATGTATGGTACAAAAAAAAGGTTTGCTGAAACTGGCTCTATGGTTTCCTAGAATTATGTGTGTTGAATGCATTGTAAACTTAAAGGGTATTTTTTTGTGAAACTTGTTTACAGTATTCAGTTGTATAGCTAATGGCTTGCTATTGGGACTGGATGACCCAGCTACTTTGACACTTCTCTTCCAGTTCTGTATGCTACTTGATGAGATCTTGGCTTCAACTGAAATATGCTTAAAAGAAAACTGGACTATATATGTATCTTTAAATCTGTGTATATACTTTTTGCCTAAATGTGAGAGCCCTGTGTTCTGGACTGGAGAGAGGTATGCCTTCATTAAGAGCAACAGTGGTGGTTTGTTCAGTTGTGTAAAAATATTGATAATAGCTATCCCCATCAAAAGAAGTTAGTCTCTTAAAATGACCATATAGCCTGGATGTAACTTCAGTAACTTGTCCTTTCTCAAAGTTTTCATGTCGAAGGTGTATTTTGGCTGCTAAGCTGCTAGACAACTGAAAACTGCTGAGCTATGTGGATATGTCAGAAGTATTGGCTGACGTGCATCTGTGTTGCTGCTTTTGCTTTCAGATGTTACCATGAGTATCAGTTGGAGCACAAGGAGCTATGGTAGTAGGAGTGTTTGGGAGAGCTGGGTCTTGTTTACTTGAGAAAGGTAAGAGTGTGATGGGATTATGGGAATTCCTGATGGAGCAGAGTGAGAATGGGTGATAACTAGCCAGGCAAGACCACCAGGCAATGAGACCTTACAAAATTAAAGTGCTGAGAATTGACGACTAAGGAGAAGGAAATACCAAATCTACTATTACCCCTGTAACTTGTTACTGAATTAGGAGGCATAAAGCAAATTCTGGAGTATAGTTCATTTGTGCAGAACATAAAAAACGAGATAATATGGAAACTAAAATAAAATTCAGTGCGGAAAGGATGTTATGTTGCGATGAGAGAGATAACTTTGGCTGAACATCAGGTGCCCACAAACGCCGCTGTTATCACTCACCCTCCTCATCTGGATGGGGAAGAGAAAGTATGACAAAAGGTTCAGTAGGTATGGTCACATACAAACCAGAATTGGTTTGGAGAAATTAATTAATTGCCAATCAAAAGTCAGAGAAAGATAATGAGAAATAAAAAGAAACTTTAAAACATCTTTCCCCTATGCCTCCCTTCTTCCTGGGTTCAGCTTCAGCTCCAGACTTCTCTTCCTCTTCTGTCTTGAGTGGCTCAGGAAAACGGGGCATGGGGGCTGTGGTCAGTTTATCACACTTGTCTCTGCTGCTCCTCCCTTCTCACGTTCTTCCCCTGCTCCATTGTGGGGTCCCTCCCAAATTCCAAAAGCATGAGCCCTTCCTATGGGCTTCAGTTCTTCATGAACTGCCCAGGTGTGGTTTCCAGCATTGTCACAGCCTCCTTTAGGCAGCACCTGCTCATATGTGGAGTCCTCTGTGGGTTGCAGGTGATCTCTGCTGCGCCGTGGACCTCAGTGGGCTGCAGGGGGATAGCCTGCTTTGTCATAGTCTTCATCACAGGCTTCAGTAGAATTTCTCCTCCAGTACCTAGTGCATCTCCTCTCCCACGTTTTTCACTGACCTCGGGTCTGCTTGGCTGCTGTTGTGCAGCAGTTTTTCCCCCTTCTTAAATATGTTTTCTTAGAGATGCAGTCACTGTCACTGATGGGCTTGGCCTTGGTTCTGTTTTGGAGTTGGCTGCACTGGCTCTTGTACATAGACGAAGCTGCTGACATCATCTGACAGAGCTTATCCCTGTAGCCAGCTACCAAAACTTTGCCACACAAGATGGCTTGAAAAAAAATCTCTAATTATCCCCACAGGTAGCCAATGCAGACAAACATTGCCTGCATGTGTGTGTTATCTGACCTTTGGCTACACAAAAATTTTGATGCTGTGATTTTGTCACAACTCCAAAACTGTTGCTTGAAGAAGGAAATACAACTTCTTTCCATAGACTGTCCTGGAGCAAGATGAGTTGTATGATGAACTGGGTGGAAAAGCTAACACAGGGGAGTAGAGTGAGTTCAGCATGTGTTTTTTTGTTTGTGATTGCTTATGACTTAAACAATTTGCTGCCTAGACAAGTTCTACAGCTGAAAAGGGTAACATAGGTGACCCTAAAGGCAGGTTTTTCATCTTGTAGCTTGCATCTAAAATTGCAGATGAACTGCACTGCAGCCATTATGTTGAAAAAAGAAATGCATATATACAGAGGGATCTAGATAAAGGCTATGAATCCTACCAGTGTTCTTTAGTTTACTCACTTGTCAGAAATAAAGTTACTGGGTGTACTTATAAGTTTGCCATGGGGGAAAGGTCTGGAATTATAAAAAAAATAAAATAACGAAATTAAAAATGAAATGCTAAACTAAAACCTTTTTTATGTAGCTAGACATTGGTGTATCATGTCTTTTGATTAGCTTCTCAGGGATTTCAGATTTTCATCTTTACCCTGAAGGCTTCCAGAAAGTTTTGGGGATTTTGTGGTGCTGGTGGTGTTTGTTTGTTGTTCTTTGTGGCAGTTTGTTGTTTTTTTCCCCCATACATCAGAGAGAAAACAATTGCAGGGCTAACAAAGAAATTGCGGTAATTCTGCAAATATTGCAGTCATAATCCAGCTATATAAATGGAATGGAAACAGTAGTGTTCAGACTAATCTGTGATTTTCAGTAAAATCTACTTATGACTGACCTGCTGCTTTGTCATTTGATTGAAATTTCTGCGCTTTCTCTGTTGTCTGTGTAAATACAATACCTAGATCTTTGAGCATATTTTGCAACAATTTTAAGTGGATTATATCTATCTAATACACGTCTTCTGGTGAAATGTCAGTGGCTGTGATGTTCAGAAGAAACTTCAGAAAGCAGTCACATCCATCACGACAGAGGGAGCTTTGATAACATTTTCATGTAAGGACAGAGGTCAGCAAGGTTGTTGACAGGAATAGAGAATAATAAACTTTACTCAGCAGTGAAGCCATGTTTCTGGAAGAGTGCAGGGTTTATGAGTAAGAAGAAAAGGGAAATGGCTTCTGTCCTTGTGCTTATAAGGAAGTGCTCCTTTCCAAGTAGCACTTGGTTTGCATACCAAGGAAAAATTGTTGTATTTGTAAGGATCAGTTGGTGTTGCTGTTGGTGGCCATCTTGTATTTTGTACTGGTGAAAATTTGTAATGGTGAAAATCTGCCCATTTCTAGCTTTTCCGAAGTGCTGTGCTTATCAAAGGCATCTGTATGGTTTGAAGAAAATTTTCTGATCTGTGTTTGAAGGGATCCTTTTTTCACTGGAATGAGTGGGTGTGGGGCCTTTTCATGAACTCTTAGGTAGATTGTCCCTCTATGAAGCTTTCACTGTGATAACGCGCAGTCTCTTTGAAGAACACCATCTGAATCTGTTGCTAGAACTGTTCCAGCCTTTCTTTTTATTGAGTGTGATATTGTGGACCTTTGTGACAAAACAGAGGAAGAAGGTAAAATCACAACATGCTGCAAGATCTGGTTTAGTTTGTGGTGTTTTTTTGAGTGTTAGTCTGGCGTTGGTTGCTTAATGGCAGATAAGGACAGTTTTGGTCTTTTCAGAGTTCATAAAGCATTTGGCTTGTATGTGTGTGTGTTTTCTCTAATTCACATCATGAAGCTCTGAATCAGGCATCCATCCTTTTATTAGGTATGTAGAAACAGTACAAGGAATATCCCAAAACCTGTGTTTCTAGGGTTATAACTTCGAGTACTCTTACGCTGCAGCTGGAATAGCAGAAGTAGCTGCACATTGTCACCTGGTTTCTGACTGTCTTACTCCTAAAACGGATGAATGTACTGCTGCAATTTAACACCAGCAGTAGGTGTTGACTGAGGTAGCTCACCTGTGCAGGTTCACCAGGTGTTCTTACAGATACATACCTATAATATGTGGGAAATCTGGAAGTGTTTCCTTCGTTGGTAGTGCTGCTTTAACATGGGATCAAGAAATGAAAGCAAAGAGAATGCAACCACTTCTTTTCTATCTGTGTTGTAACTTCCAGGTGATATTTGTTTCCTCCTTTTCTCGTCCATTGTACCTATTGCAATCTATTTTGATTGTCTTTAGAGGGCTACTAGGATATACACAGTAAACAATAAAGAAGTGCTTTGTAAAAGTAAATAAATAGTGATGGCATTGATTTTTAAATATTTTGGGCTCTTAAAAAAATTCCCATGTGGAAATAGTGATAGAGATAGCATTGATGATGAAGGAGCATATACTTGGGACCTTGGGAGGAAGAGAAAAAGAGAGTAAACTTGTTTTCTTAGCAAGAAAAGTTTTTTTTCCTATTGAATACAGTGAATGAAAATTTTCCAGATGCAATGGCCTCAACGTGCAGATGTTTCTTTGAATTTAACCTTCATTTACGTGATTCAGATTGTTCATGAATCAAAGAGAAGAGTTTATGCACTCTGTAACTGCAGTTTTGAGTAATCCTCACTAATCAGGGGACTGAAGCTAGAGATCTCTCATTTTGAGGTACTGATCCTTCCTGCCCAACCTGAAATAATATTGCAAAAAATAAGCTTGTGGGCTGGTAAATGCCAGCCTCAGCTGCTGAATGTAATTTTTACCTGATTGCTGTATGGTTTGCTCATGTAGCCCCAGTGCTTTCCTCCTGAACAGTACTAGTACAGGCTTGGTGCTTTTTGTCTGGTACTTGATATGCAGAAGCAAATATGATGTAAACCGTGTTGAAGGCATACAATGAATATTAGACAGCTTTTCTTTCATATCAGATGAAAAGCAGAAAACCTGAATTGCCCTTTATCACCCAGAAGCATGTTACCATTTCACAGAAGTGTATTAACCTGTCATACAGAACTAAGTGTTTGACTGCAATTCCCTCCCCCCGCCTGAATTGTTCATTAAAAACATTTAAGCATCACTGTTGTTTTCAACTTAGTGTTCATTCTCATAAGCTTTTTAGTATGGTTGACATTATTGGAGAGAAACAGTTTCCTGTAAAAACTGAGCGAGTTTTCCATCATAAGATGTTGGTTCTGTTATGAAAATAATGTAGACACATTGGCGGTTAGACAAATGAGGATCTGTGTCTAGAAATCCAGAGCATAGCTTATCTACTTGATTCTAGGAGAAATAACATAAAATTAAATGGTTTATTGAGGCAGACTGCTGATACTTGAGGTATAAAATGTGAATTGTGCTTCTCTCTCTCAGAGTGGCTCTTGCAAGAAGATCTGGACCTAGGTCTATTACGAGCACTAAGAAAGGCTTTCAATCTTTCTGAGAGATTGTATTGAGAGCACTTACTTTAGTTGCTGCTCTGTGTTGGGCTCTCTTGAGAGGATAATTTGAAGATGTTATAACATCCCACTATTAACAGAAGTGGAAATCTTTTAGTATTAGACAGGTTGAGCTTTTGTCTGGAAGGAGTTCTCTCCAGTTGCTTTTTCCCCGCGGTTTAGTCTCAGCCACACATACTCTTGTTTATGTCCTTGATATTCATATCCTAATTCCTAATAATGTTTCCCTGTGTTCCAAGTTGTTTTACCATCCATCACCTCTGGGTGTCTTGAGGAAGAAGAGGAATAAAGACATAATTTCCTCTGGAAATTCTTCTCTTTACACTTCTGTAACCCTAATGTTATCTGCTATTCTTTCCTCTGGTTTCAGTTTCCAGGTACCTGAGACCAGAAGGGTCTGTCATGTGTTAAGTGCTGAGCAAGCTAAAGAAATTCAGCCTTCCCTCAGTCCTTGTATACTGCTAGAAATTGACAGCTGATACTTGGTCATGTTCCAGGAAAACCATATTGGCTTGGTATTTGGCTTCTGAATCAGGAAATAACATGCTATGCGTTTTTCTTCATGGGGCGGAGTCCTTTTACTTCCATTGCTGCTGTGCTTGGAGAGGCTGTATTTTGCAAAGTGCTGCAAATACATGGTGCAAGAAAAGAAAAACTGGTGATCAATCAGACTGCTTTCAAGAGTGGGGAGAAAATGACATGCAGGTTTTATCTCACCTGGGGTCAAGAATGTTCTTTTGCCCTGTTGAGGCGCTTACCAGTCTGATAGGACTACTAGGGCTGTGGATAACTGCTTGTGCCCAGTAACCACAGAATGTCTATTAACGAGTTTCTTCTCCTGAGAAGGACTGCTGTCCGTCCTGTTGGTTGTTGCAGAATGGCTCGGGGATCGGGGCCATGGAACTTTAGAGGCCTTGTGCGAGTGAAGTGAAGTTTAGAGCAGAAGGCCTGTAGGCCGTGAGAATTGCAAATTGTATTGATAGTAAGAATAGCCAAGGCTGTCCCTGAGCACTTGGGAAAGTACCAAGGAAGGGAGTTGTAGTTAAAGGAATGAGAAGAATCCCTGAAAACAAGAGCCACCTGTGGGAAAGACATGTAGATGTAACCTTATATAGTTAACCAATGATGTTACGACTAGTAGGCATAATTAACTGTGATAGTATATAGCACTTAATTCCACAAATAAAGTTGAAGCTTGCTTATAAATCATATTGATTTGTGCGTCTTGCTTCCCTCACCGTCGGCAGTTGAAGGTGTCCTGTTCTGTCTTGCAGCTTTACTAACACCACACAGAAGTGCTGAAGAGTTTTCCAAGACCTGGAACTGTCTACAGCTGGACTTAAAAGTCTGGAGGGATGGTTGTAGAAGGTAAACAGTGGCTTTTGGAGCAAATTGTTCTTGTTTTGTCAGATACAGGCTAGTTGTAAAACAGGCTACATTGTACCTGTCCCATCGTATTTATCAACCTTCAGGAAGTCCTGGTCAGGCACTTCCTGAGGGGGAAGTTCTACATATTTAAGTTCTAGGCATATTGTGTTCAATGGACTGGACTTTTCTTGAGGCACAGTGGGTGCTTTTCATCCATGTTCTTTTCAGCAGTATGATACTCATATGATCATCTTAATTAAAAAACTGAAGAGTCCAGGTCTGTATGCTGTCTTCCTGCTTTTCCCCACACCCATCTACTTTATCAATGTTCTGTGACTAATTACAGGTTCTTAAGAATTCAGCTTTCAAGGTACTGGAAAACCCTGGGGTATTTTTCAGTCTTGTTTTGTAGTAATTTTCTGATAATTCTCAATACAGAACTTCTGATTAAATTAACAGATGAACAAATATAAAGTTTCCATTTAAGAGGAGAAGGCAAAAGGGAGTTTTAGGTCCGCAAGTGTAGCTGGGATAATTCTTCTTCTTGTGTGGATGCTTTTGTAGTTACTGGTGCTGAATTTCATCCGTCACTTTATTTGCCCCTCACTTGCTATTGTTAAGTCCTGTCATAATTCTGTTGTGCTTTTCATTTGACTCCAGGTCCTGCCTGTTGCTGATTTTAATAAACTAGAAAATGAGGATTGCTTTGAAACTTTTAAGGCCTTGTCCCTTAATTGCAGAATCATCTTAGACAGATGAGGATGAACACTCCTTAGCTGAACAATTCTGCCCGCACTTAATCAAGCATATTTGCCTGTCTGTGAAACTGGCTGTGTCATGTCTTCCACTTCTACTTTATTGGCAGAGTGCTGCTCCGCTTGCTCCTGAATAGAGCATGTCCTGAGGATATTCTGGAAATGTGGAGGCTGTGCCCTGGCAATGGGAACAAAGGTTGCACAGAGTAACTCCCTCTGATTTCAATCATGATTTTGTCTTCTTGTTCCTCCTTTCATCTCCTTGAATGCATTTTTTGGCCCTCTGCTTTGACTTAGGAAGTTGCTTAAATATTTTTCCTCTTTAAAATGATTAGTACCTGGGTCAACAGCCTTGATTTTTAATTGCTATGAATAATTAGGAAGCTTTTATAGTAACCCATCACTGCTTCTTCAAGATGACTTAGCGAATCTGCTGATCTCTCCTTCCCCTACTTTCTGGGAATGTGTTCACTCCACATTCCACTGCTGGGATTGCCGCTTTTCCATGTCATTCCTAAGAGTTATCTTAATATTGCTGTTAAGCTAGAGTGTACAAAGCTGTAATTGGACTAGGGTGGGATGGAGATTGGAAGATATTGCAAAGCCCCCACAAATTGAGTGTTTTCCTTTGAGGAGTGCTTCCAGCTGTTTGCTGTATTCCAATTTTAGATTGTGTTTTTGCACCTGCTTGAGAAGTCTGGGTTCTGTCCACTAGATAAATCAACTTGTTGCTTCCTTGAAATTAGCAATACCAAAAAGTATGTCTCATGTCTGCTTTGTTTGTCTTTTAAACAGAGAACAAAAGGCAGGTGGTAATTACACTGCATAAACAACTGTAGATTTCTTCAATAAGATTTAAACAATACTCCCAAGGAAAAGTTTCCTGAATGTAATTGAATGTGGTAGGGGTACACTTAGGACAGTCTCCCTGTTCTAGGAACTGTATTCTTCAGAGGCAAAGCAAATTGTTCTGGCAATGTTCTTATGAATATATTGACTTCTCATGGAGGTAGTGTCACAAAAGAAGGATGGACTAAGCTCATGTGGGCTTTTGCAGTAGTGGAAGTGCTGGAGGCAGGATTCATATCTTGCATCTGCAGTTGAGCTGGTGGGAAGAGAAAAGGCAAAAGGATTCACCGTGGGGAGTTGCTGGACTTAATGTGGCAGCCACATCGTTCATGTTTTCCAAATAAGCTTTGACTGGAGTTCTAAACTTTCTGATACGTAACATCTGCTTGCTGTCCAACTTAAGAAACAAGTGAATATTTGAGTCTTCTGATGGATGAGGAAACTGAAGTGTTCTGTCTGGATAGTATTAACACTTTCTATTAAAAAGAAGTCATTGGTGAGATGTTCATTATCATTAGCATGCTAGTTGGTCTAGGTTACAGGCTAGATATTTAACTTCATGTCAGTCTTGTATTATTTGACGTATGCCTCAGGTACAAAGGAGGATGAGTGAAATAAATTTTTAAAACTGCTGTAGTGAAAGAAATAAATGGGTATTTTGTTATTTTTGTACAATGGTATAGCAGATCTAATCATAATAGCAAAGAATTGTTGCACATTTGGGGCTAAGAGAGAAAGAAAAATGAAGTTAAAGCAATTATATGTAAGTGCTTAAAGGATGAGCCTCCAAGAGTACTCAAAAAATTTGTGTCCTGTGGTTTAGTTTTTGCTGTAGCCATGCAAGCATAGGATAACTTTCCTGTTTGTCCATTCTGGGTTAGAAAAGACTCTTTAATGATCTCAGTTCAGCTCCTCAGTATTCAGGCAGTTACCTGAAGTTTTTCCACTCTTGTTTTTCTCCTATGAGCAACATCTGCAGCTTCTTGTCCGTGCAAAGTCTTAAGTTTTCAAACATTTTTGTGAGTTAGGAAACTGCAGGTTAAATATTGTGATGTGTGATTATCCCAAAAATTATTATGGTATTTGTTATATTATTATTGAACTATATAATTTTTACAATCTCTATCTCATGCCAGGTACACTTAGTGTCTTTTCTAGTTCCTCACGTGTGAAAACTCCTTCTGGGTAATTTCTTTTAGAACTTTTGCAGAATTGTACTCCTTAATTTACATTATGCCTCTTAACCTTTTGCTTTCTGTTTCAGTGTGTCTTTCTTGTAGTCTTCAGAGATGTTCTTTCCTGTCTAATCACTGACTTTCATACTCTTATATAAACCTATGGCTTCATGTTTTCAGGCTGAAGCGTAGTGTACTTCAGTTACCTCTTCTCTAAGTTAAAACATATTGGTCTTTTTATGATCTCCTTTTGTCCTGATCATTCTTGCTCTGCATCACTGTGCTCTCTGCCAGGTTTGAGCATAACCTGCCGTGTATGCCTTTGATTTTTGCTGCTCTGCATCTGCTTCTTGGCAAATTCAGCTCTCTTGTACTCTTCCCACCTCGGTCGCTGAAAGCTGGTGAAGGACAGAAGCATGTTAATGTGGAACTGAAATACATTGTGAGTGTGTTGCTGCTACTGGCTTACTCCCTCTAACCTTTTAAGCCTTGCTCTGTCATCCTCTTTGTAGCCTCCTGGTGAGTGTGGTAAGCTGTGTTACCCTCAGGTAGTAGACTTTGTCTAGTGTAGGTGTGCTGCACTGAACACTAGGAAAATAACCTTTTATGAATACAAGTCCTTACCCCAATACCCTGGTAATTAGCTTCATTAAGTGTACAATTTTTCCATGTAGGGGGTGATTCAGAAAGCATATTAATTCTGGAAAGATTGTACAGTTGGATTCTCTGTGTTTCTTCATTCCCGTATCAAATACAGTCATTTAGAGGGTTTCCTGACTGCAAGCAAAATTCATATTGTACTTAAAATGTCTTTGAATTCTTTCTTCATTTTGCCTAGTAATAAATAGTGAAGGCCAGATTAAGGTCTCTGTCACTCATGTGTGACCTCACAACAAAGTTTTGACAGTCTGAACTGGCAATCAGTATGTGCAATAAATAGCACTTGACTCTTCCTCTTTGAGCAGTGCTGAGACTTAATCTTTTGTCTTCTCTCAGCACATAGTATCTTCAGGTTTTCTCTTTGAAATTATTTGGACTTCTAAGTTTGTGAGAAACAGAATCTTTGATGCAAGAGTCCACCAATATATATAATTAGTTTTTTGGAAGAGAAGAATTTTAATTCAAAAAACTTAATTTGTTTACTTCCAGTAGTTAGTCCTTAGTTTAGATACCTCTATTGACTTACACCTTTTTCAGATGAGAGCACAAATAGTGAGCAGTGTTGTCATGAATTTCCTTAATACACATAAATTGTGCCATGGGCTTCATCACTCTGCTGCCAAGAGCATTTGGGTAAGTATGTAAATTCTGTGTTTACACTGATTACATCTTTGGCATTAAATCTAATTTCATTTGCAGTCAGTTATGTAGGGTCCTCTACTTGGTAACTGTAGTGGTCTTACTTAAAACTTCATGGAAAACAGGAAGCTGAAAAAAGGGAGCATTTTATGGAAGAATTTTTTTAACTTTCCAGGTTCCAATGAACAATTGTTGTTCAAGGGTTGCAGCCCTTCTTATTTCTTGTCATATATGTGCCAGAATTAATTGATGGCACTTTGTTAAAACTGTGGATTCAAAACTTTTACTACAACCCAGTAAGCTCAGCAAGTTTCTCCCAAATTATGCCTTTTTTAGAAGGAAAAAGGAATTTGGGCATAGTAATTTCTAGTTCTTGAACTGAACTTTTCTAAGTTAAGTTAGCTTTTAAATTGAGCATGTTTTCTAAATTCATGGCTTTTGATTGTCTGAACATGTGTAGTTGGGGAACTAACTGTTCTTTTACTATACATTTCTTTTCCTCTGGTATACTACCTCCTACTGAGGATAAAAATGCCTTTTTATATTTTGATGTTGCAACTGAGGAGGTTGCAAATGCACATTGGAAAAAAAAGAACTGATGGATTTTCTTCCTTGTTCTCCAAATAGGCAGAGAGCAGTAGGATTTTGGAATAATTTCATTTTATTCTGCCTCAATATATTCTTGCCCTAAAACAAGTGGACTTGTGTTCTTGCATCCTCCTTTGTGGGTTACATGTTATCTTGAGAAGTGGCCTAAACAGCTGAAATTTGGAGGAAGAAGTAATAATTATATTTCCTTCAGTTATGACAACTCTGGTTGTGGGATTGAGGATTAGAGGCAGTGAGCACAAGCAGAAACACAGGAGCTTTCTTCTGAACATCAGGACACAGTGAGAAGGGCTGCACTTTGCACAGGTTGCCCAGCGATATTTTGGAGTCTCCCGCCTTGGAGATAGTCACAACTTATCTGGATATTGTGCTGAGCAACCTGCTCTGGGTGGTCCTGCTTGGACAAGATGACCTCATCCAGTGGTCCCTTCGTTTTCCAACCTCAGCTGTTCTGTGATTGTGTGATTCTTTGTCTTTTTCACAGCAGAATTGTTTCCATAGTAATCAGCAATGATGGCAGATTATTTCTTCCACATAAAAAAAGCTGTCAACATTTTTCTCTGAAGAATGAAATGGGAAGTTCCTACCTCCAAAAAATGTTCTCTTTCTTCCAGAAGTGCTTTCTTTTCTACTACTTGCAAATTACTTTTAAGGCATTTCAAATAAAAACATTTGACTAGAAATTGATTTATACTAACTTCAGAAGGTGGAAATAAAATATTGTTAAGTTTCAGTTGAGGGCTGTAGATGAAGGTGAGTTTAAGCAGAGTATCCCAACTTCTGCCTTGGAGAAGGCGCCTTCCCACAGTAAGCCCTTGGTGGAGAAGGACACCTGAAGCAAATACATATTTGTGCCGAAGCATTTGTACCATAGCAATCTATTTGGCAAATTTAAGCTTTAACTTTTTTTTCAGAATGCCAACTGTTGCTCTAATTTGGAATTTAAATAAGAATTGACAGCTTTTCAGAGACCAGAAATACTGTTTTCTGACTCTTTTGTAACATATCAGATGAATTTTGTGAAGGAAGGTGAGAGGTATGCTTTGACTGAATGGCTTTGATTTGAATTTGTCATCCTGTTAATAACTTTTCATGTTGCTGAGTAACATAAGCCCTTGAAAACTTTGTCAGTAAGCAAGTGTAGTCTAACTTGCAAACCACCAGAAAAATTCTCACTCCATGAAGAGAAAAGAATTGACACAAGGTTTCCTACAGTGAGAGTGAGAACTAGTTCTCTGGGGACAACAGAAATCTTCCAAGATTTAGCTGGCTCAAAAAAACAAACCCTTGAACAAAGCAAACCAGCTGGCTTTATTGCAGAAACATCTTGTTTTGTTATGACAGTCTTTCTGAAGGCAAGGTCATGCTTGTTTTCCCACTGAGATGATAAGATCTTAAAGCACTTTAGTTTCATGTATGAACAAAAGTAGATTTTAGGAAAGATGGAAAAAAGAAGGAAATTACTTGAAAAATGAGGTATTTCTGGTGAGTCTGTAAAGTGAAAATGCATATTCTGTCTCTGGAGTGCCGAATAGATGATGTGGTCCAACCAAGGTACACATTCAGATGTGTCAGCAGTGAAAATTGCTGATGATTGAGGAAAATCTATTAATGTATTCTTTAATTAAGTGCTGAGGTAGTACTTTACCTTGCAAGAACTTCCCCCCTTCAATATGAAAAAAGTGCTGCCAGAAAAAACGTGCATGTCATTCCAGAGTAATGTACCAGACAAAAAGATCTGTTGGGCCACTTTTACTTACTGTCACTTCTCCACATAGCTTTTGTTAAGTGCCATGTATATGAATTCCATGTTTTAGCAGCAGAAATGATTTGGGGAGGGGAGGGAGCAGGCTGGCGGTCTGTGAAGCAGTTTGCTGACTGGGGATGGTATGAGCAGCCTCTTCACCAGAGCTTTCATATAGAAATGAACTCTGGACGTTTTTGCGGAGGACGCTGGCAGATGATGACATAGACAAAGGTGAAGCTCTGCAGAAAAATTACCCACATCACAGCTTGCAACAGCTACACAGTTTCCAGTCATAGAGATCGTAACAAATTCACCTCGGGGTAGCAAAGATGGTGTTACTGAATGAGGTGAATGCTTTCTGTACTGTGGGAATCCAGTGGTCACTTTTGACCTGGCTGTGTTGTGGATTGCTGTCAAAAAAAGTATTAGCTGGAGGTCCTGTGCTTGGTAACTGGCCATTGCAGCTACTCTGACTCTGAAAGGTGTTCAGAAAAACATAAGGAAAGCACAGTGGTTTTTTCTGTGTGTGGTTGTTGGACGTTTGCTTCTTTGTTATACACCTACAAATTTCTGATATTGTCTGACTTACATAATCAAAAACTGGTGAGGGTAGAATTTGTGTTAGAAGTAATTTAAAGCATTTTATTGTTTTTAGAAACCAAATGTTCATGTTTTGCAACAGCTTTATGAAGGTTTGTATCAAACTGCTCACATACTACTGTAGAAATCAAGCAGACTGAAATGGTTCATAATGCTGTTGTACTGGTATTTTTTTTGAGCCCTTTAACAACATGCTACCAAAATTCTGCATCAACAGTTTAGGAATATTAGTTGGTTTTGGGAGAAACTGGAGCTCCAGCTGAGTGCAGTGACAAAGGCCTGACTGAGCCTGCTTAAAGACTGCTCCTTGGAGTTTTCCTGACTGCAGACACATCACATACATGGTTCAGTTTGCAAGTAGCAGTTTACATTTCTGATGGCTAGTGCCCTCCTTTGCACGGTCGATTCCCTGACAGATTTATCAAGCTGTGGAATTGCCAGCAGCCATGCAGGTTTGTTCACTGCAGCTTTCTGCAGTGACTATCTACTGCCATGGTGTAGCAGCTTTTAGAAGTGCTGCAGGTGAAGTGTTGTGTGTGTCTGTGTATATTTAAAAGGATTTAAAGACAGTTACATTTTTATACAGCCCTTTTATTGCCCTTTACCGACACAGACTCCACTTCTTTCAATGCAAGAGTCTGTGCATTGTATTGGAAAATGTTAGTTTAATATCTGAAACACTTATGAAGTGTTGGTGAATGTGAAAAACGCCAACATGGGTTGCATTACTGTAGAGGTGTTTCTGATGCTGTTTTGTGTCAGGGAAAAGCTTTTTCTAATGCTCTGAATTTTTGTCAAAGTGAAAGAGACTCTCCAAACAACCTAGGGGGCTGCCAGGTTAGCTTTAGGACAGAAACAGAGAAATTCTTGGTCTTTCCCCAAAGGGTAAATGTATTTCTGCTGTTGGACTGTTTTAGTGAATTTTTTACATTGCATGGAAAATTTTTTCTTAAGAGGAGAAAGGTAGCTAAGGCTACAAGTTAAAACTGCATTTCGCTCCATAAAAAAAATTTCCCTGTCTCAAAACAACTTACAAAAACAACTTGTCTTTCTCCAAAATCAATTAGAAGGTTTTCATTTGACCTGCCTTTCCATTCCCAGCTATCTTCACCCTCTAACTGGTCAGATAGATTTTCTTGCAGATATCTCATCAGAGTTTCCCGTCTACTTTTTATATGTTTGTATTACCACATCTTGGAGTTTAACTTATGCATTCTTTTCCCCCATTTTCTTACTTTGGCTCATAATTCTTAGGCATACAAAAGCAGGGATGACAACGGGAATGTGCTTAGGCAGTAGTTACTTGCTCCCTAATCAGGGCATGGGATATGTTGGGAAGGGGAACACTGGGGTTTTGTGGAGGATTTGATCACTGTGGCATTTGTGAGTAGTTGGGAGTCTCGGGCAAGTCCTGCAGGTGGCCCCAGAGACAGACTGAGAGTGGTGGTCCAGACTGATGGAGAATGTGGCTGGCAGGCCACAGGGGATTGCTGTAGTGAGAGAGCAATGGAACTCACTGAAACATTGCCAAAACCAAATTATTTTGACTAATTGCCAGATTCCAATTTAAATAATGGGGAGTTTCTCCTAACCTGTTCTACTTCTAATCCTCAAATTATGCTGTGTGTTTTCTTGTCTTTAATGCCCTTCTGCATTCCATCAGCCAAAACAGCTGACTTCAGTAACTGGTTTCCATTGTCCCTCAAATAATATGTGGGGCTTTCTTTCTATGTCAGGTGCACTGTTTTGCAACTTTTAAAGCCTTTTGATTTTAAAGCCTTTGGAATTTTTGTTAAAGTCTCTCTCTCTCTCTCTCTCTTTCTCACTGTCTCTCTCTTTCTCCCCCTTCCCTTCCTCCTCTTCAGCTTACTGTTTTCTGTTTGGCAGAAAACAGGAAAAATGGTTTTGGTTGTCATTCAAATCTTAACTGAGTGAACTCTCCTGAAGCTGGTAACTATTGCATGGGTTTGTATGTAGTTTTGAGTACTGCAATGGCCTAAGTTTGTGTATTGTTCTTACTGATTAGAAGTCTTGCTTTTCATTTTCAGCTTGCCCTTATGAGATAAAAGAAAGATCCATGGAATTTTGAATAAAATGAGCTCAATCACATGTCTTTTTCAAAATTGTTTAAAAGTTAAATATGCTTGACAGTAGTAGCTTTGTAAATCAAAAGGCTGTTGATTTTTCTTTGGAGACCATGCAAACCAAAAGCTAGAAGAAGTCAAGTGCATGTTTATTGTACCAGTCTTGGCTTGCACAGGGAATTCTCACTCATTACATAGCCGTTAAGTAAGCAACCTACCCAGGACTGTAGACCTGCTGGTAAGGTCTGGGACTTTATTAGACAGTTTTAAATATTCCCAAAGTGCTCCAAAAAGTGACTTGTTACTTCAAGCCTACACTCTAGATGTGTGCAGTGCAGGAGGGGAGTCAATGACTGAACCCTGTTGTCCAGTGCCACGAGTGAATTCCTTTACTTACAATGTCTGTTGGCCAAAAGCAGGCATTCACTCTTCTAAATGCAAATTGTAAAACTAAAGCAGAGCAAGATCATATTAAAGCTCTGCATGGCACACCAAGAGAAGATACAAACCTTGCAATACCGACAAACATGGATTCTGTGAAATTGTCAGAAGAACTGACTTAGAAATTACAGGCAGTGTTGGGGAGTCTCCTTAGCAAAGTTTATTTACTATTATTTATGTATTACAAGTTTACTTATATGATCAGACAAGTCTCATAAAACATTTACAGTCTTCCTTTCATCTTGGCTGGAGAATAAGTACATTCTCTTCCTGTGATATGGATCTTTAATTAGTTAAGAAAAGAAACAGAACAGCACAGTAGTCCCCATTTTGAAAGAAGTAGGTAGACTGCATTTTTCTAAGTGGCATAAAGTCTCTTGGAGTAATTTCTGGGTGCATGAAATAGGAGGTTTTAGCAGCCTGATGGTCTTCTGTGATGAAATGATGAGATCTATGGATGACAGGAGAATAAAGGCTCTCATCTGCCTTGATTCTTAGTAAGGCTTTTGCTGTGGTATCCTATGGCATCCTTGAATCCAAGTTGGGATGGCAAAGTGTGGTTGTATGAAAAACTGCTAAACGAGGGTAACAAAGATGGTAAAGGTCCTTGAAGGAAGCTGTATGAAGAATGGCTGCGGTCACTTGATCATTCAGGCTGAAGAAGAGGAGGCTGAGGTTAGACCTCATTGCAGTTACAACTTCCTCTTAAGAGCAAGAGAAGGGGCAGGCACTGATCTCCCTGCTGGCCCAGGACCCAAGGAAATGGCCTGGAGTTGTGTCAGGGGAGGTTTAGGATGAATATTGGGAAAAGTTTCTTCACCCAGAGGGTGGTTGGGCACTGGAACAGACTCCCCAGGGAAGTGGTGACAGCACCAAGCCTGACAGATCAAGAAGCATTTGGACAATACTCCTGGGCATGTAGAGTGACTCTTGGGAATGTTCTGTGCCAGGCCAGAAATTGGACTTGAACTGGGGGGTTCCTCCCAAATCAGCATATTCTGTGATTCTTTGATCTGTGATTCTGTGAGTGAAAAACTGGTTAGATGTTTGAGCTTGGAAAGTAGTGTTTAGTGGGTAATACTACTGATCTGCAAATAATAGTATCACAGGTGTCTCTCCTGTAATCTGTTTAACATCTTCACATTGCCTTGTTCAGCTGTTGATCATGCACATCATTAAAGTCTGAGAATGAGTCCAGTCTGGGTTTGCAGTTTATACGCTTAAGTAAGGGCTGCCATCCAGAACAATCTAGACAGGCCAGAAGAGTAGCCCAACAGGCATGGTGTGAAACTGAGCAGAGACACAGGCAGCAGGACACGCTGTTGCCCTGCGACAGGAGCTGCCTGGCTGGGGAGTTGCTCTGCTAAAAAGCTCTTAGGAATCATGGGTGAAAGTGGTCTTGTATGAGCTCTGGAAGTGATGAAGGCCAACAGCATCCTGGGCTCTATTAACAGGAGCACAACAAGAGAATCAAACCAAGTGATTACTCTTAGCACTCATTAAATTGCATCCAGAATACTGCATCCACTTTTGATGCCCCGGTATGGAAAAAAAATGTGAAAGAGTGGACTGAGCTCAGTAGAGTACTGTGAAGCAGCCCAGAATCTGGGGTGCTTGTGCTCTGAGGAAGGGCTGAGGGACTGGAGCTTATTTGGCAGGGAGAAAAGACAACTATGGAGCAGGGATATATGGTAACAGTCTGCCTACATCTGTACAGGAGTTGCCTAAAATACAGATACAGGCTCTATACTTGGATATACAGCAGGAGAATGAGAGAGTGATCATGAATCAGATAATATGTTGAATACCTTAAACTATTTTTAATAATAGCTTTTCATGCTCTTTTTTGAATAATTTGTTGTTATTTTTAATTATGGCATTTCATGAGGTGTTGTCCTTAAAGGGGTGTGGCAAGCTTTAAAATTCCGCGTTTGCTTGGGATAGTGTAGCTTGTTCTGGAGTAGATGGCTTCTTTAATTAGCCAGAAGTAGACTCTGTTAGTGTATACAGATCAGAAGATGGTTGACATTGGAAGACATATTTTGGGATCATCTAGTCCAGCCTCTCTGCTAAAGCAGGGTCATCTAGAGCAGGTTGGCCTGTACAGTGTCCACTTGTATTTTTTTAATATCTCCAGATCCTGAAACTGATGTCAGGATAAATGCTGGTATGAATTTTGGTATGGGCACAGGGCCTCTCTGTGAGAGCACAACCAATGTGGAAAAAACTACTTAAGAGTCAATAGTCCAAATAAGTTCAGTCATTGTTACCAAAAAAAATCAACAACCAACCAACCAAAAAAAACCACCCAAATCCCCACAATAAAAAAAAGCCCCTAAAAAAAAGAAGCAATTCACCCCAAAACAAAGTAAAAAATACCCCAGAACAAAACACAATCAAAAACCCCCAAATCAACCAAATAACACCCCTTCCTGAATACATACATCACTTCTTCAAGAAAAGAGCCTGAGAAAGCATAGCTTTTTTCCTCAAATTGCTCAACTGATAAGTCTTTATTATTTTACTTTTTCCAATTTGTTTTTAAGCATATGTATAGTTTTTTTGTGGTATATAGACAGAATGCAGGTGTTGCTTCTATGACCTTTACAAGTTGTATTTATTTGCACTGTTTCTATGAACTGTAATCATGAACTGTCATGTGCAACATTTAAAAAGAACAAGTTTAGAAAGCACTTGGAAGAGTTTGGAGTGGTTTTCCTAGTTTGTTAACTTTAGGTATGTGGTGACAATTGATCTATGGAGTCTTACTTTTTAATATTTGTATCCGTTTCCTCGGATCTTTTCTGATGATTTTGTGCATTTCTTTCATGTATCCATTGAGCAAGGAGAATAATATTTTTCTGCTTATATTTACAGTTACAAACACACTCAGCAGCTGGTGTAGATATCTACATAAAACCTAATAGTGTTTTTCACTCATTTATCTCTAATTTCATAGAAAATTCAGCATAATTTAAAAAAATTGCTTGAATGTTCTGTCTTGGTGTATGATCAGTGAGCTTTAATAGGTGAAATGCATTTAACAGTTAGAAAAAAACTGAGTCAAACTTCCTTGCTATTTCTTACCCACAGAGCTAAAGAAATACGTAGCTTTGTGCTTAACTCAAAAAAAAGGGACCCTGACCCTAGTGTACAGACCTTACTGACATTTTCTGCGTTTGAAAAAGGAATTATAAATAACTGTGGTGTGCTTGCTGCCTGAGTTGTATGTCAAGTGTGGGTGTCACTGCAGGCCCGTTTACTGATGTTATCAGCCTACCAACAGGTGCCTTCCAACAGAGATGCTGCTGCTTGTACACACAGCGGGGAGCATTGTGAGGGCTATGAACCCCTGTACTCTTCAATGGCAATGGCAGGAGGACATTTTTCGCCCAAGGGGACTAAATAAACATGTGGCATGAAATTCTAAATGGAGGCTAGGTATATACTTGTTTGAAGGCTGTTGTGATGAGAAAAGAGAGTTTAAGTAATCCCCAACGCAGCATGAGAGAATCACAGAATGGCTTGGGTTGGAAGTGTTCTCAAAGATTATCTAGTTCCAACCCTACTGTGGGCAGAGACAACTTCCCCTTGACCAGGTTACTCAGAGCTCCATCCAGCTTGGCCTTGAACAATTCCAGGGATGAGGCATCTACAGCTTCTCTGGGCAACCTGTGCCAGTGCCTCATCACCCTCACAGTAAAGAATTTCTTCCTAATACCTCATCTAAACCTGCTGCCTTTCAATTTGAAGCCGTTTCCACTTGTTCTGTCACTACATGCCTTTGTTAATAGTCTCTTTCCATCTGTATTGTAGACTCCCTTCAGCTACTGAAAGGCTGCAAATAGGTCGCCCCCTAAACTTTCTCTTTTCCTGACTGAACAATCCCAATTCTCTAGCCCTTTCAGAAAGAAGTGTGACTGTTTTGTTCTGTTTGTAGGTATTTAAATAATGGTGCTGCATTCACTTACTTTGTTTAATCTGTTTCATATATTAACATGGGAAGGAATTTCCAGAATTGAATGCTCAAGAAAGTATCTTAGAAGTAAAACTTGGTAACAAAATTATTGTTACAGGTTGTCTTGGGGTGATGTTATGATACTTGTATTCCCTATCGTTTGCGTATGTGCTTAGAAATGTGGTCCTGTAGCTTTAATTGCATCCAGCAGCCGGGAGAAACTGCCGGGCGCGGGTTGTTTTGAAACTCTTCCCCCGGGAGCGAGGGGGAGGAAGGGACATTGCTTAGTCTGGCTGTGGCCGTTGTTCGTGGTTGCTGCTAGGTTTGTTTTTTTTCCTTCCCTGGGATTTTGGTTTTTCTCCTTTTTTCTTGTCCCCGTTCTGGATTTTCGCTATTCTGGACTGTTTTCTCTCTCTCGCCTGAGAAACCAAGAAGCCCCCAGAGGACAGTAGACAAGAATTCCCCAGGGAGCCACCGGAGCAACTCCACCCGGCTCTCCGGGGATCCCTGGAGTGGGGGAAGCTGCACCTGAGGCAAAGGACACTAAAGGTCTTCAGTTGTTTACCCAGGTTTAATAATTTGGGTTTGTTTTTTCCCTCTTTCTCCCTTTCCCCTTCCCTTGTGCCTTGCAGGGCACCCTGCGTGTGTTATTAAATAAACAGTTGGTTTGGTTTTTTTTCCACTTCCATCCAAGAGGTTCTGTTGTGGTGGGGGAGGGGGTGTCAGAGGCCTTTGCTGGGGGAGGCTTTTATTCAGAGTGCTTCCCACCTGGAAAATTTGTCTCTAACCCGGGACACAGGTGTTTCTTCAGGCTCCTGTCACATGCTAGATGGTCTTTCAGACAAGTCCCGAGAGACAAAACTACTTCAAGGTGTAGGTATAGTTTTTCTGTGGGTTTCTACATCCTGACATAATCCCTCTGACTGCCCTTTGTTTTTCTGTATACAGCATTCAGTTGTGTTTCTGTCCTGGTTTTTTAGCTATGTTTTCATGCTTCCTCACTCACCTGGGAGCTGGGCTGTACTGTGTGGGTGTAGCTTTCAGACTTGCTAATCCTGCTGACTAAAATACTGGGAAGATGTCTTTGGGTTGTCTTTGGCTAAGGAAGACTTGGAAGAAGTGAAAACTCAGAGTAACAGTTTTGAATATTGGTGGCATTCAGATTGTGAAATTCCTGGCTTAACCCAATATCTCATCTAAAACCGGCCAAGGACTATCCAAAGTCCTGTCTTTGAATGTTTTAGATACTGGTTTCAGTCACCATATTAGCTAATATTTGTAAGTGACTTCTCTGCCTTTCCAAATAATTCCAAATCATTTGGAAATACAGTTTCGTTTCCTTATAAAGTGGTTTTTTACTAGCTAAAAGTTGGGTTAATGTTAGATTTCCCTTCTTTATGAAGCTCAGTAAAATGTTCTACAGCTCTTAGTTTGATTTTACAGTTGTGCATCAAACATTGGAATTAGAAATTATGTTGAGGTTCAGCATATCCTGCATGCAACAATATTTTTGTTTGTGTGTGTGTGAGATTTCCTGATATATGGTTAATCAGTGAAAAATGTGATTTATACACTGTAGTAGTCAAGGCCCAACAGAAGTTCTGTATGTTGTTGGGAAAAGCCTTTCTATTTTTACCAGCATATAATTCTGTCATTCCTTTTCCATTTGGCTTAGCATGTGGGGTGTGTGGGAGTGGTGTCATTTTAAGGTTTGAATATTAGCTGAGTTTCATTCAGCTTCTCTGATTAAGCCAGAATGGTAAGAATGGTTCATTGTACCTAGACTACTGAAGCTGGAATACCCAGAGGTTTAGTTTTGTGTTTTCACATCCAGTTTATTGCTTTGATTAATACATCTATGCTGGATGTGCTATGCTTCTAGGTTTTTTCATTGGTGCTACATATGACAACATGAGGGCTTTCATCTTGGGCCTCCTTTCTTCCCATTATAATGATGGAAGGATTATTTGCACTTGGTTGAAGAGAATAAGGTATAGAACTAAGAAAATTTATCAGCTTGATGAAGATACTAATTTTTGAAGTTTTGCTCATGAAAAGCAGGTATGGATATGGTTTTCTTATCTCTCAATTATTTCTTACAGCAAAAAACAAAACTACATAATAGACTTAATCCCATTTAGTTTGACTCCTACAAAATAACATCAGCTGTAAAATCATATTATATTTCAGAGACCCATTTTCTGGCCATTTTTCACTATCATCTAATTCACTTTTACTGTATATTTTACGATTTTAATCAATTGATTACAGTATCTTTTCTATTTCTCTTGAGTCCTAGAGTCCTCCAAAATTTACTCCAATTCTTTAGGATGCAGCCAGGGGCAGAGCAAATTAGAGCAATTTTTTTGTAGACGCAGAGGAACCCATTTCAGTACTGAAATTTCCAGTGTTTCGTAAACTATCCAAATGCACACACCTTAAAAGAGGTTTTCACATTGCCAAGAAGTGTGAAAATGTATGTGCAAAATACAAGAAATCCAAGATGCACATCATGAAAATGTAGAAACAAAATATTTGCTCCTGCTGCTTGTAACAGAGCCTCAAACCAAAATCCTTCTGCTTCTTTATCAGTTCCCAGTCACTCCCTTTTACTGATGAGGTATTACCTCTCTAAAGTGTTGTGCTTGTTGTCCTGACTTCAGGGCTGGTTTTCTGAAGTTGTCCCCAGTCAGAAGGTTGGAATTTGTCTGGCCAAGCCCGTTTGCTTGGCATGGCCAGTCAGCCCAGGCAAGGCACTTTGTCTGTCCCACTTGGGTTACCAAAAACTGTTGTTCCCACCCCAGACTCCTTCCCCAGTGTGCAGCACCAACTCGCACACCCAGGTGAGCTATTTCTGCTTTTTTTTCTGGTTTGTGCAAAGGAGGGAGCAGGGTGGTAACCCACAAAAGGCTGACTCCCTGATCATCAAAACTTTACACCATTTGTACATTTTAACAAAGGCATCAGCATTCACTGCTTAGAAATCACATTACTTTTGCATTAATTAGTACTCAACCCCCTATTTGCTCATTATATCTCTTGCTTCTCGTGCTAATTAGTCCTCAGGCACAGTTCTTCCCTCTGTCTGACCCTGGGGTCTGTTTGGAGTAGGTGATCACTGAGTTGGTGGTGGCAATGTCCCACTGCCGGAATTACCTTTCCCGCAGTCACTGCTCAGTCCTGACCTGACTCCTGGTGGTCCTCATCCAGACAGCCCATTTACCTTGGGATTATCTTCCCTTTTCCTTAAAAGAAACATTAGCCAAGCACACAGCATTCACAATGCAGTTGTTTATCATAACTGTCTAGCTACGTCTACTGATTGACAGCAACAAAAAATTGGAAAGTTGGATTCAAATCTTGAGGGGCTTGATACAAGGTGTGCATATGCTTTTGTCTGGATTCCAAGATCTGCAGCTGGCCTCCATCACGTGAAGTGGTGTAACAGTGCGTGCAGATGGGGTGGGTGAGCTGTAGTGGGTTACTGTGAGGAAAGAAAACCTGCTTGAGGCTCTGTATACTGAGACTGGGATGCTGAGAAGCAAGCTGTCCCAGCCTACTGTAACAACAATATCAGATGGGCTCCTGACTGCATGCTTGGTCAGGGGATGTGAACTACTCTGGGTTACCACAGCATACACAAGGGTAACATTGCTAGTTCTTGAGTATACCAGATCTCTTTACATATCTTAGTTACTAGAAAAACCATCTTTATGTGCTTCATTGTCCATGAAGTCTGTGTGAGAGAGACAAAATATCAAACTTTACTTTTACTGCATAGCCTCTGCACTTTTTCTGGTCTTTTTTGTTTCTTCCCCTTTCATGTTTACATTCAAACTTTGAACAGTATGGGGAAAAAAGACCCCAACAAGCAAATGAAAAATAAGCAACCATGTGCTCACAATATTTTTGAGAACAGATGGTTGTTTGCATTCATTCTGAATTTTTTCTTTCTCAAAGTCAAGCCTCAAAGGCCTGGGTAGGAGGAGGGAAGAGATTTTAGAAGGTATGTTGTTCCACAAATTCTTAGTTACATGAGTAACTGAGTTACTTTTCAGTTTTCAGTAAGTAATTTTCAGTAAGGGTTTTCAGTAAGGGTTTTCAGTAAGTAATTTTAAGCCAGTGTGATACACAAGCATGACAGTGCAGAGGTAAAATGAGAAAGGACTTGTGTGAAACTGCAAATTTCTCAAAAGTTTTTAGTGAATGTTTCTGGACAACAATATTGTAATGAGGGAGCAGCTGGCATTTGTAGAATGCAAACCTTTTCCTTCTGAGGGGTGGTTTGTGTCAGAACACAAGGAGTGCTGTCATGTCATGCTTTGAAATGCAGGAGTATGCTGGTGCTGAGGGCCTCTCAGTTCCAGTTGAGTTCTTCAGAGCTACCTACAGCTGCCAGACAGGGTAATTTTCAGGAACATCTGCAAATATTCCTCTTTTTAAGAAAGAAAGCCCATTCCTTCTGTTTAAAAAGGTGTGTTGGGATTTGTCTGTTGGTGGATTTCAATGGCAAAAAGATTGGCTCTCTCAGTGCCGTTGGATTCAGCAGGTCTCATCCTATGGATTTCTATGGATCAAGATCTGTTTTACAATTTCTGACTAAATCATCATCCGCTGATGGCCATTCTCTCAACCTCCCTGAACCCTGTCTATAAGAACAGCAGGACTTTGCAGTTAAAAAACAAAGGCAAAGAAGACGTTGAGTACCTCTCTCTTATCTGTTCCTGCTGACACTAACTGACTACTCCATTCAGTACCTATCCCATGTTTTCTGTGGTCAGTCTTTTACAGTTCACAGAGCACTAGAAACTTATTATACTTCTGATGCTTGCAGCTGAGCTTTGTCTTTCTTAATGCCATGCCGCATACCCAGGCAGTGTTTCTAAATTCCTCTGTAGCCTAACCTTGCTTTCACCTCCTGTATAGTGCCTTTTAGCAATGGAGATCTACCATGCGTTCTTTGTTTGGGCTGATCTTCTGACACGTGTACTTGATTTCCTGAGTATTGGGCTAGAGTGTTCCTGTGCTTGGAGAATGTCCTTTGACCTACTTCCTTTCTTGTGATCCTTTACCCATCACTGCAGCTTTCAATGGGATCATACCTACCAATCCTTAAATCTGCTTTATGAAAGTCTGTGCTCTGTCCTCTATTGCTCACCTTCCTCTCTGCCCCCAGGGTTTAGAATTCCCCTATGTCATGGTCATTACTACTGAGGCTGCCAGTGATTTTTATATCCTTAATTGGTACTTCCCAGCTAGCAAATTGCAGATGTGCTTAGCTGTATACCAGCCCAGGTTAGCCTGTCTGGTACCTCTGTTAAGGAGATACTCTTTATACAAATTCTGTTATTTCTAATGTGTGTCTCCACCTGCTCTGTTGTTTTTTTCAAGGAGATGTCAAGGAGATTTAAATCATTCACATAAACCAAGGCTGTGATCAAGATCAATCCTCAAGTTTGTTTAGGGTGATCTGTTTGTAAAAAAGCCTTTTCTCATGATACCTCACTTCCTGACATCTTTTCTGATGTGGATCCACAAACTCTCTCCCACCTGTTGTCCCCTGAAAGAGCTCCATGTATCCAAACTGATCTTTCACGTAAAGGCATCCTTCACCTTCATCTTCCCATCTGCATTTCCGGAAGAGCATCTTTTTTTCCATCACAATTCTCATTTCTGCCACGTCTCAGTTATTCCAGTCACGTTGTGTGGTGACTGATGGAGAGCTCTTGCTCCTCCTGTGTGTTTTCAGACTGCATATGTTGCATGTACACTTCAGACAGGGCCCTCTTCAACCTGTAATGTTGCTGCTGAAGTGCCTCTCATTCTTGTCACTCAGGGTCCTTTATTCTTTCTACTGCTATTCCTCAGTTTTTCACATATCTGTAAGTCTCCATTTCCAGTTGGAGATGATGTGAGTTTGAGAGTAACTTAGCTGGTAAAAATTGATGTATTGCCTTGACTAATGCTGCTGTGCAAGGAAGTAAGTGGAAAGCATAATATCTGTTCACACTATGTTCTACCCTTTGCAATTACTGATACCCCCCCTGTCAAAATCTTGTGTGTTGGTTTGGGGGGTTTTGGGTTGTTCATTGGTTTTGCTTTTTGCCAGAGACTGTTCTGAAAAAGAACTGTTCTGACTGTTCAAGAAAAGGAGGAGAGGAAAGGAGGAGAGTTTGCGTATCAACTTAAAATCTTTAAATTAACAGTTTCATGAAATGTGTTAAAAGCTGTTCCTGTTACTAGTGTTGTATTAGAAATTGCTGCTCATACTATAACCTCTTCTGTGGCAGAATTTATTACTTCTCAGTGAAAACATACTGCAGGCAATAGAATTTGACATTCCCGGCTAGAGCCCAAGGAAATGCTACTGTTTACTTTCTTTGTTTCTTTTTTAATTTAAAGACATAATTTCATTTTGATTTGAAAGACCCTGAGTAGCAGAGGTTTTGTGGATTTGGCTGGTGTTCATAGTTCCAGCAGCTATATTCTGTTTGTATACAAACTGCAGGGTAATTAATAATGTGATCTAATTTGTTTCTGTTACACATACACAGTGTTAAAATTGTACTTGAATATTTACTCTTAACTAACAGTAAAGCTTATGTCAGAATGTATTGGGTTTTTTTTTTATACCTATTTGAATACATTTTAATGCTTCCCTATAAACACAAACATAGAAACAGACCATGCACACACACAGTTTGTTGTAGCTGGAAGGACAACATGAGCTGTGACTTTGGCACAGACTTCAGTTTGCCTGTGAGTGCTCTCAGCTGATTCCAGTGAGACTGATAACCATATCTTAGCCTTCGTGGGCTGCGTCTCGTGCCACCTGAGCGTGTGCACATTTCCGATTGTTTTTCATCCTTTTCAGTTCCTCTTGCTGCAGACATCATGCAGTGACACAGTGATTTGAGCAGGTGATTAAAAGGAAGTCTCTGTTTGTGAATAACTTTGCATGAAGGTGTTTTTGAGAGAAGCCTATTCAGCAGATGTTTACTGTATAATGGTGGGTAGTTCTGCATCAAGTTCTAGTTTTGTTTGCTAGCTTCTACAGTTTTGGAAAAGTGCAGGTGAACCTTTTGTACTCACAAGTGGCCTTGAGTGTGTAGGTTGTGGAGAGAAAGCTAGAATAGAACTATAAAAAATACTTTGTTTTGTAGTGAGTTGTGGGGGTGTTGTATGACAGTTTAGCTAGAATGAATTTACCAGTGTGATTAGGAAACCAAGGTTACAGCACTGAGGCAGTTTATGTTGGCAAAAACATTCTGCTGGGAAAAACTACCTCAGTCTCAAATATAAAAATTATCTTTAACCTCGGTTTGCTTTTGAAATGAAGTAGTGTATATGTTTTTAAAAATTATGCTCATGTTTATGTGTGTTGCCTTGGCCTTTTAAAGCTGATGGTAAGGTAATAAAGTTAAAATTTGTGTGCCACTGTGCACTGTGTTCAGGCAACATGCAGATTTTACAAACTGTTGAACAGGCAGGTGTGGTTACACACACACACTTTAAAAGAAAGAAAAATGTGAGCTCCCTGTAGTCCATTTAGGATTTTAATTCAGTTCTTTGGTAGCTGAAGGCACTTTGCTCTCAGTGTAGCATCTAATAAGCCTGTCTGAAAAATTACACTACTCCTAGTTTTACGGGGTTTTAGTTTCCTTATAAGGCCAGGTGGAACAGCATTCACAAGCAAAGAAATAGGTTCACAAGCAAACTGTGCATTGTATGTTTTTGTGAATGAAGCATTTGTGGCTGCTTGATTTTCTGTTCCTTTATTTTTCCTAAGTATAGTGAAGTGACAAGACTGTTTTAATTACATCAAAAGACAGTTCTGCATTGGCAAACTTCTGTTAGTCACTTTCTCTAGGTTATAGAAAACTTGGAAGTCCATGCAGTCTTTAGGACAGAGAAAAAATTTCTTTATATCCATCATACTTTTGATGCTTAAAAAAATGAGCAATAGTTTTTCTTCTCATGCTACCCCTCTGTTTATAGTTGAGGGGTGGGGGGACGGGGAAGGGGATGTACTTCTTGTTCATAGCAGAGGGTTGCACTGTGGCAGCTTTGGCCAAAGTTGCTCCAGATGAGACAATCCCATTTGCAACTGAGCTTGGCAATGTTACACCACCTTTCCAGGTCATGTCCCTCTTGGTCAGCTGGTGACTGCTAAGCATGGAGTTAAACGACGTCTGAGAAGACTATGGATGCACAAAGAGGAATATTTCTACTGCTGTGTCAGGAGTCACTAAGCAGGTCTGTTGGAGACGGATCAAGGAAGGTAGCTGCAACATCCTGGACTTTCTGTGCACATTCATGGTCACAGATCGCTCTTGTCATTGCGTACAACCCAGACTGCTTGTGCTGATGGCTGTAGGAGGAGTTATGAGGCAGCAAAAGAAGGCTCAGCACGTGTGTGGTGCCTGGCATGAATAAATGTGGTGTTGCATAGACAAGTGTGTATGAGAGGAGGCTGGTCATTGGAAGATTGCTCAAATGCCAGTCATCTATGGGTTAAATATTTGATACAGTTTACAGTTAAAATATTTTTACAGGACCATTTTTAATAATCAACCTGTAGTTATTTTAAAATAGTTATATTGTGGTTTCATAACTGTTCCATTCAAAGGTCTTTTGTTTATCTGGTTGTGCTTCCAGCACTCCCCCAACTGTGGTAACAATTAGCAAGTTGCTTTACATTTCAGAGAAACAATCTTCTTAGGTTTTGCAACTTCATACCTTGAAAACAAATGCTGTTGTAAGTCAAAATATGATGTCCCTTACTTTGTTCTTGGTTTTACTTAGCATATGCTTCTTTTGAATTCATAAAGGTTGTGCATGCTTTCTGTTCACCTTTAACATGGCAGAAAAAGGCCTTAAGCAAAACCCATAGGCCACCACAAAAATGCCTTCACAGGGAAACTGGGTTAGGTTGATTTTATGAATTCAAATTGCCAATTAGGATATTTCTTTGATTTATCATTTTCAGTTTAACTGTAGAGCATTCATCTAGAGAAAACTTGATCTTACTAGTCAATAAATGTATTTCCTATTGAACATAAAATTTGAACTGTTATTTGCTAAATTTTCTGAGGAAAGGAGGTAACTTACAGGGACATCTAAAGAATTTATATAACTGCATGTTTTATTGGCTTCTTATGTTCTGTGTTTTAGTCTTTTAAAAATTGCGTGGTTTGTTTTCCTTGATAAGATTAGTTTTTATTTCTTAATTGATGTTGGGCTTCTATTGAATATAAACATAAATTTAATTTAGACAACAATCTTGTTAAAATAGTCTTGAAAGGCAGATGTGTTTTGTCAGTATGCTGAGAATAAGCAGCTTTGGGAAATCAGTAAGATGGAAACAAAATTATTTGCAGAAGATGCAAATTTAATGATTTCCTTTCTTTATATATAGTATTTGTAGAACTAGTGATTTAGTATTCACTTGCACTTTGCCTTCTTTTTCCAATATGTAAAAATTAGACTCTTTTCTTCTACAATTTTAATCAA
>VZTX01023876.1:217758-229196 GCA_013400915.1 Pardalotus punctatus
AAGCTGTTGAACTCTTTTCAATGGAAAGAGGAAAAAAAGGCATGAACTTTTGAAAGAACACCCTAAAAATCTCTTGACTTCATTTGGTTGGCCAAGAACTTCCTTCAGAGGCTTGACTGATCCAAAAAGTTCAGGACTAACGTTCACTCTTTGAAATATTCTATTACTTTTTTGGTTTTGTTCTAGACAACTTAGGTTTCAATTTCAAGTACATTTGAAAATAGCTTTGATTAAATTTTAATACAGTATCTTAATTTCAACTTATTTTTTTTTTATTTGCTAGTTTCTGATGTTCAAAGAGTTGTCCTTGGATCAGGGATTGTAATCAAGGATGTACATACAATTTTTATATTGGTCCATCATGATTTTTCTTGGTCAATGTATTACTATAGCATTTCATTGTTCTGCATTTTTTGTTCTTTGTTATGAAAGCGTTTTGAATAGAAATGCTCTCTTGAGAACTTCAGAGTAATCCTATCTTTTAAAATACTGACATGTTCAATGTACAATCCAAAAAATGGGGCTGTGTGGCTGTTTGAGTCTCAGGAGACCTCCAGATGGAAGAATCTTTCTGTATGCTGTGAATTAATCAGAAATTGCTTGTATGCTGCATATTTTTCAGAACTGAAGGGTATCCATTGTATTACCCATTGTGTTACTTTTGATGTTGGTAATGTTAGGCCATTGATTCCAAATTTTTAACATAGATGGATGGGTGCAATCCAACTTGTGTTTCTTGAATAGATACTTGACAGAAAGTTAAATTACCTTTCTGATGGATATTAACTGCAGTGATTTCAGAGTAGCATGTTAGTTAGAGCTAATTTTGTTAATGTCTCTTTCAAAAAAAAGATTATTTTCTGTTGAAAACCTTAGATGTGTTTTGGAGAATACAAGGATTATCACAAGGGAAAAATTGAATGAAGTTCAATTTTGTTATGAAAAGCAGAGGACTAAGAACAGTTGGACAAATTCAGGGGGGAAGGATCCATCACTATTTGCTAGCACAATCCACATGCAACCTGCAGATCCGGGGTCCCAGAACTATTGATTGTTGTGAGCTGATAGGCTATGCCAAAAGAAGGAGAAATCAAGTGATATCGTCTGTGCTCCCTCCAGACAGAATTGCTATTGACCAGTACTGTGACAAAATTATCTATTGCTCTTAAGTATCAAAGCTTCCAGAGTTCCTTTACTGGACTTATTAATGTCTTAACAAAGGTGAAATAAATGTAAACTTTTGCTCCCGTTTACAAATGTAACTAATTCCATGGCTGACAGGTTTCTAATCTGGGTATTGGATGTGTATCAGAAGAGTGCTTCTGTTAACATTTAATGATCTTTCTAAGACCTGATAGCCTGTGGAATATGGATAGGCCAATTTCTCTGTTTTGAAAAGACAGAAGACAATATCATGCAAAAGTATTGACTGATGCAACCATACCGAAAAGTTGCCCCATTTGCAATACCCAATAAGGCAGTGTGGGTGTTAATCTTTTAGTGAAAAAAAAAAAAAAAAAAAGCATATTTAACCCTGGAAGGTTTTCACCTCTGTCCTAGGGCATATGGTTGTTTTCAGAAGAGTTTTTCTGTCTGTTGGCGTTGCTAGAGTAACTAAAGGATTTTTCCTGTGTTAAATTTGGGAGGACTTTAGAAGACATATTCTGCAATCTCCAGGATCCAGGACAGTGAGAAATGCATTTTAGCTCAGAAAGTTAACAGTATCCTGGGGGTGATTTTGCCCCTCTTCTCTGCTCTCCTGAGACCCCAGTGGGAGAACTGCACCTAGCTCTGGGCACCTCAGTACACAAAAGGCATGGACCTGTTGAAACAGAGGAGGGCCACAAAAATGGTCAGAGGGCAGGAGCACCCTCTCCTTTGAGGAAAGGCTGAGAGTTGGAGCTGTTCACTCTGGAGAAGAGAAGCCTCTGGGAAGACCTTATTGTGACCTTTCAAAAGGAGGTTTAAAAGATGGATGGAAAGTTATTGCTGAGTCTTGTAGTGACAGAACAGAGAGCAAAGGTTTTAAATGTAAGTTTGAAACTTCACAGAGGCTTGGCCAGTGTTCTGATTTACCTTCCATGGATGTCCATTTAAATTAAAGGACCTTTAAAACTCAAAATCATCAAAAAGAAACCAGATTTCTGAAATGCTGGAAACTGAAAGCAGCAAACCTGATGCTTTCTTCATACCTGGCTGATTTGTAGTTTTAACTGTGGGTGATGTCTGTAATAACTGCCTCTTATATTTGCACCAGAACTAAGACTGGGGATTTTATATGCCAGTTGATATCCTTCCTCAGTATAGACAAAGAAAAAGGTAGAAGAAAAAGGTTTTGAAAATGAGCATAGTGTGGACAAGAGCAAGTGGGATGTAGGTGATGATAGGGACTGTGAACTGTGGAGATGCCTAGTCATCTTGGGAAGGGAGTACCAAGATCGGATAAAGTATGTGGTAGTGCATCTTGGTTTTAAAAGCCAGAGTACAAAAAAGAGCGAGAATTAGCACAGAATTGTTGTTCTGTAAAGCTTAACATCATTTACTTACTGTATGGTACTCCAAAAACATAGAAACTGCTTTTTCAGAGAAACATTCAGCTGTGTGGATGTAAAATGTTCTTATTTTCTCAGAATCTTTGTCTTACTGATGACAATGATACACTGCTTGTGATAAGCCAAGTTGAGGTTTCTCAGAAAGTTTCTCTCTTTGTGAAAACCTTGTCAGTTTGAGACAGGATATATCCGGAAAGGGAGGAAAACTGTGATATTGTGGAATTGAAATCTCTATTATGATTTATTGCAAGCAGCATTGGGATAAAAAAGGTATTCTGTCAATCTTTTGTTCTTTTCCTCTGAAGTAACTTCTGTGTTGTTATCATCATAGGTTGGTTTGTTCAGGGGACAGAAATACTACTAAACATTTTCTATTTTTTTTTGAGAGTTGACGTGGTGTCTCTGGCTGCTGATGGCCTTTTACTCTACATGTATGAGAAAAAGACATAAAATATTGATTGTTAACAGCAATGGTTTACAACATGGTTTTCACATGGTTAACAACAATGGTTAAAAACATGGCTTTCTTTGAAACAAGATGGGACAAATGCTTACTATTTGGAACAAAACCAAGAAAGACAGGAAGAGAGAAAGTTATTTCATGGGCTGTCAAATATAAATTAACCTTTTGATTTTCTTGGGACAAGTCAGTCCTTAATGATTATTAATGTAAGTTGCAGTTATAAGCACTTAATCAGCTGCAGGGAGGTGAGGGCTGTGGAGAACTCATACACAGTAAGAGACCACTGCGTAACTCTCACTTCTCTGGCTTCTCTCTTAGACCAGTTTGGACTGTGTTCAGGTTTTCACGTTTTACCAAATAAGCTGTCTTTAGAGAGAGCTTGGGGTCTGTCTCATTTGAAACAATTTCCTAGATATGGCCTTATCATGCACCTTTAACCATGCTCTCAGAATTGATTCTGTTTAAAGCAGATATTTGCAAGGTCAGTTCCTAAGTAGACAATGCCTCATTATTACCCTTTGCTTTATGGTTAGATAGAACATGCAGTGAAAATAAAAGACAAAAGAATAAATAATCAAAGTACATTTAAAACTTTGTTTCTGGGATTTCACTGACATTGGACTGTATTGCTCTCTCCTATTTGTGTCAGAGACTACAGGAATTGACACCAACAGCATTTTTACCACTGACACATTCTCTTCTCCAGGCTGGGCTGGATGGGAGCTTTAAGGCTTTTATTAGAAAAACTCAACCAAAACCAAAAAACCCAGTCAAACAAATACCCCAGCCTTTGTGCAAATTAATGCTAGATTTGATGAGTGATCCCATGAAGAAACAGGTGGTGGGCAACAAACTAAGTTTTAGAGTTCAAGTTGTGCTTCTATGCCTGTTAGGGGTTTTTTCTTGTGGTAATGTTGGCAGGTTTGTGTTGGTAAGAATAAATGTAAGCCATAGAAAGCCCTTTACTCATTGCATCCAGAAAGTTTGTATAAGCAGTCTTTGATTTTTTAGAGACTAAATGAGATTCTCAGGAGAAGATGAATTTCAAGAAAATCAGTTAAATAACCTAGTTACAAATAGAGAACAACAAATGGCTTGAAATTTCAGGTAGCTTTTGAAAAATAACTTACATTCAGAAGGCTCAGAAATTCAAGACAACTGAATCTTCAAAACCATTAATTCAAATTCCTATAAAGATGGAAATAGAACAGTGTAGAGGATATCTGTGTGATCTTATCAGTTCATACTGGCCTTTTAATGTAGTTGTGCCTGGTATTTGCATCTTGTGCTTTGGCTCCCACACAGTGGTTGGTGGAAACTGAATTTCAGGACAAGATTAAAAGATTTTATCTTTTTTTAATGCTTTGTGGCTTGCCAGTTTTATTCTTTGTTCTAGGATTGATTTACTTTCAACAAAAGTCAGCCTTGAGTTATTGAAATACCTGTTTTCTCTCCTTTTCTATCTGTTTGCATATGCTTTGTAGTAACTGTGTTTGGATGCCTTTTGGGCTTATGGTACTGCTGTTAGCCTCCTTCGGAAAGATGACAAGAACAGGCAAAAAATTTCCTTCTTTCTAAGTAGATACTGAACTTCCTGGAGGAGAGGTTCCTTAGGAAAAGGCACTGCTATATTTTGGCCTTGGGTGCTATTTTCTGTGGTGAGTTTCACCTCACTCTTTGTTTGTATAAATGAATCTTATCCTTCTCTCTGGAATGGCAGTAAATGTGCATATGAAGGGTGTGAGCATCCTTTACTAGACTACACTTGCACAGAAGCAATCCTGATGAAACAGCCTCCAGGGAACAGCAAGGAAACTGTGACTAACTACTAAACAAAGCTGCCACAGGGACCCAGCACCACAAAGTGGAGATGCTCTTCGGAGTTTCTTAGCAATAGTGTCCTTCTCTTGCAGAATTTTAATGTAGAAAGGGAGTTTCCTTTTAGCTTGTTAATAAATGATGAATTATTTTTGTTATGTATGAGAGAGAACTCAGGAGCTGTGAATCGTTCTGTACATAGGGGAGGACAGAATGGAAAATAAAACATTGCTTGTCTTAATCTCTGTCCTAAAGCACCAAGCTTTGTGTCTCAAGTATTCTCTGTAGGTAGGTCTTGTAAGAGTCCTGTAGTACAGCACTTAAGAGGAAGTATGTTTTTGAGCTTTAGCTACAGAGGTCATATGTTTCAAGCTGCAACTTAAGTTTATTTTGGTTCTTCAGAAAATCACCTCAGAATGATTTTGTTATGAGAGAAGATCTAAAGGGAATGACTGCTTAGAGAGGAGAAACTGGTGATTGTGCTGTTCACTTGGTTCAAGTACCTTACTGCCAGGCCTATGGGAGTAACCTCTTCTGAATCTGTATATCTTGTCTGCAGCAGCATGGAAATTATCTGCACAGTGTACAGATCACCCGTTAAAAAACATGAACTGGTGGTGTGAATAAGCCAGTTTTTGGAAATTTGTTCCCTTCCCCATGCAAAGGTTGGCATATGTATTAGGTGTTATTTCTGTTCTTAGAGCAGTTGAAATGGTTCCGATTCATGTATCTATGATCAGTAATCCCACAGGCACTTCTGGTTTTCTTTTGGAAATACCCTTTTAAAGGGTGAAAAGAAGGGCCCTGGGAATTACTGACCAGTCAGCCTCACCTCTGTGCCCAGCAAGATCACAGAACAGATGCTCCTGGTAGCTATGTCAAATCATAAGAAGACATGGAGGTGCCTAGAGACAGCCAACAGGGCTTCACCAAGGGCAAATTATGCCTGACTAATCTCATGGCCTTCTATGATGGGGTGACTGCATCAGTGGACAAGGGAGGAGCTACACATATCTCCCTGGACTTCTGTAAAGCCTTTGACATGGTCCCACACAGCATTCTTGTTGCTGAATTGGAGAGAGAAGGATTTGATGAATGTACTCTTTGATGGGTGAGACGTTGGCTGGGTGACCATGTCCGAAGAGTTACAGTCAATAGTTCGGTGTCTGTGAAAACCGGTAATGAGTGGTGTCTCTTAGTGGTCTGTACTGTGACCAGTACATTTAATGGCATAAAAGAATTGAGTGGAACCCTTGGCAAGTTTGTGGATGACACTGTGCTGAGTGGTGCAGCTGATAGACTTGATAGCAGGGAATCCATCCATCACTAGATGGCATTGAGAGGACCCATATGAACCTCCCGGGTTTAATAAGGCCAACTGCAAGGTCCTGCCCATGGGTCAGTGCTATCCCTCATTTCCATAGAGACTGCTGGATGAACTGATTGCAGCCCTGCAAAAAAGAACATAGGGTGAACTGAGGGATGAATTTTCATATGAGCCAGCAGTGTTTATTTACAGTTCACAACCATGTCCTCAGCTGCCTAAAGAGAAGCATGGCTAGCAGGTGCTGCCCCTTTTGCTGTGCTCTGTTGAGACCCCATCTACAGTTCTGCATCCAGCTCTGGTGTCCTTGTGGTATTAAATGGAAAGAGGGTAGATTTAGGTATATAAGGAGGATATAAGGAAGAAAGTTTTAACAATGAGGGTGGAGAAACAGCAGAGCTGGTTGCCCTCATGTGGATGTTGTGGAGAAGTTGTAAAAGTTCCACTACAGAAAGTATTAAAGGCCAGGTTGAACAGTGTTTTGAGCAACCTGATCTAATGGTAGATGGTCTAGATGGTACTTAAAGGTTGCTTAAAATCTAAATGGTTCTATGATTCTTTGAAATTAGCTTGTACCTTATTGAATGAGCAGTGAATTTTCCCAGGGGACTCTAATAGTCATCCGATGCAGGTTTTTTGGCTGCAATATTCTTAAACGATCTCTTGGTCCTGATTTAGTGGCAGTTTTTCTTGTTTGACACTTGCATGAGATAGCCAGAAACAGTGTGATTTTTATGAACTCAGTTCATCAGAAATAGGAGAATACAAAAGTAACAGAGGGGGAATGGTCTAAATGGCTTATGCGACACAAATAGTGCTTTAACCTTACTTGTTTATGTAGTTCTTTTTCTCTGATTATGACTTGCTACTAGGAACCAGACTTAAGAACCTGCTAACATTTTGTTGACACTTGACTGTGTAGTCTCTTCAGTTACACTTCATGTCTTGACATTTTGAGTGCTAAAAGTACCACAAAAATACTGGTACTGTGTTTATGAGTGTAGTAGCATTTCTACATTAAGCTGATTTCCTGAAGGTTTATTGATGCTGTAAATTTTTTCGCTGGATGACTTCTTGCTGAACAGCTCCTTGAATAAGCAGGAAAAACTGATCCCCAGAGCAAAGCACATAGCTGTCCATAAGCCTGTGGAAAACATTCCTTACTTTTGCATGTGCACTGTAACTATATGAAAACACAAATTTTAGAATACTTCATGGTTATTGAGTCTTTGCTTATTCAGTAATGCTGCATTGTTAGTTGAGGAAAATATCTTCTGTTGTTGTACTTGATACCTGACTTGAGCTGCAAAACTGTAAGGGTATGTGGGGAAGCATGTTGCTTATGAGTTGAATCCTTCAGACACTTTATAGTGTGAAAGGGACTCAGATTTTTTGTGCAGGTTTGTGCTTAGCTTAAAAATATACAAATCTCAGAATTTGGATCTTGCAAGGTGAAATTGGGTGACTGCCAAAGCAGTGGCCTCTTTCCTTGTCCCAGACTGCTGCAGAGGGGATGAAACTATGTGGTTGACTCTGTGGGTTACCAGTCCACCTGAAGTGTAGTTGTTCTCATTCTTCACTAAGAAACGTGTAGCTGCTAAAGTTAGTGCTGAAGGAAGAGGGCAACAGCTAGGCCATAGTACTTTCTTGTATGCGATGAGGGGGCCATTATTATAAGCATGTTGGCAAGCACAGTGTTAAAGAGATTTGTGACACTACATTCTCATCTCCATTAGATAGGTTTGTTGGCCATCTCTCATGGTACAGTCTGGACAAATAGCAATGTTAGGGTCTGGGTCTTCTTGCTCTGCATTCGTTCATCCTTTGTTATCACGTGGTTGCCATGTGGTCATCTTCACACTGTCTTAGGTTAGTTTTGGTGGGAGTTTCTGTTGGTTTTGTAGTCCATGTTGAAATATGATTGTTACAGTTCATAAATGACAATCTGTGAGCTTTGACTCTAGCTGTTTATTTTAAAGTAATGTTTAAGTTGCTAAGTTTGTCTGTGCTATTATTAATGTTCAGATCGTTAGCTCCAAGTTTCACTATGATACTCCTTGACTTACTCAACATTGCCTTATACTTCAGACAAAGTTCAGCTTGCATCCTAACAATTCTGGCTACTAATGTCTACTTTCAAATAATATAAAATTTTCAACACAAAGGTGAAGAGTATGTAGATGGAGTTATATTCAGATGGCTGCTATGAGAGACATTTTTTGGACACCTCCGGGAGTAAGCAGTCCAGTTTGTATCTGTAAATTTAAATTAAATGTTCCTTGAAGCATTTATGCAGTAGAGATACAGCAGAAACCTCAGGTAAAAAGATCTTTCTTCAGTACTGATATATAGATGAGCTCTGTTTATGAAGCTGAGGCCTGCCTCTGTATTTAGGCGTTGTGCTGTATTAAAGTAACTTTGTCTGTTCCTTTTTTAAGCTCTGGTATTGTTGAAGTATGTCAGACTTCAAGGCTTTGAAATACAAAGCCTTCCCTTTGGGCTCCTCTCCTTTTCTCCTAAAATGTCTGAGAGGTGTCAGTCAGTCAGAAGTTTGACTTGAAGATACTTTTAACTTACATGAAATTGACACAGGCCCAGATTTAATTTTGAACTCTCACTTGTGTCATTTTCACCCCATTTCTTGCAGGTTAGTAAGTGTGCTGTGTGTTTCTCAGATAGCTGCAGAAGGAAAAGCTGAGGGAGCTTTTCTTGCAGTGTTACCACGCTTCCTGATGCTCACAATATAGAAGTTCTCACTGGGTATGTGGAATTGAGGGCAGTATTCCTCAGCTGAGCATTCTGGTGGGGAAAAGGGGCTGGCAGGTTTACCAGTGAGGCTGACTGGGGCCAGGGTGTGGAAGGAAACACCAGAACTCAGAAAACACCAGCAAACCTATACTGGCTGCAGTTTGACAAGAGCATGGATTTCTTAGCAAGTAGAGGAGGCAGGAGGAAAGGAAGGAGAGAAGTTCAGGAGGCATTTTACTTTTTTTTTCCCCCTTCTCTAGTGACTTAGGCTGCTTCATGGCTAGAATACGTTCCAGAGTTTTATTACAGCCTCTAAGATAGGTGTACTCCATGCTCAAGAGTTCCTTAAAATTATCAATGGTGTGCCCCATACCCCATAACTGAAAAGTACTAGCTCTTCCCAGAGTGTAATAAATTCTTTCAACAGCCTAAGTTAAAGTGGATGCAAATCTATGGGAAACCAGTGGAATTTCAATTTGTTGGAGTTTATAAAAAGAGGAGCAGAAGAAAGAAGGGGAGAATGGCAATCCTAGTATGCATTGTATGCAGCTAGTGTACAATGTAACATGTTCCTTCTTCATGGTCCAATTTGCACACATAGGGAAAAAAGTTAAAAAGCATTATTATATAGTTAATTTGCAGCCTTGTTCTTACTTGGCTAGCCTGAGTACATGTATCTTTTATTGAAACCACCTCTAACTTTTTTTGTTGTAATGGCAAAGTATTCTGTTTACCATTAAGTAAATTCTTCATTACAGTTTGAAAGGCTCTTTAATTAGAAGGAACATCTAAAATCTAAATAATATTGCACATGTAGAGGAACATTGTTACTAGCACATGATAATAATCTACAGTGGTGGTTTGCATTATTTTTTGGAAGTTGAGGCTCCTAGATCATAGCTAATTTAACCTCCCTTCCTTGTATCTTTTCAAATAGACTAGCCATCCATGGCTGTATGTCATCAGAATANCAACTCACAGGTTTTTTTAAGGGAGCAGTTAATTAGGAGTCTAAACTTGATCCAATTCAGACTTTTCCATGCATTTCCTACTTTGCAGACTCTAGACTGCAAATCAAACTTAGCCCAGAACTCATCTGAGTCATACAAGTTAGTAAGACTCAGCAGCTTCACTGTAGATGAAGTAGGTTTAATGGTACCGATGTCATATACAAATGATTTCCTGAGGCCGGTGCCAGAGAGGGGAGTCAGTGAATGTATTAATCAGTGGCATTCACTTAAGCAGTGAGATACTTCCAGTAGCTCTGAAATTACTGAATTAAAAGGTTTGAACTCATACCTCCTTTTCCGTTGGACTAGCATTGTCTGTGTTTGGATGGTTAAAATTGTCAAGCATGAAGCAGGCCATGCAAACCTGATACCAATTCTCCTTTTATTACAATGCACAAGCTAGATCCCATGAAATTCTGAAGATTCTTTTTGCTGTTCAGTTTAATATGTGGGTTTAGAAAAAAGACCATCCCTTTCCTGTGGTAGCTGGGGAGTGCAGCAGTCTTTCTTTCTTGCTTATTCCAAAAGAACTGATGTTTTTCCTGGAGCTCAAGTCGTGATATTAAGCTGGGTGTCCCACTTCATTTGAAAAAGGGTGTGCAAAAAAATTGAACTATGTTTAATGAGGTAAAAGATATATTTAGTTATATAGAGATACATATATAGAGATATATATAGATAATATAGATACATTTTTATATATAGTGCATCAATTGAAGGGCATTATGCTCTACCCTGCCTGATACTGGTAATGGTAAAGAGGTGGCTGATCCGATGTTTTTGTGGATGCCTGTTGTCTTTTGTTGGTGTCTCAGCACAAACTGAGGCTACTGTTTTGTCACCTAGGTATTAGAAGTTGCGAGTGTGTGAAAACAAGCTGACTGTTACAAGTGCCCTGTTACTTGCACAGCATGGAAGCTGCTTTGGACTGTAGGAGAGATGGAGTTCAGGCTGGGATGTTGCTTGAGAAAATGATGGGCATTAAACCTCACAGCTGCATCTCCTGAACACAGCAGCAAGGAAGTGTGTTTGGGAAGGTGCTGTGGGCAGTTACCCACGTGCCACATTCTGTTGCTTACGTAGGAGTTTTTATGACATTTTCCCCACTGTCAGTCAGCTTTGCAGAGATAATTTCTTCAGTCAGAATTAAAATTTTGATTGTAGTAGCCCTAGGATCTGCTAGCCCTGGAGTGCAATTAGTCTTGAATTGGTCTGAAATTCCCTGTAAATTTGGGGATGTGAAGGTAGTTTAACTGAGTTTGTATCTACTCCCTGCAGTCAGCACAATGCAAATTGGTTTTTGTTCCTTTCAGTCCTCTGGCATCTTTAACGGTTAAACAACAATTGAAAAGTCTTTGACATAGACTAGAGACCTGCTGAGGTCATCTTTTGAGATTCTGACTCTGATCTTCCTTGCAGGTGGGTGAAAGGTGATTAACCTGTCTTCAGGTTTTTCTCAGTGCAATCTGCCAGAAAGAAAATGCTTAAAAAACATAATAACTCAGTTATTAAAAACTGCTTTT
>VZTX01023879.1:0-69111 GCA_013400915.1 Pardalotus punctatus
CTTCTTCCTCCTCTTCTTTTTCTCCCCTTTCTCTCTTCCTCTCTCTTTTTTTTTCTTTCTCTATCTCTCTCTTTCCACTCCATTAGCAAGACCTACACTTCCAGAATCTCCATCTTTCCTGGCATTAATATTTTTCATGCCTTAAAGTCCTTTCTTTCCTACCTCTCCTACTTTGTGTTATTCCTTGAAACATTTTTTTTTTTTTTTTGCACATTATTAGTCACCTCTGATATATGATCTTGCCATTTTGGAACTGGTAGAGTCCCCCACCCCCTTCCTTCCCATAGGAGTTCAGAGAGATTTGTGGTTTAAACATTTACTCACTTGCTAGTGTTTTTGGGACTGGTTTAATAGTATCTTTTTAATGGAAGGCCAAACAGTACATTAACTATATGGAACTGTTTTGGAATTTTTCTTTTCAGTAAAAAAAAGGAGGGTTGTACCCAGTAAATTTTAAAACCAGCCCTAACAGTACATAAGGCTATTTTGTTATTGTGTATGGTTTCCATACACGCATTGTCAGATATATGGATGTATATACCCTGGCAAAGTGAGATCTCAAAATAAAGAAAACCACATGCTTAATAGCACAAGTGGGAAAATTACTCCTCCAAGTTTTTAACCAAATAGTGGCCCTGAGACTTGAGTCCTCTTCTGGGCAATCTTAAATATAACCTATTCAAGGAGCAGTAAAGTGAATTTCATTGCACCTTTGTTGATACCGTGATTGAATATCGGATCTGACACTCCAAAGCTCTTCCATATGTGCACACGGGAACCCAAACAGCTTGCACTGCCCCTGAGATTAGTGATACCATGCAGAGTCTTTTATCAATCATCTTGGGGCAGCTGAAAGTAGCCCAAGCTCAAGGGTTAAGCAAGGTTAAATGCTAAAAAAATGCAGCTTGTAGCCTTCACAGGCCCTGCCAGGCCATGGGGTGGCACAGCTTCTGCAGGGCTGATCTTTGAGGCTGATTTGTTTGTATCTTCACTGCTGCATGGACTATCCTGATGGAAGTTTCTGGGGGACCCAGAGTGCTCTTAACAGGGCTGTGAAGGGAAAATTAGGAGTGAATAAACAAGGAATAGCTCTGTGAGGGCGGTGGGGCACTGCTAAAGGCTGGCCTGCCTGCACTGCCTTTTTGGCACCAGGAGAGCTGCCTGTACTGAGGACAAGGATACAGGAGCATCCATGGGACCTGGCTGGTGCTGTGGGGAGATACAGACCACTAGAGTCACAGCCCACTCTCAAGCCACTCGGTTCAGACATGAGGACCAAGTACTTCAGGAGACCAGCACTACTCTGGCTCTGGTGCTAGAAATTTGGAGAGGGGTCATGCAAGTTAAACCTGAGAGGCCTTGTGGATGTCTCCTTTTCCAAAAATGAAACAGTCAAATAACTCAAAGGTGTCTCAGACTCTCAGCTCTTCCATATGGCTCCCAAAATTACCAGCTGATTTTTAAAATCATTTCAGCACATGGTCTGTAACTTATCAGTTCTTCTGTGCAAATAGGCCATGAAGTTTTTTCCCTGTCCTTGCACCCCTTGCTTTTGCAGTAAGGCTGCTTCCCCATCACTCTTCATATCTGTCAAAATGTCCTGTGAGCTGTCTCTTCTTGAGAATATTCAGAGCTCTCCTCACTTCCACTTTCCTTCTCACTTCCATCTTTTTCTTCCTGCTGCTTCAGCTCCTTAGGCTGAGCTTTAAACCCTCATCCACCACCTGCCATTGCCGAACCTTCTTTTGCCTTTTTTGAGCCTGTGCACCCACACACACACTAAGACTGGTCTGCTACATTCTTTTTTAGTGGCTTCTTAAAAATGCAAGTCCTGATTTGCTGTGTATCAGTGGACACCTTTAAAACATGAGCATATAGCTGTGTTTGGTCACAGAGGTACTCTGTTGTACCCCCAAGCTCACAGGAAAGGCGTCTCAGGATGTGGCATTCCAAAACTTCAGGGTCAGTGCTGGTTGCTAAAGCCAACCACAGTGGGTCATTAAACTGCCCTGCTGGGCTCTGGTTTGGCCTGGATGCTGGGCCAGGGAGGCGAAACACATTTTTCTGCATTTCCTCTGAGTCCAGTGCCAGGCAGGACGTGCATTTTGAGGTGACTGTTTCTGGTGGCATCCCTCTGCTGCCAGCCCTGTGTGCTCACAAAGAGCAGTCCTGCTCAAAGTGGGCCACCTTGCTGCTTGACTTTTGTCCTTCTCTAAAATTTTCTGCTTCTGTTTGCACTCCTGCTCTGCTCATGAGGCTGATTGGGAAGCACTGGGCAACAGCACAGCCCCTGGCATCTACAGCCATGGAACTCACACGAAACTGAGCAGCAGATGCAGCTGCATGAACTGGAGATGCAAAAATCATCCCACCAGTGCTTGAGCCTGCCTTCACTCGATGGGGGTGCCCTCATTAGCTGCTGGTGTCAGTGCTGCCTTGGTGACAGGACAGCTGCCGGTGCCTGCACCAGGGCTGCCAGTGAAGATCCGAGTCAGGGTGGCGTATTTGCTATGAGGACTCCTACCAACAGCTGCTGGGGAGCAACAGAGCAGTCACAGCCCATTCCTGCACCTTGTACATGATCTTTCAACTTGATGTTTCACGCAGGTGCATGGGAGAAGAGGATTCAGCCCTTATTTTGGACATCTCTGTGCTTCTCAGGGCATAACAGTGCAATTCCAGCACTCCTTGAGTGTGGTTTTGACCCCTTAAATGAGTAACCACATTATGCAGATGCCAGCCCCAAACACAACTGTTTCATAAATATATTTAAAAAAATAGGTTTCCATTGGTGGTTTTGCATGCCACGTTGGCCCTCTGTGCTCAAACACCTCTGCAAGTTACCCAGTGTTCAAGAACTTTGAAAGAAACAGCTGGGATTTAATATTAGGTGTACCATCTTCCTATGACATGTTCAACCTTTAAAAAAATGAATGATTTCTTTAAAAGGTTGGATGTTTCATACCAGCATCAGAACAAGCAACATGGGGTGGGGAAAAGAAATCAACAAGCACCACAAATAGAGAAATGAGGAAAAAACACCCAGGTGTGTGCTAAAATGGTGTGGAGAAAATTAATTACTGTAAGGATTGCTATAAATAAGACATTACATGACCCCTTCTGCCAGTGGGGGATCTGTGGAGGTGACAGACAAGTAAGGGTCTTAATGAATAGCCTTTTCCTAAAGTCTTTGTTGTGGGCTCAGCATAAACCTTTACATAAAAGTGGGAGCCAGTAGGAATTATTTATATTAAATGTGCTTCTCAGCAAAACATGGCAAAATTCCTATTCCCAACTGGAGGAAAATCATATTTCATGGCAGTAATACCATTAAGCAGGATACAGAGATTGGCAGTGGGGAATGGGGGTGAGAGGGAGGGCCACCAGCAGGAGCAAGGGTTTTTTGCCTGCTAGGGGATGGGGCCCTGCTGAATGCCTCTCCAAGTTGGGAGTCATGTTGGGAGTCATGTTGGGGGTCATGTTGGGGGTCATGTTGGGAGTCATGTTGGGGGTCATGTTGGGAGTCATGTGGCAGACAGGAGTGAGGGGGAGAGGCACAGGGGAAGAGCCTCCACCTGAGACCAGAGATGGACTTTGCCCAAACATAGAACTTTACCCAAACATCATGGAAAAAAACATTGAACTTCACCGGGGTGAACCTATCAGGGTTTACAGAGGTGGTTTTCAAAGGCAATAACCTTTTAATTGAGGACTAGATTAAATCCTACGGTCATTGCCAAGAGGTTAAACCCAGATGAGGCCATGGCCTGCCATAGGTGACCAGAGGCTGCTGGGGGCTGAACGCTACACAGGAGAGGTGCCTTCATCATGTGGGGAAACACGGTGTGGAAAGGAGCAAGTAATGGTCTCTCCACAGCCACCTGCACTAACCAGGCTGCAGAACAGGGTAGCAGGTGGCCAAGGACTCTGAGATGGGGCCAGAAAAATAATGTGAGCAAGACATGCTGGTAGAAAGCATCTGGGGGAGACATAAAGACAATGCTGTTGGTCTTAGGAAAAGCCCAGCAGCAGCAAGACCCCAGAGGGAATGTCCCAGCTCTGAGGAGCAGTTTGAGTTTTATTTCTTGCTGAATTAGACCTTGCTGCTGCAGGGTTGGGGTGTGCACCTGTGTACATGTGTGTGTTTGTATTTATGAATTAACTGGATGGCTTCTTGGGAATAAAACCAGTCCTAATGTCAACAAAATGGTTTTAAAAATCCCAGTAGCACAGTCATGGTGGACTATCAAATCCTATGGCCCCTCTTTTTCCCTCGAAGAGGCTGGGTAGATGCATCTGCTGGGAAGCACACACAGCTCGCTTCGCATCACCAGGAGGAGAGGTCGGTATTTCCTTGGTGCTCACTTCAGAGAAAGACACAGAGGTGAGTGAAGATTTATAACCTGGCTGGAAGATCATCAATCAGTCAATCAAGTGAACAAGCCAAGGCCTTCCCTCATTTACCCGGGACGATGAAAAGCTCCACGCTCCTTGTGGCGATGCTCACGCTGCCATGGTGAGAGAGCATCCCCGTGCAAGGCCAGGCTGGCGCTGGGGAATCGATGGTGCCGACAGAGCAGGTCTCTGTGAAAGGTCTCCGTGCCTTGCCGAGGGATTGCCCCAGGGGTTCAGAGCTGCTGTCGATCAGCCTGGCTGCAGGCTGGCTGTGAGGTTACGCAGACAGTACACACCAGGAGCGTAGCCTGTGCAGATCCTTCCCGACATACCCTCTTCCACCGGTGGTGGAGCAGAATATATAGTGCAATGGGTGCATCTCTGCAGAGGTGTTTTGTTCAAAGCAGGCAAATTGACAGGCTTCCCTCATAAAACAGTAATGCAGCTTATACATGAAAAAAAGATCATAAAAATTCAGTTTTCTCCCAAGTAAGATAATTCTGACATTACTTAAAATACTTCAGACTTGTCAGTAAAATTTCAATGTCATTAAAATGAACTGGCATATTTTAAGATTGACTTTCTTGCTTGCTTTCAACTCCCAGTCAGCCTGACATGGGGAGGACACTTGCTATTCTTATCTTTTGCACACTTGTATTTCTTGGCCTTTAACAGCTTCTTCTGTGGCTCACACTGCTCTGTCTGCCAGGGATAACGGGTATCACTGGTTGCTGCTAATTCATTATGGCAAGCTGTCTAATTACCACTAGTGTAGCAGTAAATAAAATGTGGGTTCACTTCTGGCCTGCTCCTTATCCCTCATCTGAGAAGTGGGCATATGTTGTATCACCCCAATTATTGCTCCATTTACCTGCATGTTCCCTTGACTATGGCACTGCTAATTACTTACTTTGTTAGGCGGAAGAAATATTAGGTATTTATTTCATTTGCTGTGATGATAAGAAATACAACTCCTATTATTTGTCCCCTGGACTAGAAAATTCCCTTTGCGGCAATCCTTCTAGCCTGTGTGCATAAATAAAACCGCATTTTACTCCAGCATAGCTTTGGTACCTGAAAAGACATCGTATTTTGATCACGAAAATATTCTCATCTCTTTTCTCTAGTATGGGAAAGGCAAGTTGGAGAGGTTTGTGAAGTGGAACTGGATGTTGCATTGGATCAAATGGTTTATTACTGAAACAATGTTCTGCAAGATAACAATGTGAAACCACTGCTCTTTGGCAAAAAAAATGGTCCTTCTGGAGGTGCTTGTCTTTTGGTAAGGAGTCAGGATTGGAAGCAGTCTCAGTCTGTGTGTGAATGGGATTAGATATGTTTTTCAGCTGCTGATCCGAGTCCCCTTGGCTGCTGCCACCTCTTCACTTGAACTCCAGTGTACTGAGATCATCCTCAAGAAAAATGCTGATGAGTAGCTGGCAAAACATATGAGTTATTACTGTATTAAATGGGGAAACAACAGAGAGAAGAAGCAAGTGTAACCCCTGAAACAAGTGGATCACCCCAGCCAGGGCAGCTGAGAGCTTCCAGAGACAACCAGGCAGGCAGAGAGGAGGGACATGGTGCCTAATGAAAGCAAACCTAGAAAGAGGCCAAAACCAAGAAAGAGACCAAACCCTGACTGGCACTCTGGTACTCTCTCAACTCTATAGACCGTCTTGTCACCTTACCCAAGTTATAAAAGACTCTTGATTTGTTGACCAAGCCAGTAATGTTTGACTAGGATCTCTCTTTTTTAGCAATGCAGCCTTAAATGCATTTATTTTGAAAACGTGTCCTGAGATGGGGGTCTAAGATGAACCCCACATAATGTGTGATGTAGTGGGACTTTGTATGAAGAATTCAATGTGATGACTCTTGGTCTTGTTCATTTTTGTGGTCCTCTAGAAATTGTTCAGTGGTGGCGAAGACCTCTTTAGAGATTTTATATGTCTAGGTGGCCACAGAACACGTAAGGTCTTTATTTTCTTGATCACTCTCTTTAGTTTCTTTTTCCAGGTATCAGTTTCCTCTGGTTTGGAGCCCAGTTAGTCCTGCATGCTAGGACTGTCCACAGTAAATGAAAAATGTCTAAAAAAAGAGGTAAAATGAATGGAGTGTGCAAGTTATTTTAAAATATCTGAATATTTCTATACATGCACATATAGTATAATGTGTATTTTTCAGTGTAATGTCCCCCAGTTTTGTCATTTGTGTCATTCAGCACATCATTGTGCCATTTGCCTTGGTTTTGGTTACTTTGCAGCCAATGCTTTTGGGTTGCCATGTGCCAATATCTGAAACAGAAATTTGGACCAGTGACGTCACTGGCATTTCGTTTCTGGATTTCACTTCTGACAACACAAGAAATAAGGAATAAAGGGCTACAGCTGGCTGAAATGAATGTCATATGCAGTCTCCCATCTTAAAATATTCAAACTGCTCATATCTCAAGGACGTTGTTTAAGTGTTCGTTTTAGCCTTCTGCATTACCTTTAAACAAAGTGCTGGCATAACACTGCTGCCTCAGTTGGACTAGAGAATAATCAAAAATCCCTTGCATTTCCTGGCACTGGGAGGGAGGGTCTTTGGACATACAGATTTTAAAGTCCAGGAGAGCCTTGCCTCAGGACCATTAATTTCCAGGTCAAATAAACATACTTTGAATACTGCTACCAAAGAAAGCAGGGTTATTTTGAATGTTTTTGGTAGAGAAGCAAAGCTTCAATTTCTTTTCAAAGCCCTTTGAGGGTGGAGGGGGATTTGCAGCTGGAGTGTTGAGTTGCATTTGCCTTCAAGGTCTTCCTGCTGAAGTCCTCATCATCTTCTCCAGCGGGAAGGAGGAGGCTGTGGTGCAGCTCCCTGGTGGGGCTGTGGCAGAGCAGGATAAGCAGAGGGCACTGAGGCAGAAAAGGACTGCACTGAGAGCAGGCCTGCATCTGGGAAAACTGGCAGCACACTTCAGAGCGATCTGAAGAAAGAAAAAATTAAACAGCATCAGGAAAAGAGAGATCCTAAAAGGATGTCTTGAAAACATACCCAAAAAATTCAAACGAAGGAAAAAAAGGAGAAAGGAGAAGCTCCCTCCTTCTCTGCTATGTGAAATGCCCTATCTGCAAACACGACTGACATCACTGGAGAAGAATGTAAACTTTGATTTAAAAAAAAAGCAAAAACGCTTGCTGCTGCTCTTCTTTGGCAGCACATCTCATTTCTTTGGAGTATTTTTATCTGATTACGTATGTATATGCACATATATAAATATTTTGTTAAAAGAAGAAGGAGGCTTCTTTCTTTCTTCCCTGCACTTGCAACAGCGGCTGTGCAACATCCAGAGGGGGCTTCTGCTGAGAACTTCCACACGTGCTGCTAGAGGAGGAGGAGAACAAAATGAGTTTTACAAAATAGTAGTAATAACAATAAAAATAACAAATAAGCTGAGTAAGAAATGAAGGGCTAATTCAAGCTGTGTCCTTTATACCAATAATAAATGACCCAGCAGTGGGGAAAGCAGGCTGGTAAAATAAAACTAATGTGGGAGGTGTGTGTGCACCCCAACTTCCCCCCCATTACTCCACCCCAGCTGCAAGGATCTACACAGGGGCCTCGGGTGTCTTCCCTCCTTCCCTTCAATCTACCTAGCCAGAGCCCTCTCCCTGCTTGACAGCTACTGCAAGCCCAAACTGACAGCTCTTCAAAATCCACTGAAGAAACCCAGCATTAATTAAGTCATTGCTGGACTGTAATTTCCTTGAGAAGTAAAAAATTCTCACACAAGAAAAGGTTACAGAGACCTTTTCTGTGTCAAAATTACCATGCTGCATGAATATTAATGCTCTTAATGAAGACAACCTTTGCTTCATCAGGAAGGTTCTGGAGCAGGTGCCAAGCCTGAAGTCTCACTCTGTGGATTTTCTACTCTATGAAAGTCAGCACAATGCAATTTTTCCATTAAAATCAACATTTCCCACATGATCGCGGATTTTTTTTTTTCTTCTTTACGGATAGGCGGAAAGAAGGGGGGAAAAATCCCTCTGCTTTGAAATCAAACATTTAAAGGTTTCATTCAACACATTAATCAGCGCTGAGAGAGAGGAGAGGAGGAGGAGGAGCAGTAGGAGGAGGAGGAGGAGGAGGGGGTGGACGGGGGAATCTGCCTTATTTATACAGATCTTGCACGCGCTTCCATAGATCACAGCCGTGTCCATGTCATGGGCTGCCCCGGGGTGCTGCCAGGCACGTCCTCTCCAGAAAGGCTCCATGGGCTCTCAGAGGGGTGCCGGGATGGGGCTTTGGGAAGTGGCTGGGGTGATCACCCTGTCTGGGACGTGAGCCTCTGTCACAAGCCTTTGGGCACTCTCACCCCAGGGACCGAGGAAGAGCATCGGGAGGTTCGGCCATCCAGGAGGGCATGGCCAAAGCGGGTATCACAAAAAAGGGGGAACAGGGAAAGGGGGCATCCCCCACGGAGGGCAAGGGAGGGAGCCCAGGTGCTCAGCTGCAAGGACAGCAAGTACATGCATTAACATCAAACAGAAGAGAAAAAGGCTACTTCCTGGCTCTTTCTCAGGGAGGAAAGGGTTTCTGATGGCCCTGCACTGGAGAAATTGCACTGCCTTTGTGCAATGCTGTTTTACGGGCATTTAGCCTCCAACAGGAAAGGGAAAGTAATTATAAAGAAAAGTGTGGAGAAATGCAGAGGGCAGAATAGAGGCTGCAGCTCTAGATGGGAAAGAAAAGCAGGTAAAAGCCACCTCTTTCTCCCCCTTCAAAAGGAGAAAATGATGTGAAAACTGCCCATTAATTGTATCTTCTACTTTTACTTATTAGGCATTCATGATCTAATAATGGCTGTGGCTAACTTATAAAAAAAAATCTGATTATTTTCTGTTGGGGCATGCAATGTCCTGTATATATTAAAAAGGTAAGCAATGATATATATTTATGGGTACTGATGTAATAGCTATTAGATTTATAATACAGAGAAGAAACATAATTTTATTAGAAAGAGCAATAGTTCACAATCCTATTATTGTTTATTGCTGACGTCAGTGCTGAACTATAATAAGAATCATGTAACAACTGGAAATAATAATAAAAATGCCGTTTAGATTTGCGAGAAAGTGGATCCTCTAAAACAAAATAGGGATTTTAGACCCCTACCTGGCAGCAGCCATTTGGATTGCTGAAGCTGTAGAGATGCAGCTCAAGGTTTTGCTCCTTTGGTCCAAAGGTGAGCTCCTTCTTGACCTCAAATGTGTCATCAGCCTCACTGCAAACACCTGGGCAAGGCTTGGAGGGGCCACCCCAGGTGTTCCCATGGGTGTCTTGTGCAGCATGGCCCTGTGGGACCATAGCACTGTGTTCTCCCTGAGGATGCAGGGACACCTGGGACACCAGAATTCCCAGCCTCCCACCATGAGCAACCCACAGGCACCAAACTATTCTTTGGGGCCCTTGACAACAGCCTTGATAATTTGAGTTTATGAAAACTCACATTCTAAACATCAGGGATGTACTTGAACTACCACTCTGCACTTTTCCTGGCTAGCCTTTATTTTCTATGAATATATGCATATATACTTAGACTCTAAATCTTTCATTATAGTTGCCCTAAAAAATTTTCAGGATGTATCTGGAACTGTCAGCCTTGCTGGTTCTCTTCTCTCTATTACTTTCTTTTTTCTCTTCTTTCTAGCAGGTTTTTTTCCCCCCCTTTAGAGCAGTGTTTGCTGACCTTCAGGCTCCAAAATTAACTCATTCTCCCAACATCTGTGAATTATTAATGAGGGTGTTTCAGAAAGTTCCTTAGCCACTTACTTTAAAACTCTAGAGTGCAAATTAATAGAGCTGTTTTTGGGAAAGCTTAATTTTAGCAGGTGCTGCCTCAGATCTTCCTTTGTTGCAGAGATAAACGTTCTGCTCCCGCAGAAACGTCAGACGGGATAGATACACCCTCCAGCTTAATTGCAAATTCAGAACAAAAGTGTCTAGTCAACACTTCTGATCTTTCTTTGTTAAACCGTGCAATGCTGTGAGCTGTCTCCAGCAATTGTCCCACAACTGTTCAGAATTTTTACTGCTCCTTTTAGAGTTCCCTTTTATTCTCTATCATTCCACTGGCCACGGATTCTTCATTGATATCTTTTAACTCTGTGTGTGTGTCTGTGTGTGTGTGTGTGTGTGTGTGCGCGCGTAGGGAGAAAGAGAAAGAGAACAATGTAAGGATATAAACTAGGGGGATGCTGTGTCTGGAGGAGGTAAAAGTGGTGGTCTGGAGGGCTCTCAGTGGTGAAGGAAGAGGCTGAGATGCTCTGGGGTGGCAACAGGCCCTGGCTGAGAAGGTGGTAGAGGGGGTGCCAGGCAAACATAGCAAGGGAGAACAATGCTCCTGAGCACCATTTTCCTGGTCCCAAGTGGGATCCAAGTCAAAGACACTGTCAGGATATGCGCTGTGGCCACATGCTGGATGAAAAACTCTGGCCCTCCAGAGAACTTTGCCTCCTATGCCCTTCCTCCCTCTATCCTGATGCTCACTAGCCCTCTTCTAACTAGCCCAAAACATTTTCTCCTGCTCAGGATCTGTTGCTCCCTGCCCCTGCCAAATTCCCCTACCCAAATCCCAAAATTCTCAAACTGTTGCCTGCCATCAGCCACCCATTGTCCCTTTTCTTTTCCCAGACAGCTGAAAACCTGAAAACCTGATCTGACCACAACTCTACGGAAACAGATACCTTCCGGCTTCATTTCAAAATATTGATGGGCTCAGCCATAGGCAAGGCAAGATGAAAGTAGGACAGGCAGTCAGCAAGTGTCACAACGTTAGAAATCCAAATCCATGAGCAGAAACCTGCACTAAAAGCTTCAGCTGAAGTGCCTCAATATGAAAGTGTTAGAAAGAAAGAAAAGTTTGCAAATGTTGGTGTAGCCAAAATCACACTAAAACAGAGCAGGAATAGAATATTTAATTTCTTGACTACAATAAATTGCCTGCATTAAAATAACACAGATGGCTGAAGTACACAATCTTATAAATTAGTGGAATTTCAGATTTCCACAGAACTAGGTGATACTGTGTCCTGTAATGATACAAATCTTCTTATGGGACATGCTATCACACTTAAAACTCTAAATTTTTAAAGGTTTTTCCGTTACTTTATAGCAGCAGAGTGTCTTCAGAATGAACCAGATTTGCTATTCCATCTGAAGAACAAAGAGAAAAATTTATAGAAGATCAAACAAATAAAAATACATTGAGAAAGACAGTAAGTGATGTCAACGCACTAAGAAATTAAAAACTTTGCATTAGTGTCTGAGCTTTTTTGTTGGTACCCAGGTATTATAAATAATAAACTAAACCGAAATTGTACATATTATAAAGCTGCATTTTCCTGTAGGGGTTCTGGTGACATGTACAAACCACGCGAGCTTTACTTCCATGGCTTATCCATGTCACTAATCCCCCTCTATAAAAGTAAAGAAGGGAGGTGCAGTGGGGAGGGGTGAAACTTGCACGGAGCCAATTCCATCATTTGCCTACATTTGTTTCCACATTACCTGACAAGCCTTGCCCATGTCTTTCTCGGAGTCTGCCTCGGGATGAATGAACTTCTGCAGCAGAGAAATTCATCTTGTGAAAAATGCTTGTTTTGGGTCATTGGAACTATTTGATAAATATTTTGCTGAAAAATAGAGGGGAAACTCAACTGAAGTGGAAAACCTGAGGTGAAGTTTATTTGTGACTGATAAAGAATGACAATCTCTATTTTGTCTGTGTAATTTTTTTTTCCTTAAGATTGCCTGTAATCAGCTCAGTTCTTGCTTTCTTTTTCCAAATAATTCCACAGGGCATAAAAAAAAATCAGAGTTCATCATGAAGATCTAATAATGATAAATTCCATATACTTTTAAAGATAACTTTCAAATTAGCCTGTGGCTGAAAAATTACCATGAGATGATATCCTGTTAGATCTGAACACAAAGGGGTCTCAGCTTCCCCAGGTTTTCTCAGGGAAGGATGAGGTCTCCATCAGTTGCCACCACTGTCCCCTGGCCCAAACACTTATTGGCTTCGGGATGTTCACACAGTGACTCTGAAATGCATCCCCCAGATCTACATGTTGTGTAAGAAGATGTCTCCTGAAGTTCTGATCTGGAAAAATGAAAGTTGAGGAGACTTTCCATCCACTGTGCACCTTGTGGGATAGTGTCCTAAGTTTTCCTTTAAAACAGATGGGAGTTTTGATCATGGGGAATCTTTTGAGATGCTGTACCCAGTGGTCCTGCCTCCCCAATGAAGACAATCCTGCCAGGATCACTGCAGGAGACTCACCCCTTCTCCCCCGCCATGCCTGATACCTTGATCCCAGAGAGCTGGTGGAGTGAATCTCCCTCCCGGCTCTTGCTGGCCTCTTAGAAAATCCCTGGCTTAATCAGAAGGCTTGTTTATGGTACAGCTCCTTGTCTCCCAAGTACTACAGATGCCACTTCGCTGCACCTAAACTGCTTACGAGACAGCACTCTTATCTAATAAGACATAGCACAGCTATACATATTTATTTATATTTGAACTCTTGCCCTCTGTACTATACTGCAGGTCATGCATCTGCTCCAACACCACCTTATTAATTTTCTACTACTCTTCTTCGTGGTGGCAACAGTGTTTCAGAGCCTGAAAGGAATATTTTCCCTTTTTTTTCACTTTGATCTGTCTCTTTAACTCTTTAGCTGCTGAAAGGAGGGGAGTCTGGGCTTCCCAAGCATGGTATTGCAGCACTCCTTGTTGGGAATCGGGACACAGCCAGGCTCTCCAGACAATGTCACTTCTCCGCTTGTGTAATACATTACTGTTCTGTTTTGTACCTTGCTAATTAGAAAGCAGGAAAGAAAAAAATATATTTATATATAAAAGAGCTCCCATCTGACAGACTCAAATTACAAAAGTATTCTGATATAAATTATTTAATCAGTGGGGGAAGAAAGAAAGTCACAGTACTAACTATCATTTCTAGACAGAGTATTAACAACCATTTCTTTCATTGGCTTCTGGTGTCTTATTTTGTGCACCCATCACCAATAAGAAGCTCTTGCATGATGCTTACCATAAAATATGACTTTCATCTCTTTGTCTTTGCATTCACTTGCTTCATTTACCTTCCTAATGTATAAAAAGTTTTTAATTTGCCTCCCTCCCTTCCTCTTCTGTCACTAGCACTCTTGAAAACTTCTGGAAGAAAAAAGTAAAGACTTTAATTCATATATGGGACCCCATTCTGCCAGCCAGATCTGCCAGTCTTTGAAATACGTTCCATGAACAAGGGGTTGTTTGAAGGTGTGATCGCAGCTTTATGGAGAGGTTGCAAGCTGGCGATAGGAAACCATTCCGATGAACGTGCTGATCTCCAAAACCACGCTTCCTATGACATTCTCTGTGGATGGATGGGCACCAGGATGTCACAGGCTCTCTCAGGACAGCTGTCCCCAGCAGCAGAGGGAAATGTGCTTGGGAGCTGAGCTCCTCCTGGGGCAGAAGTGCCCACACTGAGGGCTTGGTGCCCTCCTTTGCAGTGATCACCTTTGGTGTCCTGTGCTTGTGTCTCACATGTCCAGAGGTCAGGCCTGATGTGTCCGCTCTGCTTTGGCCAGTGACTGGAGCTAAGCTGTCACCCCAGTGCTTTCCTCAAGGTGGGCCCACGTCTCCAGCCTGTGGATGGCAGCTTGCCAGGTCATTTTTCCTGCCACTCTCTCAAAGTCAAGCCCAGAAATTTAACAAGCCCCATTGTAAAGAGGCCTTGCACAGCACAGCTTTCACAAAACAACCTTTGGTATTGCCATGAGGCTGAGTGAATTCAAAGGGTGGACAGCACCTCTTCAAAACATAAAGAGACCTAGCCTCCTTCCAAAAGACAAGAGGTATCCAAGGACATTGCACAAGAGCTTCCTTGGGCATTTGTGTTGCTGTGAGGCCAAAAAAGCTGTGCTACACAAAAACAAGGGGCAAACCCCTATAGCCACCTGCGGGCTGATGGCAGACCACAGAGCAAGGTTTCTGATCTTAGAGCCTGAGACCGTGAGTGAAAGGCTTTTTAAAAGACCAGGAGTGGTAAAATGCGCCAAAACCTGTGTTCATGTGTTAATTGTTTGTGCCAAATCTGAAGGCTGTTCTGGGAGGGGTAACACTGGGCCCACCTTTGAGTCAATGCCTGCGTCTGGCAAGAGTAGAAATATATTGTATTCTGGTCCTTGTGGTGGGTGAATACATTTCATTTGCCTGCTGAGATTACATATTATAAAAAGCAGAAAGTAAACTGTTTTTCCTTTCACAGTTATGTCATTACTATGTATAGATATATATATACACATTTTTTTTTTTTTTTTTTGCAGGTTTAGAATCCATGTCCTGCTGTTGGATAAACAGCTGAAGCTATTGAGATTTTCATGGAAATGTTCTACTTTTCTTCCCATGCAAGTGGGCTAGGGTGGGGGTGAAGGGCAGAGAGTTACCTGGAAAAAAATAATAGTAAGAAGAAATTAAATAAGGCAGGAGGTGGCGGTGTCATGGTGCTCTCTGTGCACATGAGCCCTGTGATGTGGCAGAGCTGCTCCCTCTGATGCTGGGGCAATGCTGGTGCCCACTGTGGGGTACAGCCCACATGAGACCAATGTTTCACATATGCCAAGCCCTTTGGAGCAGCTTTTTTTGCCCAGCTGAACCCCCAGCACCATGATTGAGGTGTGGAGCCCTGAGCCTTCCCTGCACCCCCTGCACCATTGTTTTCCTCATTAGATCTGGACCATCAGGTCGCTCCCTGCAGTGCCACTGAGAAGTTGATAGTCTCCAGCAAGGGACATAGGCTCTGCATTCAATTGCTCTTGCACAGGGAAAAAAGGTCAAGGTGTTTTTTTCACAGCAGAGCTGCTGCTAATAGCATCCTTGTGCTCCTCTGCTCTCCCTCTTTCTTCCTCACCACCAGCAGATGCTGGAAGTATGAAATAAAGCTCATTTTTCTGACATAATACATTAAGATCTTGAAAGTTTATGCCACAGCATTGTAAAATGAAAACCTCTTGGCACAACAGAGGTGAAGTGCTGCCTGTTTGTGAGCAGGAAGAGAAGTTCCCACAATGGCAACCGGCGGCTGCCTGCAACCCTCTCCCTCCCTGCTCCTGCCTCTCACTCTTCCCTCTTGCCCTGTGGAGACAAAAAGTCCTATGTTCAGAGGCAGAGGATTTAAGAGGAGTGATTTTTTTTTTCCACCTTCCCATGCTGCTCTGGTGATGCTGCCTTAACCTCAGCCGACATCAGGGGACTCTCTCCCAGTGGGTGCAAGCCGCTCTCCAGACAAAAGCAGCCTTTGTGCTCTTTCAGTGAGGATGGGGAAAAGAAAGGAATGCCTCCTGATAGCTGTGCAATGAGAATATCAGAAGCAAAGAGCTACAAGCCCTGGGTTACCCAGGATGGGCTGGGAGAAGCCACCTTCTCCAGTGGGAGTTGCTACTTGCAGCTTTTAACTACATAAGCGTGATCAGGTTGCCAAACCTGCCAGCAAAGGCAGCTAATGTCACTTCTGGGAAAAAGAGAGAACGGAAACAAAATCCTGGGAAGGTCTCAGGCTGGTTTGTGGAGGAAAGCTCAGCCTTCATCCACATTGTAGATGCTTCTTCATTTTTGTGTACAAACACATGTAGTGCCAGCTGCCTATGTGGGAGTTTTATTGTCTCGCTTGAAAGGTACGAGATGAGAAGTCAGGGCAATATTAAACATCGTTTATTAAATGAGGGAGGCTTTCATCTGCTCTAGAGATACTAAATATTTGATTTAGCAGAAGCTTGGACAAATATCAAAAAACCACATTTCATTCTTTGAATTGCATTTTCCCAAGGAGAAGGTGGGGCTGCCTAATGCTAACAGCTGGAAAGAGTGGATCCCAAGCACGTTAGAGATGTGGCAGCAACAGAGGTTTTTTCCTTAAGAAAACTTTCAACCCACATACTCTGATGCAGGGTGAGAAAACCCCTTTTGCCTCATGCCTAACTGACTGGGTAAGCGTTGAGATGGGCACTCCCTTGGGAAAAAAATGGGAAAAAAAATGAGAAAGTCCTCTCAATATAAAGTGTCCACAAGCAAAAAGAGATTAAGCCCCTGATTCATAAATACTGGGGAAAGGGTATGACACATGCTTGTCCGCTCACTGTGCCCATCCCGAAGTATTGCTTTGGAATATTTTGATATCAGGGTACCAGTGGATTTGGGTCTGGCCCACTCTGGCTACTCTTAAACTGGAACTTGTACCGATTGAGTTAAACCAACAGACACTTATTGTGCTGAAGAATGATGTGCTTTGCTCCAGCCTGACACTGGTGCTAATTAATTTAGAGTAAACAGAAATAAAAGTGGTATAAAGTACAGTAAAAGTATCCAGCTTGCAGTGATTTAATGAAATCAGTTCACACTCAGATAAAACCAGTGCAACTTAGCACACTGATAAACACTGAGAGAAACTGATTAAATGTCCAAACAAAGGCATGAAAACATGAAATCAGTTGGACAGTAAAGAGGGTCAATTGTAAAACAGATTATATTGTCCCAGAAGAACTACTTTTTCTTCCTTTTTTTTTCCCCCATGATTTTGTGTTGCTTTGGCTTGGTTTTGATGTGGTGCTGCTCAATGTTTCCACCTCAACCTCTCCACTCAATAGAAAAACCAGGAATATCTCCTTGTCCTTTTCCCCAGACGTTATCACTCCTTTCTCTGCATCAGCTGGTACCACCTGCGTAGAAGCCAGCAGATCTTAGAGGAGAATCAAATATCCCATGGGCAAACTGGTTTTCTTTGTTTAGAACCTGCCAAGCACATCTTTAAAGGCAGGGGGGTCTTGTTGTTTTGTTTCTCTTTTAAATGCCTTTAAAGCCAAGAACCTCTAAGATTTCCACAGATTTTTTTTAGCATCTGACTTCTATCCAGCTTCTGCGAATGCAGCTGCCTGTGCTGAAGACATCCAGGCTTCCGTGGTGTGCCATGCAGACAGATGCTCAGCTACTGACGTGTGCAAACAGAAAATGTGGGTTAGGAGATGGGGACAAGAGTGACCTAGGAGAGCTGGAAGCTGAGACTCCCAGACAAATCAAAACATGGACTGCGGCATCAGCAGGATGAGTGCGAGCAAACGGGTGCAGAGTTCTGCTGCACTCCTCACCCAGCTGGAGATCTCCACAGGGAGGACAAAGAGGTGCCACCTTTGGTGCCACAGGGAGGCGGGTACGGTGACATTCCCAGCATTCTTGGCACAGACCAAAGGTCAGCTCCTGTGTGGAAGGTGCTGAATGTGGAGCCCAAAGTCAGGAGAGAGTCACATGCTGCCCTGAGCTCTCCTCATGGCCCGGCAGCCTCTCTCTGTGAGGGCAGGCCAGAGCTCTGTGGGGTGATGCAAGAGGGTGAAACTGCTCTGCCTCCTGTTACCCACACAATGTTACCCTCTTACACCTGGAAAATTGCTTTGCCCTAGGCAGTTTCAGCAACTGGATGTCTTTTACCTTTCATTATCAAGCATGTCATCTTTGACCATTTTGCCCTTTCCAGGCATCTTTTCAAGGATTGGCAAATTCATCCCAAATGCTGCTTTTGAAGCACTTTAGGGAGAGGGGAAAAAAAATATGTATTTCAGTATTTGTATTTCACCAAAATTACCCCTGAGAGAATTAAAATATATTTTGTGGTCTCTTCAGTTTTGTAGCTAAGACTTTAGATTGTTTTGACTATACCATTTGTTTTATCCAGGTTCTCATTCTGCCCACCAGACCTGGCACTGCTGGGTATCTTCTGAACCATTATAGGCCCTTCCCAGCTTATTCTGTTCATGAATCTGTATTACATGGGCTACTCTTTTTCTATGTGCAGCTCTTTGGTGATGACAGTGGGAGTTTTGCACACACAGAGTCCATAGAATTCACTGGTAATCCACAGAAGCACTTTTTTTTTTTTTTTTGTAAATGTGGTATGGAAAAAACTCTTATGAAAACAGATAACATCAAGTGTCTGAGGCCTTTGCCCTAGGTGTCTCAAAGGGAAAGGCACTTAAAAAATGTGCAAAGCAGCAGTTCAAACCTCCCACAGTGCTGAAAAGAAGACTAAATATTCTTAAGGAAATGTTGGGTTTGTTCCAATTTCTCCAGAAACACTTACCAAACCCACTTCCACATTTTCAGGCACTGTTTTTGGGAACTCAGCATTTAGGTACTTTGAATGAAAACAGCATGGTCAGCTGGACCACCTTATGTGAACATTAATTTCTATTCACTGGACGTGAATCTATTTTCCCTGCGAAAAACTGTAGCAGCTCCACAGGAGCCACGTGGAGTCACACTGCTCAAAAGCTAGAGGAGAGCCCAGCCTCTAAGATGCACTTCACTTTGCAAAGCATGTGCTATTAATTAACCATGAGAAATGGCTGCTCATTGGCTTTTCAGCTCCATGAAGATGAAATGTTTCCTAACTCAGCACCAGTCTCAGCTATCTCTCTTCAGATTTACTCCATGAGGCTGTCCACAAGGCCAGGGGAAATGGTGGATCAGTGTGGGCAGCAGGGATGACTGACACACAGTGAGCCACGCTGAAGAGAGCTGAAATTTAAGGAGAAACCATCCATATACCAGAGGAATAAAATCCATCATCTTTCTTCAGTACTGAGCAGGTCATCTTCAAAGAGAAGGATTCTTAGATAGTAAAATGGATTATTATTTTTCACACACAGAGACCATAGCATTCCCTGGCAATCCACAGGAACACTTTTTTTTTCTTTAATGTGGTATGGAAAAAAGATCAGCAGCACAGCAGAGGCACCCAGACATGGGGGGATTTAGATATCAGCAGACCAAAGGGATTCTGATTTCTCACTCTGCTGCTTGTCCACCCTTCAGGCCAATATGACTTTCTGTCTTCTTTTCTGTAGTTGTTGAATGCTGAGGATGATATTGGAGCACCTTGGGAAACACAGATAGAAGACATGATATGCAATAGTTTGTAAAAGCATCATATCTTGGATATGCTTCTTCTAAGAAAAAGGCAGAAATTTTTTCTCAGAGCCACCCTACATAATAAATTGAAGCAAACAGCAGAAATGAGTTCTTGTGTGGTTTGGAAGCCATAAAGACTCAACCACTAGACTGGTCCAATTCCTCCTGTTCTCTGCTTTTGGTCTAGTAAATTGAAAGGCCACCACAGATGTTAGTACCACAAATATTCTTGTTCTACTCAGAAACTGAACTTTTTTTATTTGATGATTTCTTCAAATGAACATGACTTTTCACAAGGAAGAGGGAGACCATCAAACTTCTGGGAAAGATTATCAGCTTTTTTGAATAGGCCCCAGTGAAACTTTGCTGTTTTCCTAGTAAAATATCTCCGCTTTTTCTCTCTCTCTCTTTTTTTTTTAACATGTTTTTTAACATGTTTTTTTTTTTAACATTTTTCACATGTTACCAAACCTCTTTACCAGGCTGGTATTTCTTTAGGTAAAGCTCTTTCCTGTTTTTTTTAACTATTCTCCCATTTTAAATTTTATATATTTTCTCTATATTCCCACTGCCTCACCAAGTCCATGTGGTGCCCATCAGAGCCACTCCCTCTAGCTGTCTCGCAGGCAATGTACCGAATCATCAGATGACCAAAGGTCACATTAGCTCCTTAGATATTCATGCACAGTTCTTCACTTGCTGAACTCAACTGTCTGTGGCAGAACTTGCCTCTGAATGTAGAGGAGCAGAAAACACACAGCTATGGAGAATAGAGACCCATGGGGACCAGTGCAGTATCTCTGAGAAGATAAAAAAATTATATATACATTGAATATTAGCTAGAATAATGTCCATTGCAAATAACAAGGTTTTTCTTATGCAGATATAGTGTAAGCAACTTGGAAACATCACTTTTTTTGAGTCATCTTCATTTCTAGGTAATGACATAAGCTTAAAATAAGCTTCTTTTTAGCACATAGATTCTCACAACATTATTGCATTCTCTAACAAGGAAAATGGTTGGAGGTATCAGCTTCAAGGAGTAGCACCTACAACAGAAATTTGGAGGTCCAGGAACTGTTAGATGAAACTTTAAAACAACCTGATTTAACAGGGCTTCATCTGACACAGGGAAATCTGTGTAATTTTATGTCTGCTTTCCGTATGTGGTGAAGTGTTTACGCCCTCAATTCATTTCCCAGGAAATGAACTGGGGAGCTCAAAATCTCCTGGAACCAGGCTAGCAGCAGTCAATTGGTAAAATCCCATGAGGTCCATATCCATGTGCTGGGAGAAACCTCCACAGCCCTGCATGACGTTCCACTGTCAGTTTTAAGCACTGCTCCCAAAATTTGAGTATTTTGAGTTGCTATTGGCTTTGGTGGAAAACGAGTGTGTTCATGATCACCCAGCAGCAGGTTGGTTGAGAGCAAACAGCAGCAAATATGCAACTTGTAGACTTTCTGAAGACAAAGAAGTGCCACGAGCCAGTTATGTGGAAAACAAGTTGTCCAACGCTGCAAATAGACCTCCTGCAATCAGCACAGTAAGAGAACTGCTTAAAGGGTAAGATGAACTCTTTATTCCAAATAGTTATGTTTTTGGTCCTGCTTTTTGGTTTTGAATTTCTGAATGACTATGAAAACTCATCTCTGAAAAATGTCTACCACAAAATGAACAAAACCTCATAACAATTCTAATCCTCCTGTTTAATATGCGCACCAGAGGGTGCTGTGCTGTGGGTCTGAACAGGAATATTAACCACTCCAAACTACATTTAGATTGCCAACAAAAAGGCAAAATGTCTTAATGTAGATTCCTGCTTCCTTTTGAAAGGAAAAAACCATCATCATTCTAAAACTGCAGCTGAGCAAAAGGGGGGGAAGTTAAAAAAAAAAAAAGAAACAGTGAATTATGTGATGTGGTGTTTTTACCAACTGTCTAAATAAAGGTTTAGTGAGTCACTGTGGAAAACAGAAAATCCTTCTTTATTTTAAGAGCTGCAGTTGAAGAGCTTTGTATGAAAAATCTTCCCTTAGGTTTGTAACTTAAACATTGCCCATCTGCTCTTTCCTCCCTCGTCTGCATTTACAGTAAATCCGAGATTTCCTTTTTCAAAAAATACATTAAAAAAAAAAAAAAGTACAGATTTGGCCAACAGTGTTTGTAGAGATACAGAGAAATCTAACTTAGGGTGCCAGTATCTAAAATTGTTTTCCCTTGGGTACACATTATAGGCAAGAAGTTTTTTGCTCTGGGCTCTGTGTTGGCTTTAGGTTCCCGGCAGGATTTTATGGTTTCTGGAAGATGAGGTGACATGGAAGCTTGAATCTTAAATAGGTAGGGTACCCATTTGCCAAATTTTAGAGAAAGAAGAGAAAGATTGGTGTCCCTGGGATCAGGGGAAGATCCCAGGCACTTACAGAGACAGCTGTGGGGTGGTGCAGTGAGAAACTCTGCTCCGTGTGCCCCGATAAGCTCATAGCCAAATCATGTGCCTTGTTTGCCATTCCAAAGAGCAATGCCATTCCCTCAGCACAGAGGGTGATGCATATCTCATTCCTCATGAGTATAATAAGAAGACACTTATACTGTAGACAGGCAGAATTCATAATCAGGCCCTTTAGTTCTATCCCTGAGAGGAAGGGTGGCTTACAAAGCATCACGTCGGGGTGCTTTTTGGGGTCTAGCCATGCCTGGTCTTCAGCATGGAGGCAGAAGTGACTTACACTTTAAGGATAACCTATGAGGAAGGGATGCAAAGGCAGGATACGCCACCAACTACCAACTTGTATTTCTGTCTGTGACTCCCATTATTAATGAACTCATTCACTTTCATAAAAACAACTACACAAGAGCTTCTAACCATATCTATAAAACTATTTAATGCTCTTTTCGAAACAAGGCATCTTACAGCCATAGTAATTGTAGTTTTACTAGACCTTTAAATGAGAAGCAGCTACTTATTAAGTTTTGATATGGTGAGCTGATTAGACAAGTTAAACATAAAGGCACAATTTATGCATAGTCTATAACCACATGTGCATGTCGTGCAGTTCTTACACTAGTGTTTGACACTCACTGCGATAGGAAATCCTGCGAGGTACACAGTTTTATGCCACTTACAGGTTACAAGTAGTAAAGCGAAAAATGCTGGGTTTTACAGGAAAATAATATTCATAAATCTCCAGCAGTGAATTACAGTATAACTCAGAGCTGTCTTTGTTTTGCTGCTGCTATGAATTCAATTCTGTTGCCAGTGCAGAAACAATAAACACAAAGACCAAAGTGGAAACCACTCCCCTTGCATTTGGCAAGTGCTTATATCCAATTTACAGCTGGACTCTGAAAACGGCTTCTGAAACAGTGCTAATAACAAAGAAGTTCCCACAGATGCTAATTTTTTGCTCCTAGTGAACTGAAGCAGACCACTGTGTACAAATTAATGATTTCTTCTAATGCCCTACCTGGTTTTCCCAGTTCATCTCTCTCTGTTCTGTACCCTCTTTCGATGTGAATCATATTTGTTTGCCTTTTCTCTTAATAGGCAGCTCACTCAGAATGCTGTGTTTTGAAGAGCTCTCCCTTATATAGTTCTCACACTATGCTGCCTAAACTGCCCTCTGAACTTAACTCCTCCTGATCTGGCGTAATTACGTTTTGGCAGTTGATTTGGTTATTGTTATGTGCCAAATTCAGGATCAGTGCTCTGCTGTTACCATACTGTTGTTTTAAGTACATAGACTTTTGCCACCACTGTCATTAGTGGAATGATCTCAGGGAACTCATATTAATTTGCTGAGATGCATCACCCACAGGTAAAATGATCAGTACAACCGTGTTTTGTCTGATCTTGGTTCATTGCAAAATAACACAAATCAAGAACAAAGTTGGCATGTTCTTTCGTTGCACTGTGTTTGTATGGCCCACATTATATGGTGACATTGAGCTGCTGTATGGGGCATTTCCACTAACACCTTTATAACTGGATTTAAAAGCAGCTCAGAAACTGATTCTTGAAAGACCTCACACATGCAGAAGATTAGGAACCTCAGAAGCTGTGTGGACTGCTTGTGTGCGTAAGTACCTTGCTGATTCAGGGCCATAATGAGTGGAAGAGTCAGGAAATGTTTGAGGAAAAAAACAGTTACCAAATATTAATCATTTATTCTGCCTCTGCCATAAGAGGATTACCACAGGAAACTGGAAGGAATGTCTTCCCCGGCGCAGCATTGCAAGAAAACAGCAATTTTCTTCTAACACAACAAGCATTGGCCAATATTCCTGGCAGACACAGGAGGTGGAGAACTAATAATCTTATCTGGCGTGAGGAGCCTTATCTGTGATTTGTTAGCATGGGTGTGATGCTACAATTAAGTTGTTGCACCACAGAATGACAACACCAACTGGCTTAAAGGGAACTGTTTTTAACTTACACTGATGTAAGCAAGAAAAGAATGAGGCCTTAATTCTACTTGAACTAGTTGTGGGTTTCAACCTCCTTCAAATACTCAGTAGAGCTGTAGGACCTACATTGTGAATTTAAGTCTCTTGATAACTGGTTTGCTTTTCTCCCATACCTTTTAAAGTCTCTTTGGAAGCAGCTCAGATGTCCCTGGACTAAGGCTGGAAGATTTTTGCTCTTAAAGCATCAGGAAGTTTCTAGGAAGAGCAAGTGAGCTGTAAGGAGCTCATGTGGGCAAAAAAAGGCTTTAAATATCCTTATTTTAAACATTTTTAATAATACGCCAGAATTAAAGAAAAAAAAATCCTTTGAACTGAAGGGAGGAACTGATATCTTGAAATAATAAAAGATTTCCACAAACTGCAAAGTTCTAGTATGCACAAGAGAAATGATTGTGTTTTCTTTAAATATGATATTCTGGGCATTGCCTGGCATTTTGCTACTTATAGTCTTTCTCAGAAGAACAAAATGTAATAGCAAAATGTACCAGAGTGATACTTTGATGGCAAGCATATATATTTCTTTACTTCTTAGTTCTAACATAGTCACAATTTTATGGTTTTCCAGTTACTAGCTTATGTCTGAGCACAGAAACCTACATAAACTCCAAATACAGTCAGGTGGAATATGAAATAAATATATAAGATAAACTACTATGAATATGAAAAATGCATCTCTTTGCATTATATCATTTATTCATGAGTTTTTTTTCTAGTTCTCTTAATAAGCCCCTTAATTACTGTGATCTGAAGACCAGGTGAAACAAAGGGACTAATGGAAGATCTCTTTGCATCTGCATTCAGCTCTGTGCTATTCAGACATGCAGAGCATTGCTGCTGAGAAGAGGTTCCACAAGAGTCCAGCAGAAAATAAAGTTACTCATATGGGACTGGCCTGTTGGGAGCTCCAAGGCATTAAAATTCTCATTCCCTTCTACCTTGTTTATCTGAACATGGTTAGCCAGCATGCTAGTCCTAGGGGGATGAGGGCTGGAAATAACCCTTACACCTACTACGACTGTGAGCTATTCTGCCCCTGTAAATCTACTTAGAAATTAGGAGTCCCATGGACTAGACTTCTGTCACACACAGAACTTAAGATATTTGTCCTCTAAGGAGTGTCTCATTGATTTTCAGATTCATTTATAGTTCTCAATACTGATCTGTAAACATGAGCATGATTTAGCATTTGTCTGTTGGCAACGTTTTTTTTCCTCCATTTAGTTTTGATAGCAGAGATTGACAGGTAGTCTTTTAGGATCATCATTCTAACAGAGCATTTTGAGACTGGTCAAGACAGTGTTTCTTATGGTTTTTGTTCTTTTTGTAAGTTCACCACCTTTACCCAGAACATTGTGGGACTGTCTCTTCACCCAAATATTTTATTGGTTGATGAAAAACCCCTGATAAGGGCCCTGGGGTTGACTTCCACGTGCAAATTATATCCCTTGTATTGAAAAACAGTCTGTGCAGTCAGAAGTTGTCACATCAACTCATTTCATGAACTATGTCTGCTGGTACTCTGTATAGGTTCTTCTTTCTTTGATTTGAGCTTCAGTAAATGTGTTCACTGGATTTTCTGTGGTCTAAGTACAGAAAGGGTCTACCAATGGTGGTTAACATCATCAGAAAATTATCAAATTATGCTGGGAAGGCCTTTGTCTTCAGTAAAAACAGTAGCTATATTCCACAGTTTTCCAAGGGAGGCTTGTTTGGAGGGGTTTGCCTCAGAAGGAAGACAAAGCTGGATAATGGCAAAGCATCACTTACAAACCTTGCCTGTGAATCCACATTGCATGTGTGGCTGATACAGTTTCAAGATTCCCTCATTTCAGTGCATTGGTCTTATGAAGTGATCACAGAAAGATGAGAGAGGAAGTAGAGGAAAGTAATTTTCAATGCCAGCAGAGGCTTAAATATAAAACAACAGAGAAATAATGAGGTATTGTATAGTCTCTGACCGGATGAAGGGTTTTCTTCCATCCCTCAAGGCAGAGCTGTAAATACAGGAATAGTCAGTTCCCTACATCTCTAAAGATTACCCAGCACACTGGGATAGTCTGATTATTAAAAAGACCTGACCAGACCTCTCATATAGCATAAGAGAACACTGGATCTTCTAGACCTCCTGGTGATGCTGGACTGTCCCCTTGGATTTCTTAGCATGGTCCATTTGTGACTAGTTAAGCTTCCTTAGGGATTCAGTAATTACCCTAACCCAGAAAATCACCATTTCCAACAAACACAGTTTCAAATTTGCTCTTCCATCTTGTTTGAAATCTGTGCTTATAATTCTGCTCTGCTACTGAGTTGGCTTTCTTTTTATCCTTTAGCCTTTCCAAAATTAGAACTTAATCTGAAGAGAAGCACATCAGTATCAGGTACTCTGACTCCATGCACACCTACATGTGCGTATGTGTAAAATTCAGATACATTTTACAGCAAGTAACAAACTGTGGATAGGGAGAATATTTTTTTGATAGAAGCCAAGCTTGATAAAAGGAGTGCACACTGTCGTGCCTGAAAGTATGGTATTAATAATTAAGCCATGCAATCATTACCTCAGGATATTATTTCTTAAATATCTCTTGCAAAGGCAATACGATTACATATGAATTATATCAATTTTCTACCAACAAAAAAAAATCCACAGAAATAGGAATTGAATTACACTGTCCAATTTGCTGTAAAGTTCATTGTACGTGAAGAAATTAATCAAAGCTACCACCACCCATTTTTATGGGAACATAAAATGATGTGAACTTCCATTTTTAATAAAGATGCATAGCTCTTTTATGAAGACTGACTAATAACACTGTAATGAACTGAAATGTTACTGATACATTAAGAATGAAAATTTTGAGGGATGTGTTTACTGAGTCTCCTGTTTCAAGCCAAGCAATACTTCCATTTGAATCTGTCTATTGAGAAAGAAAAAATCCAAACAATAAAGTTGATGTGAACTCTGTGTAAATTCATCTCCCACATATATATAAATGGCCAGCAACATTATTTTATCTAGCTACTTCGACCTAAATGATCCCTCAGACAGATGTGGGCTGTATTCTCCAGCAATGTGAGATTTTGAGATGTTGTCAAGACATCTCTGTGTTGCCACAAATGCCCATGAGTGGATATTTCTAACCCAATTCAAAGGGCTACAAGACAATAAAGGAATTTTCTTAGGCCCCAAATTCAAGAGGATTGTGAGTAGTGACATGCCTATACATTTTCTGTGCAGGATAAAGGCTTTTAATCAGGGAGGCTGTCTCTCCTTCCCACAGAAGAATGCTAATTAATTAAAGTAATATGATATTAATCGAATAATCAGTAAGCTAACTTATTTTGACCGAACTCATATAGCTTTTTCTCTTAGGTTTTTTGGGTTTTTTTTTGACAGTCTAAGAAATTGTGCAATTGTCTGGAATATTTGCTGAAACAGTGTTTAAGCATGCAGTGGAAAGCAAGTGGGAATATCTCAATCACAGCAGAGGGCTCCCAGAGTGCTGTTTATCTGGCCTGAAAGTAAGTACTGCTCTCCTTTCTTTTGGACAACTGAATCAAAACCGAGGCAGAATCTGGGGTAAGCAAATTTTTGTGGGTTGGGAGGTTGTTTTTTGGTTTTTTTTTTCTTTTGGTTTTGTTTTGTTTTGCTTTATTTTGTTTTTTTCTTCTGAACAATCATTCAGCCAGTTAGTTTTGTTCACCAGGTGTTTTTTCATTTCTCACAAACAGCTGTCAAAATTAGAAACTGTCAGAAGTTTTCTTAGTTGCTAGAATTCATCTGGAGGAAATCTTCAAAGCCTTTTATCATGGGTGGTCCTTTGCTTTGCCTCTTCTTAACCCTTGTTCTAATTCATATTTTTTTAAAAAAAACCTAAGGGTAATATTTCATAGCTAAGAGAGGTAAAAAGCTAAGGAATAATAGAATTGTTAGAAACAGACAAAGGTGGACTTCTTGATTATATTTACTAAATTAACTTAATCATAAACATTTTATATGATACTCAGAGACATCATATGATGAGTCAGGGAATTGACTTGTTTTCTTGTCTTTCCCAGCTCTCTGAATCTGAACATCAATCAAATGCTAGAAATTTGTTTAGCTAGAATGGTGATTACTCATTTTATGCACTCATTTGGACCACTGATGGAGAGGAATAGTATTTCAGGAGTATTATCTACTCCTTTCTTGCCCCTACCTCCAACTGCTTCATTCTAAAATTGTCCTTTCTGTGGATCCCCAGAGGGACCACATGTCTCATCTTAAGACCAGCAAACTACAGAGATGGCAACAAGAGAAAAATAAAATATTCCAGCTGGATAATCACCAAACAGTCTGATTCACTTAGTCTAATGTTCCCAGTCAGATCCTGGCAATGAAATAAGCATGTAGGACATTGCAAACAGATTAGTTTTAATTAAAATAATAAAAAGGTCCAATCCATGGACCTTGGATTTGAACTTCTTTTATTTTTTTCATGAGAAAGGATATCTGATCAAATCTTATTCTTAACTTGTCCCTCAGGTTTTTAGGCTGATTTGAATTCAAAGCTACATGGATCTCTTTGGCTGCTTCTAGAAAACTGCTTTGCAAATTGACTGTCATTTTGTCAGTCCAGACCAGCAGTTCATCTTCAAAAGTCCTCAGCTCTGGATTTGTTCTAGGGCTTAATAAGGTACCAGCCTACCTCTGGGACAACATCCATCTTGGTCCTCATTGCTACATTATTCTCATTATCACTTAGTCAGTTTTAAAGGTCTGGACTTAATGTCAGTGTTCCACCATCTCAGGTCCTGGACATTTTGGGATATCCCAAGCACAAAAAGGTTCCTTTTTCCCATCAGGGAACAATAGACCCTGTAAATAATGTTGACAAAATTTAGGACAAGCAATAAGGAGACAATTAATTATTGTTATTATAATAATTATAATTTTGGGGTCTCCTGAATCAGGATTAAGGCTCTGCAGGTACTGAACAGCATTTCTGTACAGAACCTCGGTGGCAGCTGGCACCAGCTGGAATCCCATTTCCTGCTCACCAGAGCTTCAAAATATGTCATTACAGGTACAGAAAAGAGGGAGAAATGTTGTTTGTCTTCTAATTTCTCTTCAAATCTTCTGTATTTGTCTATAATGCACCACTGACAAAACTACTAATGATTTAAATAAAAAAACAAGCAAATAAAATCCAACAGACTAAAATCATGCCTACTTGTGCATAGAAGCATTTATCATATTCACCCATATATATAAATAGGTCTTTTTTTCTTTTTGCTGAGCTGGGAGTGAAATATTTTTAAATGTGTGCTTTGTAAACAGAAAATCCATGATTTAAATTAATGATTTATTCCTTTAAGGCCAGTCTGGAATCTATCACTGGCAAGATAAGATGCACATTGTCTTCTATCTGCATATAGCCATGTAACTGTGCAATATCTGCCAGAGAATATGAAGAAAAAAAATCAATTTTGCCTGGTTTCAAGCATATCTCCTGAGTCTGAGATATGTCTCACTTGTTTTTCAAATACTGCTACAAGTAATTTAAGCTCTGTGTTCAGAGAAAGAACTTGTCTCTGTGTGGGTGCACACATCTGTATTACCTGATTGGCATTAATTTTTACCTATTTTAAACAGAAAGATTACAGTTCTCCTCCAGCATTTTTTTCCCCCAGAGGAAACGATCCTTGAGAGACTCCCTGACTCAAAGCTCAAGGAAGTCAACATATACTATCAAACCATGCCAAAGTGTTGATCACACTCCAAGGCCCAGATCCTTGAAGGGTTTTAAGGTCCAGGTGTCTCTGAATATTTGTGAAGACCCAAAAGTCTGGATATTACCAATGAAGTCCTCAGTTCTGTATTTATGATGAATATTACACTTTCAGGGAACCTGCCAAGAGTCACCACCAGACGCCAGCCTGCATCAATCATGTACCTTGTAGATTTGTATTTTTTGTGCTCCTGAAAAACTGGAGAGATATGGAGGTTAGAAGATCACAGAACAGCTCAGGCTGGAAGGCACTTCTGGAGATCACATATGTCAGCTACGGGAGGCTACTCAGGGCTACATCCCCTTGAGTTTTGAATATCTCCAAGGATGCAGACCCAATAATTTCTCTTGGCTACCTGTGCCAGTGTTTGATCACTGTCACAGGAAAAAAAAAAAGGAGATTTTTCTTATGGTTGGGTGGAATTGCCTAATGTGTATTTCAGTTTATCCCATTGCATCTTGTCCCATTACTGGGCACCACTGAGAAGAGCCCAGCTCTGTATGCTTTAATCCCAGCACTGGATATTTATTCACATTGATAAGATTCCCCCTGAGCCTCCTCTTCTCTGGGCTGAGCAGGACCACCTCTCTCAGCCTCTGCTCACGTGCTAAATTCTTTGAGCCCTTAATTTACCTTGGTGACCCTTCACTCCTGTGTGTCCACATCTCTCTTGCACTGGGGCGCCCAGGATTGGACACTGCACTCCAGATGAAGTCTCCTCACTGGTGTTGCATAGAGGGGAAGGATCATCCCCTATATACCTGCTGGTGGAGCTCTTCCTGACATCCCAGGATGCTGCTGGCCTTCTTGACTGCAAGGCTGCCTTGCTGGCTCATAGTTGGTTTGTTCACCAGGGTTCCCTGGCTCTTCTCTGCCAAGCTGCTCTCTAGACAGTCAGTCCTCAACGTGTACAAGTGCACAGGGCGACTTTGCTTTTCCCTTTGTTGAACTTCATGGGTTTCCTGTTGGCTCATTTCTGCAGCCTGTCAAGGGTAGCCCTGAATGGTAGCACAACCAGCCAGTCTGCCAACCAGTTCTCCCAGTTATGTGCCAGCTGTTTTCAGAGTCATCAATGAGAGGGTTACTCAGTAATGGTCCCAGCATCAGCACTGGAGCTGGCTAGTGACTGACTTCAAGCTGCTGATCACATCTCTTTTGCACCCAGAACTTCAGCCAGCTTTCAATTCACCTCACTGTCTCATGTATTTAACCCGTACTTCACCAGGTTGTCTGTGAGGATGTTAAAAAGAGACAATGTCAAAAATCCTACCAAGATAAACAACATCCATTGCTCTTCCCTCACCCACCAAGCTTTCCATCTCATCATGGAAGGCTATCAGGTTGGTCAGACACAACTTCCCTTTGATAAATCTGCGTTGACTGCTGCTGGTCACCTATCTTTCAAGTGTCTGGAAATAGTTTCCAGGATTAGCTGCTCCATCACCTTTCCAGGGATCAGGGTAAGGCTGGCCTGCCTGTAGTTGCTTGGATTCTTCTTGCCCTTCTTGAAGACAGGAGTGACATTTGCTCTCTTCCAGTCCTCAGGAGCACCCCCTCTACCACCATGACCTTTCCGAGATAATTAAGATCAGCCTCTCAAAGACACCAGACAACACTTTGGGGCATCCCAAGAGGGCACATGGAGTTATGTCTGACCAGTTTCTTTAAATATTCCCTAAACTACACCAAGCAGTTCCTAAACTACACTAAACTTCCTCGTTCCAGACCTTCCAAGAAGAAAAAAAAGCCAAAGTGAAGAAGACATTGATTACCTTGGCCTTTTCAGTGTCCTTTGTTCCACAGGCCCCATCCCACTTGGCAGCAGGTCCCCATTTCCCCCAGTATTCCCTAGCAGCTGGTGTGTCCTGTGCTACAGCAAAGCGTGGCCCAGCGTGTCAGGGCACAGTACTTATTCCAGCTACCTATGAACGCTACTTATGGAAATAAACAGGACACGACAGAAGCCAGGGCTGGGCTCTGCACTACCTTCTGCACCTCGGGATTTCAAGCAGCGCCTGCAGAAGCGCACCAAGAGCTGCAGAGGCTGACTTTGAAAGTCCAGCTGTGGATTTAAAGTGATATGAGCTCCAGCTTAATGAAACTGTATTTTCTCCTCTATGACAGATACTTTACCTTTCCCTTTGTCTGCCCTGTTGCTTGCCCTAAACTCAGCTTGCTCCGATGGGATGTATCCTCAGCCAGTCAGTCATTCCCTCAGGCAGGGTGAGCTTCTGTTGCTCCATTTTTTGGCAAAATCCGCAGCACAGATTTCTAAATGTCTTGTATTTATTTTATTGAATTTTTTTGTGTCTGTGCATCAAACCTTATGTTTGGTGAGTAAACAGTGGGTAAACATTTTTCATAGAGACTTTTTATTTTTTAATAAACAGAGTAATTTTCTCAAATAGTTCCTTTCTTACTCTGCTTCATAATATTCAGAGGAAATAGATGGTCTGTTTCAACATCAGGGAACTGGAAGGATAAGAATAGAGACAGCAGTGTGGAAGCAATGGGTCCCTCTTCTGCCCATATGGTTCAGGTTTGCATTTTGGCTGGCACAATAATGTGATTGCTGGCAGATCGAATGTTTAGTCTCCAGAGCAAATAGCAGCCAATGAGTTGGGGTGTAATGTACATGTGGAGATGTTCATAATATTCCACACAGGCTGAACCTACAGCAGGAGCGAATTCAGCTGCAGTGAAAACAGAGATGCTGCATGAATCCTTCTGTCAGCACAGCAATGGCATATCCAGGCTTTTGCATTTGGGAAGAGGAGGAATGTGCCTCTAGGGATGGAAAACGCCACCAGTCTCGGATCCTCCTGTGGCAGGAATTTCTGACTTGCCACATAGAAGGTGATGTATTCTGATGAGCCTGAAAGTTACATTTCATCACTGCTTTATCACCCGATGAATCATTACAGCAGATGAATGTTAATTGTAGCTAAACAAATGGGCATGTCCTCTCTACCCCCAGACAGCTGCTACTGCTGTAAGACATTAGGCAGAGGGTGCAAAGTGCTTCTGGATGGAAAGGAAGTGCTACCCATGCCTCTGGAGCTACATATCTGCAGTGTAATGAAATGCCAGGTGTGGAAGAGTGTTTGGATAGGAGCAATTTCCATTTGCTCTGTGGTTTGCATTGCTCGGGGGACATGCACAGTGCAAAGTTTTCTTAAGTGTTGTTTGCTCACAGGCAGGAAGGTCTGCATGGGAACAGAGTTGGCTCAGTCCTACACCACGGCACTGATGTCCCTGGGGCTGAGAGGGTGCCTGGCATCACTGGATAAGGTGCCACTGGAATGGTGAGGGAGGCTGCTAAACCTGGGCATGAGGCAGAGCAGTGCCGGCAACAGTCCTTAGCCAAAGGGTTCTTTGTCTATGGAAAACAAACTTATAGGGCAGTTGGGGGTTTGTTTCTGGCAGTTGCCCCTCTTGGCTTACCTAGTGACAAATATTCTGCATCTAAGCCACTGAGGCCTGGGTTTTCTGACAATAAGTTGAATGACTTGAATTCTCTTGCTGCTGTTACAGGAACCAAAGCAAAGTGTATTGGGGTGCCCCATTTCACCCACTTCCAGTTTCTCCTCAACAGGAGACACCTGGTAGGCAGTTACTTGTAAAAATGACATTTCTATGACATTCTCAGTCCTCTGTCATAAGACAATCTGTTTTGAGGAATGTGCTTGCATGGCAAGAGAGGGAGGTAATCAAATAACCAGTTGGAGAGCTAAGATCTCAGACCTGTTCTTCCTGCAGGACATTTTAATATTTGTGAAATTGCATGGCTGCAACAGGAGACAAGTCAGAAAAGGAAAGAAAGTGCTAAAAGCTAGGGGCAGTTGTGGGTAAAATTTAGCCACCTGAAAGTTAGATATAAGCATTTTGGTGTGCAAGAGTGATCATCTGTATGTGGGTCTAAAATATAAAATCTAAGCACTCAATCTGTAGGGCTGAAAGAGAGCTCTGCCCCTGGCAGAGGCACCTTGCCATCAGTGCAATTCCAATGGCGGCAAACACGTAACAAACGGTATGTCATTCTCAGTATGTGGGGCTGTCTCCACAGGATTCCCCACCTGGAACTATTTCCTGGAGGCTCTGGTTGTGCCATGGGGAGTTGTTCACTGCCTTAGAGGCTTCCTTCCCCCGGCTTGGCTTGTCTGGCAGGTATCTCCTCAGCACAGCTGCTGATGGCAAGTGAGAGGAGGGGACCGAGGAGATCCTCACAGACAGTTCAAACGCAGACTAAGAGGCATGTGTTGAAATGTCGTCAAAGTAGCAGGAATTCATTTTATTGAGGAATACATATAATAAAGATAGAACAAAGGGACTGAAATGGTGAACAGATGGGCGGGTGTTCTTCGGTGGCTCAGGAGCTGTGTGAACATGCTGGTTTATGCCCTCCCCCTCTTTCTGCCTTTTTTTTTTCCTTGGTTTGGTTTGCTTTAGTTTTGATGCATCAGGGTAGGATGTGAGATGATATGCCAGTATATGTCAGAAACTTGGGGAAAATAAAACCCCTTTTTCTAACATCAAACTACTGCTATCAATAGGAACAGCAACTGTTCAAAATTTGTTTCAGAGCTGCCAAGAAGTGAACATTCATGAGAGAGAGAGAAAGAGAGAGAGAGAAGGGAAAAAAATATTTTTCCCTGCTGTTTGCAAGGTGGACACAAATGCAAGCGGTAGGAGGCTGACAACTTGACACATGTCTAATAAATCTAAAGCATGGAAAAATGTCAACAATTCACTGTACAAGAAAGCATTACTGGGATAAAAACGTACAATCCAACAAACTCCTCACTTAAAAATATGTTTATTCCCAAATCAGTGAGGAATGTGTATATTAGAGCCTCAATTTCTCTTCTCCTCCCCTATGGAAGTTCCTTTTTCTGAATTTCTTTTTTAAAACCAGGGACACATTAAGTCCTGTGCTGTGGAAGCTGAGGTTTACTGCATTATAAATGAACAAGGTGCAAAAGCCGAGTCCAGTGAGCAGATGTTGGGAGCTCAGCATGCTGGTGACAAAGGGCTAGAGTGCAAGAAGCTTCCATCGCACGTCTGTTCTTCAGCACAGAGCAGGCAAGGTTTTAATTTGACAAGTTGGTTGGATGCAGGGAATTCACAGATCTCAGTTAAAGCCAAACAGATTTGGCCACCTACTGCATGGCCACATTCAGCTGAAAGGGTAGCAGTTGTGGAAATGTCTCCTGCTCCAGCCGCCAGACACCACGCACACCATGGGGAGCCTCAAGGAGGCTTGTTTACCACAGGCGGCAAATTCCTTTAAAAGGGAAGAACAGGGGAAAAAAGAAGTGAGAAAGAAAAAAAAATCATGCCTCTGTTATCAAAATAATTAAGCATTTTTACTTCAGGTTGCTGGCTGTTTACTTTTTAAAGCTCTTCATCCTCTTGTTTTTTAATAGTTGGTATGTTGTGAAATGCAAGAATGAAAATGAATGCCAAAACTAATGGAAATTTTCCTACAAGCCTCATGTAAACAGAAACATCAGCATTAAAGTTATGAATCTTAATTTGTGCCATGGAGCTAAAATTTGTATCTTACTGCATTAAAGGAATATAGACATACAGCACTGTGTAGTGTCTATGTGCAATACAGAAAACTGACATGGTCTCTCCAATTTATGGGGAAATTGACATAATTTTGCAAAAAAAAAAAAAAGAAAAAAGAAAAACCACTTGTGAACTGGATTTTGCATAATGGGATTAATTTGGTTGACTGTCACATCAACTGTGCTGCAGAATGCAAGTTAATCACAACATCGGTCTGATTTAAAAGAAGAACGAAAGAAAGAAAAGGAAAAGGAAAAAAGAAAAAAAAAAAGAAAGGTATTTTCTTCCTCTCCTCAATTACTGTTTCATTTTAAGATGCCTTTTTTCTTTCTTTTCTGTGGTAGCTCTGGCAAACAAGGCTCGTGTATATTTGCAACAGCCACCAAAATAGTCTTTCTTCCCTCCCCCATGTACCCTTCACAGTAAAGGAGGGGAAAAAAAGTAAATAGCTTTTACAATCTATGCAAAACTACTTTTACAGCATGGCACAATTGTATATGTTTGAACAACACTTAGGCTGATCAACAGTGCCGAAACAACATTACATATTTTGTCATATGGACTTCACTTATTGCCTTTTCTTCCACTTACCACCTTCCCTGCAAAAGCCACACTCAGCATTGGGCTGTCCACTGAACCAGCCCCACCAAAACCCTTCTCCTGCCTCCATCCCCACTCGTGGTAGTAGCAGCCCCGTTCCTCCGGCAGCTCTGTGTAAGTTCAGAGAGAAAAGCAAGCATATGTCAATTATTTTGTGGCCAATTTCTGTCTGTCTTTACAGAGGTATGGGATGAAGGAATTAAATCAACCTTCTTACAGGCTCTCACATTGTATTCTTGGCAAAGGTACTGAAAACAGAGACAGCACATGTACATGACACATCACTTAAGTCCTCTGGTTTCTATGGTTGCAGTAGATTTTGCTTTCAGGGGGCATCCTAGGAAGGAGATAATGCCGTGCAGCACTTTGGGCACGGTGTGGTTGAAGAATTAGCTCTGGGAATTGATCATACCGTGATAGCAGTGACAGAGAACAAGGAATTGGGGCTGCTGGGATGTCAGAGCAACTTGCGCTTCCAGGGGACGGTGTCGTGTCAGTGATTCCTGAAGGACTTCGAGCCACACTGCAGCCGGTGACTGCTCCTTCATCCCTGCCTCCCTCGCAGCCAGCACGCTCTTCTATCCAGTGCAGCGCGCTGACTAGGTTAAACAATTACACTACACTAATTGGCCTGTGTCGGTCCTGATGAGAAAGTAAACAAATACTGCAGAGAAAAGCTGAGACAAATTGTATCTAATTAAATTGATGAAAAAAAAAGTGACAATATTTTTCCCCAGGAAAAAAAAAAGTCAGCTTGTAGCATGACAAATATCGCATGCTTGCAGCCACGTACCCCACCTGCTGAATTTCACACCTTTGCTCAGACGTGGCTGTGCCAAGCAGGGGAGAACAGAAGTGCCCTGTAGTGTCCATTAGTGCCCAAACTGCTGGGGTGCCTCACAGGTTGGATGTTGCTCTTTGGATGCAGGGAGAAGGTTGGCTGCCACCATTTAGCCATTCCACCGACCCTGCTCATGTGCATGCCTCAATGTGTGTGCGTGTGTGCTCTGACCAGGGTGGGCTGACAGCACTACCTCAATCCATGGAAAGAAATGCGCCTTTGCCTCTTTGTTCACAGGCTAGTTTGCCCATTCCTGGGGCATGAGCCTCTCGATGGCTTCTTATCACCCACCAAATTCCCTTTCTTGTGACAGCCACCATCTTGGCTGATCCTGGAGGTAGAAATCCCTGACACCAGAGCTGAAAGCATAAGGCTCCACATCTTACACGAGAAAACAATGCTCTCTGTCTGTAAGTAGCATCCACTTCAGTTCTTCCGTGAATCACAGCAACCCCTGGTACATTATGCTGGCATGAGTGTCTGGGAAGACACAGGTGAGTAGGTAGGAACATTTTAGGTATGGATAAAAATTGTCTTTACATAGATCAAAAGAGAAAAAAAACAGGATAAATACCACAGTCTAAGACTCTGCTGCCTCCTCCCTTGATATCCTCCATGTCAATGGCCTCAGGGAAGTTAAAACCACAAAGAGTTACTAGTCCCATGTGCATGTCAAGCCAGGGCAGAAACAGGGAAGAGTTACAGGAGACAAGAGCTTCCATGCACCCCTATTAAAATCAAGCCAGAAAACTTTCCAAATTTCTTTGCTTTGGTGACTTGGTGAATATGAGGACACATTCTTGATTCACCTGGGAAAGGATTATTTAAGCTTGATTACTTGGTAGGATGGTAATAAATAGGTAACCTCTATTTTGGGGGTCATGAGCACATGTGAAAACCAGAAAGCCACGGTCACTAAAATCTCCCTTCTCTGAATATCAGTGAAACCAGTGAAAAGATGCTGAGTGCAAGATCCAGCAAGCCACAGAAGCAGCTGCAATAGTGGTAGTTATGTATGTAGTATACAGCTAAGCATTTCCATCCTAATCCTCTGTTTCGAGTTGCTCAGAGCTTTCCAGATGCTTTAGTTATCAGGATAAAATGTTCCAGGCCTGGTCTCTGGCAAAATGAATATTTTTAATACCTCAAGATAAAAGTGGTTCCGTTATTCTTGAGTGGGAGAGAAGTCCAAGAATCAAGGAAACAGATTATTTTTTGTGATTTTTTTCTCCTAATAGTTCATCTGCTAAGATCTCTGCAGGACCAGATTTGAAGACTGGCATGAAGCAGCCCTTGCTGAGAGGGCCACTAGAGATTAGAACACATTGCAGCTATTGACCAGTGTGTTACAGGGAAATTTCTCTGTGATCCAAAAAGGGTTATGAGTCCTTGGAAATTATCCAGTGGACCTATGCAGTTTATTTAGGAAAGCCGATCCTCCCACTCTCCCCTCACACATACACAGTTTCTTCTAGTAATATTGGGAGCAAACATATTCCTTGTTCATGACTAATTCAGCTATACAGAGATCCCAGCAGAAATTAGAAAGATGAACTAGACAACCTCTTGAGATCCCCTCTAGCCTTATTTTCCTACTGTCTAGTCTAAACGTACATCTGATTCATACCCTAAGCCCCATATAAACTTTACATCACTTGTGTAAATCTGTTTTTCGAAGTCCACTGATGAGCCATAGCAGATAATAATATTACAGAATTGTGTTCGGTGTTTTTCCCTGTGGTCCTTCAGGTTGGTGCATGCTGAGCAGCCCACACTCTGCAACACATGTATGTTTTGTGTGTTGAAACTGCAGTAAATTCGGGGTGTGGTATAACCCATTAATACTTACACAGCTTGTAGAAGACAGGAGGGAAGAACTGTGCCCTGTGACAGTTGTGAATTGCCCTCTACATAAAGGACAGGTTCACGCTGCCATACTTTGTTCTGCAAGGCAGACACAGGAACTGGAGGAAGTGCTGCACCTCTTCCAGGCAGAAGGTGTATTCTGCATGGAAATTTGGGCAACAGTAAAGATGATCTGGTTACCCACGCTGCAGACAGGAGCAAGCTAAAATAAAGCCAATGCCCCTGGTGCTGTTGTCCCTACAGGAGCTACACTGCCACTATGAACAACTGATAGATCGATCAAAGTGGAAATGCACATGGCTTTAAGGGTGCCATTGTGAGGGTTTCACATTAGTTCGGACAATCTGAGTGGTAATTCATGCTCTTCATGCTTAGGTTCATATTGAACCTTCTCCAACTGAAATCAGGGAAATTTTGCACCAAATTCAACAGTGACCATAGCAATCCAGGCCAACTGAAAATATACCATAATAGCAATATACACATCATAACAGAAGAAGCAGGAAAAAAAATATAGTGGAGAATATGACAGTAGTATGTCCATTTTAAAGGTGAGTAGCTGAGTCACAGAGAGACGAGAGCCTAGATTCCCAAAGGCAGGCAGGCAGGTAACTGAGGAGCGAGTACTTGCCCAAATTGGACAGGAAGTCAATAACAGGGCTTAACTTTGATCTCCTGACTTGCAATCATCTTATGGTGCAACTATAAAATCAAGCCTTTCCCCAGGGCTTCTCAGAAAAGGTGAGTTATCTCTTCCCCTTAGCAGACACTTGTGCAGTTCACCTGGCTGGACATTGGAGAGCATCAGCACCTGCAGCACCCCTCAGCCCATGGGATGGGGCAAGGAGGGCGCTGCCAAAGTGCTGTATCCCAGATTCACTTTGTGGGAAGGCTGCATGACTTCTGTGCAAATAACTGACTGACTTGTTGCTAGGGAACAGTTGGGAGGCATGCTTTTGATCTCCCATATGCTTACTACTAATAAATAAACAAATAACAATAATTACAACAAACCCCAAGCCTGTTGTATTTCCAAGATTAATTAATGATGAAATACAGCTGAAATTCTGTAAAAGAAGGCAGCAAGGTGGGTTAGATTTCATATTTTAGTGCTGTGTATGGAAATGATGGTTGAAATTAACATTTTTTTTCCTCCTTCAAATTTACCTTAGCTGGATCAGGTTAGTGGGAGGAGTGGGGGAGTATTCCCTTCACAGACAGAGGATGAGCAGGCAGACAGTAAATCTCCCCATGCCAGTTTTACTCACATCCAGTTTTCCCTGCCTAGTACAGTTAAGTTTTTTAGATACTTTACTTGCATTTCTAATTCAGTTATTCTTCTGAAATTTATTCAAAGGATTTATGCTTATGAAATTATAATATAATGCTGCCTATATGCCAATGAGCTGCAGGCAAAGAAAATAATTTTCTTCAATTTACAGTTATGAGGCTGGAAGAAAATGATGCCTTCTTATCACCTCCTTTTCTTTGTATGCCTTGGTATTTTTTTAAGTCTTCAGAAGGCAGGAGCTGATGATGAATTCTTAAGCAGATCACACTGATAATTGTATTTCAGAACTGTCAACTCTGTGAAGACTGTCCACGGAGGTGTCTCAGTTCACTTGAGCTATTTGTGTCACTGCTTCTCCAGGAACTCAGCCCTCAATAAAACCCAAATCACTGGGGATATTGTTAAGTCTTCTGAAAGGATTATTAGATTGAAGGAAAATTTATGGATGACACTTTGTAACAATTAATCAGGAACTGTTGATGAAGTTAAGTTGGTTCTTTATTCTTGAACAGAAAAATAAAAAAATGCAGCCCCTGTACAAATTGTCAAATGGCCTATTTTGTCACTTGGTTTGATTAATGGACTATTTGGAGTCCCCAAAAAGTCCTAGTACAAATAAGAAAGAATCATAAATATTGAATAAGCTCACAGCATGGTTAACCTTGACTATGTTTTGGAACATTCTTGGAGAAAACTTTGCTATTCAGAAAATAAATTGCTAAGGGGATTAAAAGAAAAAAAAATTGGAGATTTTGGAAAATGTCACCTACCCAACCTTGTCATCCTGATTAGCCTGTCATGATAAATTAGCTTTAGTTAGCTTTGCAATCAGGTCAGAAACTGCTCGTACAGTACCACATTTTGCAAATGGGGCTACACCTGGTCCACAAGAGGGGCACAGGATGGCTGGGAAAATACTCCTGATCTTGGTGCTTCGTATGTCACACAGTGCTGGGACTGCTAACAGGCTATTATCCTTTTGTGCTGTAATTTATGGAAATGGAGCCCAAGGAGTGCTGAGAGCATGGGAGTCATGGTGCCATAAGGTTGTTTCTGAAAGGTTGGTGGGAAGATGTCCGGTGACCTGTGTATATGCAAATGACAGGACCAAAGCTTCAGCTGCAGAGAACACACAGACACACACACACTCTCACACACACAGACACACAGACACACAGACACACACACACACACACACACTCATGCTTATTCAGGACACGCAGTTTCCATCTTTTCCTCCTGCTCCTCTGTCTCTGTATTTGCAGCTCTGGCGCCCTCCTTCCCCCAGAGCTCCCCCCCATTGCTTGATGCAGCTGTTTAGTCCTGACAGGTCCGACCAGTCATTTTTGCTAACCTCTGATAGCATCTAGGTCAGCGTGATCCCAAACTGGCTTGCTTTTGTTCTCGGTTAACAAGAAATACAATGCTATTAGTTTAGGCTGGGATTCCACGAAGCACTTAAACTCCATGTGCTTCACTCCAAGAATGCAAGTAATTCCACTCTTTTTCTTCAGCAGGGCACTTAGGTGGCCGCTTACAGTTAAGCACATATGAGACATGCTTGGGCTGAATCAGGCCCTCACTGAGGAGAAATAATGCCGCTTTGTGTTTTGTTTAGTTGACCCCTTTTTCCAGCATGTGTCATAAGCCAGCTAACTACAAATACCTGCTGAAGACACCTTCTTGCTGTTTTCCCAGGAAGATACAAAGCCAATGCCCTGACCGTTAAGGATGTTAAGGATGTTCCCATCCTTGTTAAGATGAGAAGGGAGGCCATCAAGAGGATAGAGCCAGTCTCTCCTTGGTGGTGCTGAGCAATAGGAAAAAGGGCAATGGGCATAATCACAGAAACACAGGATTTTTAGGGTTGAAAGGCACCTCTGGAGATCATCTAAGTCCAACCCCCCTGCCAAAGCAGGGTCACCTGGCACAGGTTACACAGAATGTGCCCAGGTGAGTTGGGAATGTCTCCAGAGAGGGAGACTCCACAACCTCCCTGGGCAGTCTGTTCCAGTGCTCTTCCACCCTCAATGTAAAGAAGTTCTTTCTTGCATTGATGTGAAACTTCTTGTGCTTTAGTTTATGGTCATTGCTCCTTCTCCTGTCACTGGGCACCACTGAAAAGTGTCTGGCACCATCCTCTTGGCACCCATCTTTGAGATATTTACATTAATGAGATCCCCTCATCAGTCTTCTCCAGACCAAACAGGCCCAGCCCCCACAGTCTCTCTTCACAGGAGAGATGCTCCAGACCCAAATCATCTTTGTGGCCTCCACTGGACCATCTCCAGTAACTTCTTGTGTTTCTTGTACTGAGGAGGCCAGAACTGGATGCAGCACTCCTGACGTAGCCTCACTAGGGCTGAGTAGAGAGGGAGGGTCACCACCCTTAAACTGCTGGCCACACTCTTTGCAATGCATTCCAGGATCCCTGGCCACAATGCCAGCTCATGCCAACTTGCCACCCACCAGGACTCCCAAGTTCTTTGCTGTGCAGGTGACTGTGTATTGGAACAGGTTGCCCAGAGAGGGTGCAGAATGTCCCTCACTGGAGATATTAAAGAACCATCTGAACTCAATCCTGTGCAACAGGGTCTAGGGGACCGTCCTTGAGGGGAGAGGTTGGACTAGAGCAGGAGGTTGGACCCACTCTAGTGTCTTCTAACCGTACCCATTCAGTGATTCTGTGAATTTTCCCAGGAGCTGGGTGGTAATTCTGGTTAAATTCCAGTCCTGGTAATTGCACTCTACCTGAAGGAATTCCTGCTGCTGATTCACCTGTGAAAGCCACAGTGGTCCCAGGCAGAGCCACCGAGGGTTGTCACAACAGGATGCATAACTGGCTTTGGGGTGAGGTCCTTTCATGGATTCTTGCTGATGTGTTTTGTGTGAGATTTAGATATTTACTAGGTCAGGGAGACTGAGCAAAACTGAACAGACTGTTTAGCTCAGTTGTTCGCATGGTCACAGGAGAGAGAATAGACATGTGCTCCATTTCCTGAGTCAGCTGAGTCTCTGGAGCACATCTAGGACCCAGAGCCTTCTCTGGAAGGTGAATAATACCTTCCGTGCCAAATACAGGTACTAAGAGTGCTTAGATCATGATCTGTTTGCTCCTGTAGCTGTCCAGATGTAAGGCTTTAGGCACTTTCAGGCAGTAATAACATAGTGGGAAATTGTGAACCAAATTCCGAGCTAACAGGACTCTCAGGCTGCAGAGCAGCGCCACTACTCTGTGCAAGACATCCTAGAAAATAAGGTAATGCACAAGAAAGCATTGCAGCTAGTGAGAAAGAAAGAGGCTTTCAGGTGTAGCGATTATGATGGCCAGTCAAGAACAGGGTGTCTGAGTTCTCCTGCTACATTTAATTTATGGTAAGTAGAGCAGCTTCAAAAAGGGGTATCCCTATTCAAAAAGGTCACTATGTTTTTGCAGTTAGGACACTTCTAAAAAGTGTGCATTTGCATCACTTTGGAAGACCGGAATTTAAGTCTATTCCCTGTTCGCATCTCAGGTAGGTGCTCAGAACACCTGGGTCCCCCCTGGTACAAGGGAGGGGTATCTGGCACACAAATGTCAGTATGGCTTTAGCAGTAAACCAGGCACTGAACACCCTTGCAGTACCTGATGGTAGGTGTGTGTCCTGCACAAAAGGACGCATACATGGAGAGCTTGTTGCCAGAACCTTACCACTGCTGGAAGAGATGCAGACCTGGGGCCTCCTTGGCACTTTGCTGGTGAGCAGAGGTTTGGAGATGTCTTAATTGGTGGTTTTTCATTACCTATCCATGGTGTGGCTTCAGCAGATACTGCAAGGAGTCTTCCACCATGTGAACTCATAGGAAGGCTTTTCTTTGCAGCTCCTTTGCAGCAAATCAAAATGCTTTGCTTTCTAGAATAAACTGTTCTCAGTGTCTTTTGTAAAACTGGCAAAGGAGAAAGATCAACCTCAGTCCACATTCTCTTCTTCTAACTTGCCCAAACAGACATTAAAATAAAATGCTCTTCACTATTAGGTAGACTTTTTCCTTCAATGACTCTTTGCTCCCAAAAGACAGCTCAAATCCAGGAAACATGAGGAAAGATTCAGCCACTTGAAGGGTGCAGATTTCATTGTTATTGTTTGCCAGTGAAAGAACAACAATGCATAAAAAAACGTGTATACTAAATAACACTAATTAAAGAGCACCAGGCATCGTATAAAAACTTGTTGCCTAAATGTGTCTGTAACAATTTATCAGCAAATGATCTTCATGCAAAAGAGCCAAAGCAATTAGCTGGGGGCTGGCTGAGCTCTGCACTCCTTTCACATGCTGTGTAGTAAAACAGACCACCAAAAAAAAAAAAAACCAAAAATCCTGTATATCTCAAAATGCTATGTCAGTGGTTCAGCTGTTTCACTAGGGTCTTTTCTGTGTTAATTTGCCGTATTTTAGAAAGCACGTTACACATTTTTTGGTTTTTTAGCTTCTCTTCTTTCACTGCCCCTGCTATGATTTGGCTACATTGGCCAAAGAATAAACACCCTGCAGAAGAATTTGTACTAGCTAGAACTGAATCAACAAACAGGTTTCACCTGAAAGTCGATGGGTTTATTCTCCAGGTTAAGGATGATTTTTATTTATTTATATTTTTAAGCTTCTTTGACCAACAAGTAAGTAAAAACCTAACTATGATTTTGAAATAACATTGACTTACCCTGCTTGTTTTGCTCTTTGTTTTGTGGTTTTAATTTAGCGCTTTCATTTAATATAAGCCTTACACCACCATCTAATTTTGAAGAAATCAAAAGAAGACTAAATGTCATTTTATATATGGTATATGGTATTTTCCCTTTTAAGTCGTGTTGTAATTTCATACAATAGGACAACACCTGTGGATCAAGCCACTCTGAGCTTCTGATAACTGCAGACTGGGAGTATTGTAAAGATGTGACTACAGATACGCTTATACTGCTTTCCAAGAAATTGTATGTAAGTTATAGTGGCTGCTTTGTGTTTTTATAGGCTGGAACTGTGTTATTCATGGGATGTGGAGTATAACGTTCATTTTGTGTTTCGACTCTTCAATTCTGTAAATGCAGAGAGAGGAGAAAACAATTCGGCTCTTGCTCCTCACAGATGGGAAGATACGGTCTTTGATCTTAATGCTAGAATTAGTAATCAAATGATGGTTTCCTGGCTTTTAATGTGTGAATGAGTTGAAAGATGCTCTCGACTAGGCTAACAAGCCATGTGTAGTGGGTGAATGATGCTTCGTGTCGCTCATTCTCAACACATTTATGATATAAAACAAATGTATGAAGGTCTTTTGATCCATGAGCTAAGGCTGCCTGTGTTTACAGAGACAAGGCAGAAGGTTTTGAAAAGTATCACAGGCATTGTTGTCTCCTTGCTTTTACCCTGTTTTTGCTTATCTTTCTGTTTGCTAGCTACAGTGCTTTCTGCTAGAATAGTGCTAAGATTCACTTTGTGTGAGCGTCACTGTTACAACTCCCCTGAGTGGAAATAGCACAGTGAAATCTTGTTAGACCTAGGGTGTCTATGTGTGGGCTTGGGGAAAGGCAGTGCAGCTCTTATGGCCATGCAGCTGCACAAAACCTGCTTGTTTCCTCTCCATCAATGGAACGGCACAGAGTGCTTAAGGAAGTCAGCAGTTGTATTTTGCTTGGAATTATATGTGAAGGAGGATCCTCCTTCTTGTCATTTTATTTATCATTAACAGCCATTTTAATTTCTTCCCAGCGGCAATTATACTGATATCACCACATCTAAATCAGAAATGACACCGTAGTGGTTATATTATATTGACTGAGCATCACCTAATTTTTAAGTGGCATCCTTGCCCCATCATTGTGAATATATCCCTTTCTAATAAGTAATATAAGAAAAGATCTGCATAATGGGAAAACATACATATTAATATATCCCATGACAAACATGTTAACTTTACATATTAATCATGGTAAATAGAAGTCATGTTTCACATTTTTCCTCTTCAGTACACTGTTCTCCTGACAGTTTGCTTTCCCTCTGGTTCTATTCTATCCAGTCCTGGTGTACATTCCACTGCCTCTGGTCACCCTCTTAGTTGCACAAGGAGAAGGCAGGTCACATCCATCTGTTTAAAAGGAAAAAAAAAAGGAAAAACAATGTTACTGGATAACATAATATTGCTGCTCTCCTCATTGCATTCAGGTCTGCATGAAGGGACTTGAATATGTGCAATAAACATATGTGTGTGATAATGAGATTGTTGGTGGAAAGTCATCTTGAAAAGACAAGGAGCAATTAAGCTTGCTTACTTATACAAGTTAGAATGACAAGATGCCAGTGCTGGCCCCGCTCATCCATATAATAGGGTTCTCCTTCCCTGCTTAACTGTATTGGGAGAAGCATTTCCTGTCAAACCTCTGCCATGACTCCACCATAAAGCAATCTGCCTTCCTCCCTTTCATACACCATTTATTCTCACACTTGCATCACTGTCCTGATTTCAACTGAGTGCCTGCTAGCAAGCACCTGTATTAGAATAATTTAAGAATTCAATGCAAAGCCTTCATATAACTGAGTATTTATTTGTATTGGTGTACTCTCTCATCCAATTTTAATTGAATACTTAAAGATGTCAGTGGGGAGATGTGCAGGTTGCTCACAAATGCTTAATAATGCAATGTGTGGAGTCAACAAATAATGCACTTTTCTTTTGCTATCTTGAAGATTTAGATAGGATATCTTGAATGCTATTGACAGGGAGAGAAGTGTGGAACAATAGGAACATATGATAGTGTTAGATAACAATAGCTATCCTTATGCATCTTGAATTGAATGATGAAGCCATCAATTAGAGAAATAGCCCTCTGAGTATATATCATTGACAAGATGAATACCAGTACATTGCATTTCTGGATGGAGATCTCAGCGATCTGTAATTCAGAAAGGCAGAGAATAGTACATACAGTCAAACTAATTCTATTATTTTGAAAATCAAACATCTTTTGCCCATGTTTCTTTGTTTTAGTGCTGTTTTTTTTTTAGCTACAAGACTCTTTCAGGTACTGAAGGCATTTGTACTTTATATTAATAACAAATAATGCTTTCTTATTTAGTATTAAAATGCCATTCTTTCTCACAGTAAGCATATTTAATGGACACTTTCAGGGCTTAAAGGAGCATGAGGAGCAGTTCTTTCTAGCTGCTGTCTGGTCTCTTAATTAATTCTTGCATACAGGCATGGGGAACCATTCACACCCTATGAACTCTGTTAGAGTCCCTCTCCACAGCAAGGAGCAGACCTGGCACACACACCTTAGGTGGCATAGCCTCTATTTTCAACCTATTCTCTTGTGTTCTCTTTGGAATATCTGATAGTTTATATCCCCTCTGCCTCTCCATGCTTTGGGGGATTTTTTTGTTTTGTTTTGTTGTTGGGTTTTGGGGTTTGTTTTTTTCTTAATAAACATTAGAATTGTGTTTATAGCAGAGAAGTAACAGAAAGAAAAGTTAAAGAGACAGAAGATGCATTATAATTAGTAGGGAATTCTCAGCTCTTGCAATTTCCAGTTAACCAGTTTCATTTCTTTTACTTACATTTCAAATTGAGTAAATATTCCATGGTCTGGGCCAAAATTTATTCTTTACATAGGTACCAAAATGTAGAGCAGCAGCATTAGACAGTGAAAATCGCTCTGTAGGAGAATAAAGAAAAAATATGATGAAAGACTGTAATTAATGGAGTGTTTGACTAACTATAAAATACAATTTAAGGAATGAAAATAAGCATTCATGACCATTATCTGAATTTTTTTTTGGTTGAGGTCTTTTTTTAACATGCACTCCTCTGAATGAAATCAGCTTTATGATCTAAATGTTTAGGTCCTCTTCATGTTTGTTTGCTTGTATGCAGAAGGTCATTATATTAAAAAATGGATCCTACCAGGCATGCAAGTGATTGTTGCAGTGAAGAATTTCTAGAGCCTTAGGGGATAAAAAACAGTCACTGCCTTTCCCAGAAGCATCTGAAAGGGCTTATGAAGTTTGGTGGATCTCAAAGGTATTTACAATATATGGCCTGATGAGGGTAAGACAAAGCTCAGGTCTTTCAGGAAAACAGCAGGTAAAAGAAATTTCTGTAGCTTTCCTCCTTCTAAATCTAATCAAATGAAACCACCTACAGGCCAATAAGCTTCTTGAGTGCACTTTGCCCTGGAAATAGTGTTGTATTATCACCCAAAACATAAATAATGCAATAAAAGAAAATGGTTGATGTCTTCTTAATACGCTATTGTTAAGGCACCCTTCACTCTTATCTCTTTTCATAGCCTGATGCAAAGAGCAGCATCCAGTGGCCGAGAGAGTATTTTGAGTGCTGCTAGAAAAGTAGAAATGAGAAAACAGGTTTAATTATACTGCTTACTTCATCTAGAGGTCCATGTTCTTTGACCGGCTGTGTTAGGACACCCTGTAATTTGGAGGAATTCTCTGTGCAGTGGCACCATAAATGTACTGCTATCAAAAGGATGGTTAATAATCTAAAGTTGGCTGTTAACATTGCTGGAGCTGGTGTCTATAATTTCAACGAGTGACCTGAATGACTCTGCAATGAAAGAATGAAATGTCACTCTCCTCCTTTACTTTGTTTGCCTTGAGCAAAGACTGCTCCAGATTGTGTACATCCACCGAGGTCCAAATGATGAAAGGGCAGTGCATAAGCATGGATTCAAGGCTCAGCTAAATCTCCCTGCTCTGGCAGAATGGTAGGGAACATGAGGAAGAGGGCATGGGTGAAAAATAAGATGATCTCCTCTGGAGCAGCTTCCAGTGTGGCTATCTTTTACCATCTCTGAGCAAGTAACAGTGAGCCTGGCTATAGGGACCTGGCTCTCCCTTGCTCTCTTAGCTGCCAGCCACAGGTAAATCAGACCTGATGCCTGTAGCTAAAGGCAAAGCAAATGGTTTCCATTACCCAGGTATTTATTTTGCACCTGCTGCTCTGACATCTGTGTAATAACAGTTACATATGACAAAAGGTAGTCTGACCTGACTGAGTATTTCATTGCTTCTTTTCATTGTGCTGAGTGAGCAAGCAAGAAGAGGACTCATATTCTTCATGGGAGGTAGAACTGTAGAATCATTTAGGTTGGAAAAGACCTTTAAGATCATCAAGGTGCCACAGACCATCCAGCTGAGACACCTGTGGAGTGGCAAGTGCAAAGACCTTTGCTGTCAGGAATCTTAAACCCTTGTTTCCGGCATACCTCGTTGGTACAGCTCAGATGCAGTAAAGGAGTAAAATACTATCAGTAAATTTCAAAAAGTTCAGTATTTGCATTTCATTTGGAAACCTATGACATTTTGGCATACTTTCACTGGAAGGCCAGAGCAAGGCTGATTGAAGATCAGTGTCGGCATTAAAATATACAAGGTATGGAGAGCTGGTGCGCTTCAGTGCAAAGCCAGCCTGCCAGGGACAGAACCAGGGCAACCCTGGGACAGAAAATAAGAGTGTTAGGGTTGGTGGTTTTTTTAAACACAGCATTGAACAAAGAGATTAATGCACCCACAACACTCTGAAACTGTCACTCTGAAACTGTATCTTCTTAGAGTGGTACAAGTTCTTCGAGCAAATATACTTGTTTTCTGACCTTCATTCATATTGCCTGATGTACAAGTGTCAGAATTGGGGGTTGTTCAACCTTTCCACTTACTGTCTGGCAGATAGGAAAGCACTGGAAGAGCACCATTCTCTGTATTCTCTCTGGTACAGCATGGCTAGTTTTCAAGGACCAAGAAACTTTTCCATCATCTGGATAAGCATGGATGTCAGTTGTACTCTGGCAAAATTATGCTGAGAAGCTCCAACAAAATCTAAGCCTGAATGACCATTCCCCTCCAGCCATCACGAAGGCACTATCAACATTTTGTTTACCGAAAATGTTGAAGAGGTACTGCTGCCATTTATATATGACTGGTAAAGTTCTGACTCTGTTTCTGGAAGCAAAGAAATAATTGCTTTCACCTTCCCACCTTGCATTGTCTGTAATTAGTTGAAAATGTGACATAATGCCAGGAAAATGGAAGCAAATAATCTAGAAAGCAAGGAAACTGGCATTAGTGTTCACTGCAGTATATTTGTGAAGCACTTCTGTTAGATTTAGGGCTTTGTCTGATTTACATGGGGGGAAAAAGCCTGTTGCTACTTGTTGAACTTATCTGAGGTGAAGCACAGACTTTGGCTTTCCTCCAGTCACCTGAACACACCACTATCAACATCCTTTCTTTTGCCCCTGCTCTTAGATACAACCCTCGTTTCTACAGCATCTTTTATCTACAGCCCACCACTCATCTTGGAGGATTCTAGTTCATACCATGTGACCCACTGCTGAAATGTTTTGTACTGCTACAATTTCAAGTTCATGGAAAGGGAGTAATATTTGGCTCTTTCTGCTTTGCACCATGATATGTGTTTTGTGACTGCTGAACATGGCAGCTTTTCACAAACAAGAAAGGAAGAAATGCAAAAAAAGCCGCCTCATCACATTAGCAGAATGAAAGACACCGCAAATTAAATTACACAGGTGGAAAAAGACCTTGGTGGGTTGTTTTGAGTTTTCTTCCCCATGTAGCTAGAAAAGATCTTGCACATTGAAAAGAAAAATTATGCCTGTTTCTGTGGTAAAATGTGAATGGTATATATTTGCCATAGATCTACTCAAATTTTGTTGCAGAGCATATAGGCAAAACTGTGTCCTTTTTTAGGTTTACACATATTACAAGACAACTTGACCTACCCCTCCAGAAAAGGGAGAGAAAAGCTTGAAACACTTCCAGCAGCCTCCCTCTCTTATTATTATTTTCACCCTTTATTTTTTGTTGGGAGTAGGGAGGGAGGCAGAGAGAAACAAGAAGAAAGGAGAAAGTAGCTATCAAGTACGTCAGGATTGTGACTTATAGGATGAGGGGAAAAGCTGTTTTTGAATTAGGATGGACAATAATCTATTCCTCACAGTCCAATTCATTTACAGAAGAATAATACCTGGGAACTGGAGGGTTGCCTTTCCTCTAGAGCAAGGTCTGCTTTGCCACCACCTATCATCTGAGAGCTGAGAACTCGCAAAGCTGCTGCCACTGCCACCACAGCTCTTACAACATCATTGGCTGCAAACAATGAACTGAATTTCCCAAGACTTTGGGAGTTGTCTGGAGGCCCTGGGAAATTTCACTACAATTTGAGGTTAGGCAGGTCTGTGTTAGAACTGCTTTTTCCAGCAGCATGAACACACAGACAGAAATAAGAGCCAGGTTCTCCTCAGAGACTGTTTTTACACTGTTTCAAGAGCGTTATTCTTGTTCCTCATTTACATTCCCAGGAGAGGAAACCGACTCAATATCTCTCTTATTTGTAGGCACTTGTGATAGCAGATTGAGGTTTCCCAGCTCAGTAAGAAGTCAAATGATCCAGTAACTGACTCTGCATCTCGATTACTGAGGATACAGGAAAAGTAATGTATTTCATCCACTTTCATCTGGCTACTCTTGCCACACCCTATGCAGGGAGGAAAGGTACATTATGCTGCTTGTATGCAGGGGTTATTTTCAAAGTAACACAGCCCAAGGAGAACCCCTCATTAGGGCTTCAATGAGGGATTACACATAGGTGTCAAGGGGCAAATAAGCCAGGCGTTTTCAGCATTATTCTTGTTTAATGTTATGAAATGGCTTTCAAAACTCTGGATGCAAATAAAACTTTCCAGTAGGCTGCCAGGAACAGTCATGCCAATAATGCCATGCCAATACGAATGAAGTCTGAGTGTTTTTCTTTGTAGCAATCAGACATGCCACACAATGCATTTCTGCGGAGTTCTCTTTTTTGGGTGGTTGAAATCACTTGGCTGGCAGCCTCGTGCCTCCCAGCTCACCTGAGGCATGCTATAATCAGCCAGAACCGCACTGCATGTCATGTCTTACTGCTTCCAGAAAATATACAAATTTCCTTTCCTTCTATTCCCTTTGTGGATGAGTCCCTTAGGGGTATGGTTTTAAGACAGCGCACAAGAAGCCTTTGCACAGATCCTCGTAACGCATAATGAGATTTGTGTGCCTGCCTACTTTCTCTGAAAATGAACCCCAGAACAGCAGAAGTGACTTGGTCTGGCACTCGCTTGGTCCTTTTGACCTCCCTCCTGTGACAGAAGAGAAAGACTTCCCCCTCCTCTTACAGAAAGCCTGGAGGGTAGGTTTTTATGATGTGCTGTCTGGTCTTGCAGTAAACAGAGACATTTCTTGAGGTTTTTAGAGTCATCAGCTCCAGTTCTGAAGAAAGATACAGTTGTTCAGCACATCATGGGATAAACTTGTCTTAAAAGTACAGGTGCAATGAGTCTGCATGTCCTATGACAGAAGGCTTGAATGCAGAGTTTTTGCTTCAAAATTACATCAGAAAACACTGTAAGTCCTGGAGAGCTAACTGCTTATGACAAGTAGAAAAGTCTCACCTGCAGAATAGGTGCCAAGAGCTCGTGCTCTTTCCAAGTCTTTTTTTTTACAGTACCCTGCATTATTCAGTGAAGTGGCTCAGTGAAAATTCCCCTATGAAGACTCATGAAAGCTTCTTGTACACAGACATTTTTAATGGTTTTTTGTAAGACCCATAAAAAAAGCTGGAGAAAGAACATGGCTATAAACCACCACCAAAACCTCTGGGCTGTTATGGATTGAGGGAAGGTTTCTTGCAGTCTGCCAGGATCCATGCTGAGTGCCTAGGGAGCTGAAAACTGCTCTTGTCCTGTGATAAGGGCTTTACATGAAGCAGGCTCTGCTGGAGGCACAGCAACTTACAGCTCGTGTTGAACCAGCACTGCCAAAATGCCCCTTATATCCAGCATCAATTGAAGTGATGTCAAAAGTCCTCCTGCCCTGTAACCTAAGAATGTGAGTTTAAGGGGAGAAATATACATTGGAAAGTATAACTGAGATCAAGGTATTCTGTGCCATATACACAGAATTCTGTTGTCTCTCACTGAGAATCAGCAGGCTATACCTCACAGTTTCTTGGGTTTTGTCTTGGGCCTGGTCTAGATATATTTTTGCACTAGTAAAACACAGAAAGTGCAGTAAGTGTCTACCCCCTGTGACGTTATCATTTCATCTGGTCTAATAAGATCCAGCTTTTATTTATGTGTGTATCTGTGCCTGTGAGAGGCAGGAAGAACACACCAGCTGGGGAGGAAAAAGGAAAAAGAAAAAAGAAAATATTGCTGGGTACCTACCCAAGGAGTTAATGCACTGGGGCATATGTGAAGGAGTTAAAACACTATGCAGGTACAGATCCTGTGGCAATTACAAATGTTATTGAAATAAAAAACAGAAACAGGAAGCCAAAAAACAGGTCCCTAAGGCAGGCATCTGTCTTAAATGATATCATTTGTCAAGTTTCCAGCATTTTGTGGTTGTGAACACAAAAAGAAGTTCTGTGTTACACTAAGGACATTACATACTCATTAGCTGGAATGTTCCTGAAGTACATAATACAGGATTTTCATTTAATAAGAAGCAGCTACTTGCAACTGTGTTGCACATAAAATAAATTCTGGGCACACTAATTGCTATTCAAGGATGTTCTACCTAATTTTTGACAGGTTTTTCTTCCCCTCCCCCCTTAGACTACACTGTAAAGATTGCAAGCAGAATGTATCACTAAAGTTTTAAAATTTTTGGAGAATATTTTCTTATTTCTGAAACCCAAATTTCTTCAATCATGAATTATGAAGGTTTTAATGCAGATATTAAGGAAAAAAAGGAAAAACCCTAACTTATATATAGGAATATTGTAGCAAGAAGTGGAGTACTAAGAATGCAAAGTACATACACATACATATACATGCGTGTGTCTTGGTGTGATAACGCTCCAAGTCATCCCCCCCAACTCGAAGAACAAACTTAGCTTTAATTAATTGGTTTAGTTCCTCTATCTGAACACTATTAGTGCATTAGTTTTCACTAATATATAAGCTTCCCCCTCGCTGCCCTGCCAATGACCTTAAGCTTCACATGGTAGGAAAGCCACTTGCTGTAGAATAGAAAAGTAATTTATCCACCATGATTGTTCAGCCCTGGCCCCTCTGCAAAACAGCAACTGACAATTGTGCTGTGTTATGGATGGTACATTTGTGGTGTGTACAATAGTGTGCAGAGCATCAAACTCACTTCCCTGAACACCGCAGGCAGGATTTGAAAAGTGATCGTAGAAATAAGCGACCACTTGCTGAGCGATGTCCCTCCATTTCCAAATCTTTTTTTTTCCCTCCAAGTAACTCCCCCCCATTTTTTTTCTCAAAAGAAAGGTCAGTGTTGTTTTCTCAGCTTAAGTAAGAGCAGTATGTAGTTTTCCATTCATAAAAGTATGTCATAATAATAACAATGAAAAAAGCTTACATTGCTTTTATTTTACCTGGGATTTCCCTACTTCTTTCCACATTTCAGGATTTAGCATATTCCCTCAAAACATAATAAATTTCTATTCTGTAGCTTAAGGGATCCATCAGTTAAAATGTTAGTCTTTCATCTTTATTACCCTCCCATTAAAATGAAAGAAACCGGGACACACTTCAGTTTAGAAGAAGCAATTTAGTTGGTAATGTCCTTACTACTCAAGTCTTTACAAAGAGAGAAAGTGCATTATTGCTTATATTTCACACATCTATCTGCATAAGAAGCAACTAAAGCTTTCAGACACATACGATATTAAATTTAATAATATTCTTTGATTAGATTATTTTATTACAACATTTTTCCATTACCAGTCATTTCCCGTACACATTTACATTCATAAAACCTGCGGGTTTTTCTTTGTTTGTATGTGTTTATATGTATTCATAAAGCAAGGAAAAGATTTTCTGGTTTGCTACAGCTGTTAGATTCGAAAAGAACAGATTAATAACTAGCCACCACACAGGACTAGGTTTTCTTGTACACTGCACCAGTAACCCTTTGCTATAATGAGGACACAAAGAGGCTCACATCAGGCTGCTCCTCTTCTTCATAACTCAAAAGCGTCACAGTGGCAATAGCCTCTAGTGCTATTTGTCTTTAGTGCAGTTGTGACACTTCGGCATGATCCATAATTTGGCAGCTATTTACCGTGACATTTCCCTTCAGTGCAGCCATAACATTCAGTGAAGCCATTATTTGGTTCCATTTACCATATAAATTGTATTGTCGTGCATGCATGCTAGCAGCTACATTAGGTACCTGAAAATGAGTAAATCTTGTAAAATAGATACTAACAGCTATTCAGCAGAGAAATTTCTTTGCTCCTCAGACAGAAGTAGGAATATATATAATATCTGCAAACTTTTCCTTGAGAGATTGTAATTATCTGTATTTACATGACACAGCAGTTATTCATATCCACTTATTAAATATACACGTTATGGGTATATACATTACACATATTTGCACGTGTACAAACATATAGAAAACTATTGCTTGGTAGAAACCCAACTTAATTCGAAAAGGTATTAGTAGAATCCAGCATAGCAATTAAGTAGGAAGCATATCTGTAAAATGTGCTGAGGGTTGCAAGCCAGGAGAGAGCGAATGAGTACGTGTGTGTCCATGTGCGCGTGCGTATGCACACATGTGACAGACTCAGGAAAAAAGCCAGCTCTTCATCTAGTTCTTTGTTGTTTTTCCATGGAAGCATATGTGTGTAGGGAAGGGAAATTCGGTTATTAGCCTCAGCAAACAATGCCAGATTCCTCTGTAGCAAATTCATTTAGAAAGGTAAAATTAGGATGTAGTGCTAGCAACCACATCTCAATGAGCTGCTATTATTAATAGTATTATTATTTAAATCCCTGCTCTCTACATACAGTATACTTAGTACTTCCAAGGCAAATGTATTATTATTTTTAATCATTTAAGTCCCCACTGTGCACACAGCTTTTAATACACCTTTTTTGCAAGCATATTAAGTGTATTGTTATTAATCCCTTGCTGTGACTCTACAGTATTTCTTTTCCTTGTATGTTCAATGTCCTATCATCATTTAAACCTCTCAGTGTGTGCATGCCATATACATTTTCCTAGCCATCTAATATTTAAACATTATTTAAATCCATCATAGCTTACTTATTCAAAGTCAGCCCTGCTCCCACAACTGTAAGTTTGCAGAATATACTTTTAAATAATGAAAAGTTGGGTTTTTTTCCCTAGCTGCAAACAAAAATTTATTACGAAACTCGTCAAAAAGGCCTTATCTTCATGTTTAAGAAATACTTTTCACCCTGTCTCCATCAATAATGCTCCCTCTCAGCAATTTAAAATATAAAAGTTGTATCTTTAAAAACAAAAATTACTTCCTCATTCTGTATTTACTCATGGAAGATTTATCATGTTGATCCTGAGCTACCTCTTCAGCTTAACACAGACAATTGATGAAAAGGACAAGCCCAATGACCATAGCCTAACTTAACCACCAAAAGGGCTATGAAATTTGTACACTGGCTATCCAAGTTCTGCATATAGCAAATGTAAACCTTTTAATGCTGTGATCAGTATGAAAGTGCTGAATAACAATCTGAAGCCAAAATTAAAATGAACAATATGTCATATCTGAATAGATACATGTGAAACTTCCAAAGATTCCTCTCTTCCACTATTTTGATCAGTGAAGAAGCCTGGGGCAGTTGGATTATGCAATGCTATATAGGAAGTAACATATGAAAAAGAAAGTAGAATGTGTGCCCAAACAGAATCCTGTTACATGAAGAATTTTTAATGACAAAAACATATGGAATTCACTGCCTCAGAAACACAAAATCTACTGAACTGACAGTGATCAACACATCTGAAAATTGGGCCACTTGTATGGGTTTTGGCATTTGACTGCAAGAATTCAATTTGAAAAAATTGTTACTCATGTAACTCTTTGGTAAGTATCACAGATGTAATCAATTGTATTTTTTGTTTAGATTTTGCCACAGTACATCCCAAACAACATTGTTTTTTTAAAGATACATTTATTGACCAGGGATTTCACCTTGTCCATGAACAAGGAAAGACATCACGTGCCTAGGAATAAAATGCTGATAACTTTGCATGCTCTGTATGGTACTTGAGTGCTTGCATCTTTCTAGCATTCAGTTGGAAGGTCAATATACCTTTCTAATTGATCAAAACACAAACACAACACAATATTTGTATTATCAGAGATGAAAGAGGAATTATGTTTCTAACAGCAGACCTTATTTAAAAATCATGGTGGTTTGATGCTCATCTTGAGTAAAAGAGAAAAATGGTAACCAAGACTCAATCCATTCCACCTTTCCCCCAAATCCACCAAAGTGAGACTAAACCTAGGAGTCAGGCATGGCCCATGAAAGGGACAGTTCTCCATTGTACACAATTCTTTATGATGCTAATGACACATGTACTAAAAAATTACATTAAGAATACACTAAATCAAAATTAAAAATATTTTCCTATCTGCACTACTGAATAAAATGTAAGTTTTCCTATGTTACAATCAAAAATGTTGTGTACAGTCAGTTCTGAATAAAATGTCCTAAAATTAAGTTTACCCTGGATTTTTTTCTTCAAGTCCTAGACATCAGTCTATCATTATGTTTATTATGAGGCATATGATCTTAGGAAATTTCCATCTCTTCAACTGCATACAAATGAATGCAATTTCAAAAGATGTGGCAAAACTGGCCTTTAAGATCTTAAAAGTTTGCTATTGAAAAAAAGATGTAGAGCAAGCAGTTTCAAGTATTTTATTGTTCTGTAAAATATTATGCTTCTAGCTGGAATTCCCACTGTATGTACCATTAATAATATCCACTAGGTGAAGAAGAATTTTTGAAACTTTACAAAACCCTTTAACTGCACCCACTAGAAAATCTATAGCTGAGCATCAATACATATACCAGGTATTGTGGCTATGGATTTAAAATAGTCCTGCTGTTTGTAAAAGGGCTTCTGAAGAAGCAGTATTTGGTAAAAGTAGAAGTGGCCTGATTATGGGAAGTCCCTTCAAGAATGATCAGTCAAATAACTCCACAAAATACAATATCTACAAAAGAGCTAGACAGCAAGAAAAATATAAATACAAATATAAATATAAATATAAATATAAATATAAATATATGCCACGAATATTTAAATAGATTTTAAAACTTTATTTAATCTTCAAAAAATATACAGGACCTGAACACACATGAACATGGCTCAAAATCTCACTCCAGTAATTTTTAAATACTGACTAAAGGGGAGACTGGAGAATAAACAGTAACAGTGGAAAATGAAAAAGCAATAAAATGAGACTATATTGCAACTTGTAGTTAAAGACTTAGAAGAAAATTGCACAGTTGTTTATAGTTATGAAAGACAGGATTAAAAAAAAAAATCAAGTTGCTTAATATTACTGACATGTCAGAATTGGAGGATAAATTTCCCTGTGTAACCAGTCAAGGAATATTACTATGATCCATGATGCAACTGAATTATGATTATCATGTTTGTGACAGAAAATCAAGAGCATTTTTTTCCCAGAAACTTCAAAAGATTAATAGAGCAACCCAAAGATTCAACTCTTTATTTATTCTTGTTCTAACAATTTTATTTTTAAATCAGGGAATCAAAATTGCTGAAAGAATTTTTTTCTGAGCTGAACTACACATGAAGTCTTATCAAATCAGGCTGACAGACTAAATCTGCCTCTGCATCAAGACGTATTCTGTCAAGAACAATGTTCTTGTCTCAAGCTAACTTAAGTGACAGAATCAAACATAGGCCCATTATGTCCCTGCTACAGCCACTGATTTAAACACTTCAAAGAAAATAAAAACAAGCAAAAAAACCCCAACAAAGCCATCCCTTTTTATTAACACTTTAACACTGTTTTTTAATATAATATCCATTACTAAGCTTAAAAAAAGAAATTGTTTCTAGTAAATCTGAGGCATAAAGTGCCCATTTTCTCTCTTCTGATTTATATCATTGTTCTGTTTTTACAGCTTACTGTTGACAGAGTGAGGTAATTCAACTACAATTTTTCCAATGTTTTTTCCCATGTACATGTAATCTACAGCACGGAATACAGATTCCAAGCCAGTGAACTTGCCCTCTGGAGACAAGTCTCCGAAGTCCACCTCACAAACCAGGTCTCCTCTTTCATACATCTTGAGCAAATGCTGCAGAGCCATTTTGTAGTCAGAAAGGTAATGGTTCAAGAAGAAACCCCGGACGCTGGCAGACTTCTTCAATAGTTTTGCTGGCAATAACTCTGCTTTAATGGGCTGGAGGCCAGTGGGGTTTTGGTAGCCAGCGATAAACCCAATAACTATCAGGCGCCCTTTGATAGCCAAGGCATCGAGAGCCAAGTCAAACATCTTTCCCCCAACAGATTCATACACCACATCCACACCTTCGGGGTAGTCCTTCCTAAGCACAGATTCGATATTTTCAGTTTTATAGTTGATCGTACGGTCACAGCCAATGGATTTCAGAAAGCCACCCTTTTCATCACTGGAGCAGGTTCCAATTACATGGCATTTTGCCTTCTTTGCAAGCTGCACAGCGAACTGGCCCGTTCCTCCAGCCGCTGCTGTCACCAGAACCTTCTTGCCTTCAGACAGGTCTCCCAGCTCTTTCAAACTGAGGTATGCAGTTGCACCACTTACCATTAAAGTGAGAAACTCAGGTTTCAATGAGGGTAGAGGGACCGCTTGTCTGGCAGGCACAACTGTGTATTCAGCAAAGGAACCTGCTTTCACGTAGGCCACAGCCTGACCCACTGTGTAATCTGCACTAGCACTGAGTCCTAATGCTACCACATCACCGACACCTTCAAAGCCTATATCAAAGGGAGGTTTAAGGGAGGCATCATATCGACCAGCTGAGTAGTTTATATCAGATGCATTAATGCCGACAAATCTAGAAGAAAACAAAAATGTATTAACGAGATTTACTCCTTACCAAGTTTTCATCATATGAGAAACCCTCAATTTAAATTTGTGGGATAAGTATAAGATTTGTTATTCAAATATACAGATAATCATAATGAGTACACTCCAAAGACCACTTTCATCAGACTTCTGTAGTTTCCATTCTGTTTTTCTAGAACTACAGACAAATTTTCTAAACAAAAAAGAAACAACAAAAAGCTATAAAAAGTAAAACCCAAACCCAAAATGAAACAAAAAAATCCCTTATATTCTCTTTAAGTCCACTTGACCAAGATAAACAAGCTGAAAATAAATCTGTAGAAGATTACAGTATGAAAATTAATTGACCACTTCGTACAAGATGCGAAAACACTGAAGAATAAAACATGCAGAGTGGTAAATATGTGGATTCTGGCAACAAATTTACATTTTTGAATACAATAATACTGTTAATGACTAATGATCATATTAACTATCGATGTCATTTGCAAGGTCATGTTACTGTAGGCAAGTACTTTTTAATTGATGGAGTCACTACAGCAAATTTGCCTTTTGATGTAGCTAATGTCAAAGTTAAAATATTTTTCTTTATATAAATTACTTGCAACACATCAAAACAACCTTGCACAGAAGGACTAAAATTGTAAAACTGAGTATCAAGTCCTACTGACCTCTAACAGGTGAAAATGGATGGCAATTTTTTTTTTTTTTTAGAGAAAGAGACATTCTCAGAACTTGATTAAGCACTAGGAGATAATGCCTAAAACGTTATGATCTAGCTTAAATGCAGACTATTTAATTTTTTTAAAGTAACAGTATCTTTACACAGGCAAGAGAAGAGAGACTGGGGAAGGTTCTGCTAACTGGTAAAAGTAAAAAAGAAACACATGAAACAGCAAATGCCAGGACTGTTACTGTGCGTGGATGTGACAACCCAAAAGGTGTACTTGACACCATGCAAAAGCTGCAGAAGTAAGCAAACAGCGCACTTTTAATTGTTGCAGTTAGCAACAAGCTTAACTCGTATATGTGTGTAGTTTTAACTTGCACACAGAGCGAGGAGAACTAAAACTGCTTCGCTCCTTTTGACTTCCTTCATTCTTTACAGCATGGGGAGCTTCAAACTTTCACCAGCGTTATGTATAAAAAGATACGTAAACCTAAACATATCCGTGCATAAAACAGGTACAAGTGACTGCAGCTCTTGGTAATCCTGCCTTTAACTCGCTTCTCTGCTGCAACAAAAAAATGCCTGTGTCTTGGTCGCAGACACAAGGAGTCTTCTATTATCCCGCTTTGAGGTTACTCCCGTACAGGAGTGTTAAAAGATGTATAAAAACTGGTAACGGAGTTGCAGTTTCCGAGGCAAACAGTGTCCCTCGGGCGTCAGGCGAGACGTGCCGGCGCTGCACCAGCCTCCCGCACTTACACCCCAACTTCTGGGGAGGGGAGCGGAGGGTGAGAGCCCACTGGGGACCCGTGCTCGCCCCCTCACCGCTTCGCCCAGCCGGGGCTCTCGGTAACTGCGGGACCAGCCCGGGGCGCCCGCTCTGCCCCCGGCCCCAACCAGCAAGGGAGGTCCCGGCTCCCCGCCGGGCTCAGCTCCCTCCTCACGCTCCCGGCGCGCGTGTGTCGGGGCAGGGCGCGGAGCAGCCGTGCCCTCGGCTGGGGCAGCGCACCCCCGAGAAGGGCAGGCAGCGCAGCGACAGAACAAGCCCTCGTCTCTCTAGGACCTTCCCCTTCTCGGCGCTGCACGGCGGCGGCCGGAGTACAAAGGGAGGTAGAACTACAAACACTCTGAGAACAAAAACTTTGCTTGCGGGGAAGGAGCAAGTCGTACGGGGGACCAAACGCCTGCCGAGGAGGGCTCCAGCACACGCACCGCTGCTTTTGTTCGGCAACCGGAGAGGACGCGAACCTTCCCTGCCCGGGCCGCATCGCAACTTGCGCGCGCGGCTGCGGGGGCCGCGGCGCAACTTGGCACTGCCCGGCCGCTCCCCGCCGCGCCGGGCAGGGATGCGGGCTCTGCGCGGGGCTGCGGCGACCGGACAAGGGATGCCGGCGACAGGGCAGGAGCGGATCAAGCCGTGTGCGCTGTCCTGCTGCGCGGGGAGCTCGTCCCCGCCGCCCGGCACAGACACGTGTGTACGTGTACACACATACACACACACGCACACACACACATGTGTACATGCACCCGCTCCATCCCCGTCTCTGCGGGGCTGCTGGGCCACGAGAAATGATCCTTCCTGGGCTTCTGGGTTCATCATTATTAATCAACACAGCCTGCCGTCTAGCCCTCCCCCCAATTTTTTTTTTTTTTAAACCTTCTTTTTATTGTGTGCAAACTCAACCCTCCTGGTCGCATTGTACGAGTTCCCCCCCCCCTTTTTTTTTTTTTCAACAAGATTGTTTAGTCTCTTAGAGTCCTTGCACATTAAAATGATCATACGCACCGTCTGGATTAAAACATAGTGTCTAATTTGCCTTGTCATTCCAACTGACAGAAGTGAGGTGGTAGGATGTGCCTGCAGTTTCACATATTATTTTGCTTTTAAAAGTAGGAAAAAGTACGAATTACAAGTTGAAGATCACTTTACTAACTTCTGAGACTGAGGAAAGGAGAGAGCACAGCGGTAACAGTTACTTGGGGTGCTAGTGGGTATTAAGAGCCCTTCCAGATCTTTTATATTGCCTTCATTTACTTTCTTACTTTTAATCTGTTCTTTAATTTAGAAGTTTCTAGTTAAGTTTTGCCCCTTACATTTCAAGATGCAAACCTAATTGGAGGTGTGAAAAAAAGCTTGAGATTCGCTTTTCTCAAAATAATTATGCACATTGAGTCACCCGTTTTATTTGTACTCAGTGTTGAAACCCCTGTTTATTATAGAAAACAGGAGGACACTGCCGAGGGGAAGAAATGCTGCTTTTCATACCACAACAAAGAGTGAGACACCGAAAACCAGCATCACAGCCTTAAACACAGACAAAACAAATTCATCCAAACCAGTACTACGCAAGAAAAACAGTATTTAGACCAAACGCTCAGCAGGAATAGCCCTCCGCTTTTCCCACTGTGATCCCTTTAGTCCCCCGGTTCAAAAAAAAACAAAAAAACTTTCTCACTCCCTCTTACTCCTTTTTCTATAAACTTTGTTCCCATATTCCAGCCCAAAAGTAAATCCTTGCAGGTATTTTGGAAATTAAATGTGTCACTTCATCAAGAAAATCTCAAAAATCCCCCAACAACTTTAAGAAGGACCAAACCTTCACACACTTTGGGCCCTTCTTCTGCAATAAAATGGAAAACTCTTGCTTCCACACCCGTCCCCCTTTCCCCCTGGAAAACAAGACAATATGAAACTTAAATGGCTTCATTAAAGATTTATCACCTTTTCCCCTCCTCTTCCTCTCCCACACAGAATCAAAGTAGAAAAAAAATAAAAAATTGCTTAAGTAAATTTCTAGTTGTGAAGGATTTTTGAATAAAAGCTGGGGTTTTTTTCTGTGTAAAAAAGTAGAAATAAGGGTAGCTGGCATACCTCTCTAAAGGAGCAGAAAGTTCCCCCTTAACTGCATCTTATTTTAAAATACCTCTCCATACACAGATTTAATTTCCTATTTCCATAAATCCCAAACCAGATTTTATTGTGGTGAATGTAGATTGTTTTGCCTGAAAAGCTCAGAGCAATTAATACTATTCATGGGTGTGACTGGGACTAAAATGAACAAATCTCCAAATGCCCTCTTGGAACCCAAGTCTTTTATTGTTTTGTTTTTAATTGTATGCTTCTATCTATTAGAAAATGTATAGTTGTATTTGAGCTTGGTTCTTTGTCTTTTAAAAAAACTAAAGAGTCACAGACTCATCCTTTTGGGATGGGATAGTCCTTCCCCAGGGTCACAAGAGAGGGTGAAACATTCAGAACTTGTTTCCTGATGCAGCTTATATATAGCAAATGTTTTACAGTAATATGATTCTGTGCCTTCAGTGATATTCTTCAGAAAAAGTGTAGTAAAGAGAAGAAATGCCACAAATACTACAAAATGTATGAACTCTACATCTAGACTCCATCACTCACCTCTTCCTCCCCTTCATCCCCACTCATGCATGTGTACCAGTGCAGTAACACGTGTGTAACAGGCTGATGTGTTAAAGCCCAGCAACTGCTTGCCTGAATCTGTGGACCAGCTCCCGCCTTTAGTGTGGTAAGAGCCCTTTTACCATGAAGTGTGCGTGTCCCACGAGCACCCACGGAGCCCACCCAGGAAAGAGAGGGAGGAGAGGGAGAAGGGAAGAGTTACACTGGATGCTGTTAAAAAAAAAAAAAAAAATTAAAAAAATTTACCGGAGGATGGGTGGGGGAGTGGGATGAGAAAGACTCCAAGTGCATGTGTGGGGGGGAGGGGATTTCAGAAACATGGATATCGCTCTGCCTTGCATTACCTGAGTAGACTACTTGCTACTTGCAACTCAAGTCTTTCAACCTCTTCCACAAAAAGGAATTTAACCCCAGCCGGATGGCTGTTTCACGCCATTACTGTTTCAGTCATTAGTGGATGCAACAACACAGTGTTTTTATACTTTTGAGGTTTGGAGGGAATTTTGGTCTCAGAAATCCCAGTGGGAGATGTCAGCATCGAATTAAAGTGCTACAGCAGCTTTCTCGTCAGCTCCTGGTGGAGTCCTTGCTCTTTCTCCTTACCCCTTCCTCACCCTGTATTTGAATGTAACATATAGACACATACATGTACATCACACATACATGCACACTCACACACTGCCTTAGTCGCACTTGCAGCATTGTTCTCGAGCCAACTTTGTGCTGCTTAACATCTTTAAGCTTCCCACGGCGAGCATGGCAAACTATGTTACTAGGATTTCCTTGCTTCACAAGAACCTGAGAGCGCTGCTCTCCTCCCGTACCAGTCACGCAGTCTGCTCCAAAGTTCCCAGCGTTTCAGCCTCCACTCGTGAGCAGAGAAACCTCTGAATTTTGAAAGGTTTAGTTTTAGCGCAAGGAACGACGGCGCCTAGGAGGGAGCCACCGAGAACAAACAGGTTTTATGGAGACAGCTGTGAGGAGAGGCACGTTTTGTCCTCGGAGTCTTCATTTCACGGCGAGCTGGTCACCACGCCGGGCGTAGGATTTACGGTGTATTATGCTAAGCAAAATGTCACCTCCTCACTCTTCGCCCGACCTACCTCCTCTCTAAAACCCGCCAACAACCGCAGGCCATGTCCGGCGAGGGAGGCCGAGGGCTGCCCTGCCCCCTTCGCGCCGCCCGCGCTTGGCGCGCAGACTTGGGGGTGGTGCCGGGGCTGCCCGGGCGGCGGGCCCGGCCCGCGGCCTCCCCGGCGAGTCACGGCTGGACGGGGGCGAGGCCGGAGAGCGGCGTGCGGGCNNNTAAGGAGCCCGGACAGGGCCCAGGGAGGGGCCCTGCGAGCGCTTCCCGCTGTCTCACTCCCTCCTCTGCACTCACCGAACGTAACACCCGCCACTTCCCCCCCAACCCCCCCCCCCCGGTTTGGCGCAGGGGCCCTGGAGTGTTTCTCTTCCTTCGGGCAGGCGCACGCCGGGAGCAGCGCGCACAGACCGACAAACACACACAGCCTCGCCACAGTAGGAGGGCAAGGAGAAAGTGTCACCCCCAGACACGTGGATAGGGCGACAGGGCTGTAGCACCAGCCGTTCAAAACAACAACAACAACAATAAAATGAAATTAACAGTCGCCAGATGGCGGCTGATACAACTTTGGAGCCGGTCTCCGAAGTGAGGGAGTATGTGGGAGAAAGCAGGCCACAAAGTGCCAGGAGTCGCCGGGGGCCGCGGGGCCGGCGCGCGGGCGGGGGCTCACCTGTTCCTGACCAGGAGGTCTCCGTCTCCCGGCAGTGGCACGGGCGAGTCCTGCTGCAGGGTGACCGCTTCCCTGAAGTTTTGGCTCAGCTTAGTCACCACCAGCTTCTTCATGGAGCTGGGGATGGACGAGCCCTGGAAATCCAGAAAGTGACGGGAGTAGGACATGTCCAGGATGGGCCGCGACCAGCTGCCACCGAAGTAGGACCAAGCGGGAGCCGCCGCGGCGCAGGACGGCTGCTGCCGCCACCACCACCGCGCTGCCCGGGAGCTCAGCAAAGCACCGCTTTTCGCGCTAAAACTCATGCCCTGCCTCTGCCCTCCTCTCCCGCCCCGCTCGGGAGAGCTCCGGCTCGGAATTCTCCAGGCAGTTCGCAGGACACGCCGGCAGGAAAAACTCCCCGCTCGCAGCTATGTGTGTACGTAAACAGAGCCCCCGTGCAGTAGGTTCTCCCTCCCCTCCCAGCCGGCCCCTCCGCCGCACGGAGACGCCGCCGGAGGAGCAGCGGCAAGATGGTCCCCCTGCAGCAGCCGCTCGTCTTCTGCCGCCGCGGGCACTACCGAGGGGCGAGGCCGGCCCACTCCCACGGCCGTCCGTCCCGCCAGCGCCTGCCCCTGCCTGCCTGCTCTGCCTGCCAGCGAGGCAGGTGTGCGGCGGGCCGGATTGTCTCCTAAAGATGGTGGTGGTGGATTTTAGTTTGCACCCTGCCTCTGACTAAGGGGTTTTAAAACAAGGGAGGGGGAGAGGAGGGGAAGACAGACGGACAGAGAGAAACGCCTCGGATTACCCCCCCCGCCCCATTCTTTAGTTTACAAAAAGAAGGTATCTTCCTACTAAAAAGAAAAAGGGGGGTGGGGGGGAAGGAATAAAAAAGAGGAGGAAGAAAGCACGGTAAATTATGGGCCGGGAAAGGTTAGAGAAGTAGGGAGAAGTTGCAGCTAATCTCCTAATGTTGTTATTAGCCGCCGCCGAGGAGCCGCTGCCCGCGGGCGAACGCTCCGCCCCTTCCGTGCGAAACGTTTCACTTCCTCGCAAGGTGCTACGAATCAACCCCGAGACGGCGGCGGCGGCTCCGTGCCTGCCGCGGGAGGGGATTTAAACGGGCGAAGCTCTTCCCGCCGTCGCCGTCCCGCCGGGAGGGGAAGGGTAACAGGCTGCCGTCAGTTTGCTTGGGTCGCAGGGATTTCGCCCGCTCCCTGATACTGCCAGAATATCGTACTCCCCTTCCCCCCGCTTGCTTCTTTCTTTCTCCTTAAAAAAAAAAAAAAAAAAAAAAAAAAGAGAGAGAGAGAGGAAAACAAATATATATAAAGCCACCTCTCGCTGTAGATTGCGTTTGGGTGAGGGAACCTGCGCAGGGTATCAGGTGGGTCAAGGGACCGAAATCAATGTTGTGATAGAGCCGCCAATCCCAACTTGGTACAACTGCGTGGCGAGAGGCAATGTAATAGAGATGTTGCACCGATGTCGCGTGTAGTTTAACTCCATCCTACCAGTATAAACAGTTCAATGCTTAATTGTGCGGTAGTAAGAAGAAAGAAAATCCCCTTCTGCCCGAAAAAGAACAAAACTGCAGTTCCAAGTGTTTTCCTTTAGGAATCAGCTGGGTAGTTTTTATTTGCTTTCTTGACTTTAAAAAAAAAGGGAAGAACCCTTCTGTTCTCGCAGCTAACATTATATAAATCCCCAGACACATACTGTGCAAAATGTATTAGCAGTATGTTTCATATGCTGCATTCTCGCTCTGCAATCTGTTGGTATTTTAAAGTAAGGATGAACTGTAATCTCCCATAAATCATTTTTAATTCAATGCCGGGTAGACGTGTGCCACGGCGAAGTATCATCTCCTGCCTGCCTCTTTTTTTTTTTTTTTTCTCTTTTTAAGTTTGCTGGAAGAAGACCTCTGCTGAAGTTAAATCAGCACATGCGTCTTGCACAGCACTTTAGCAAGTGGATTATAATAACAACCCCCTCAACGCGTGTCTCACACGAGGAATCTTTTATGCGTGCTGTATTAAGACTTTTTTTCCTTTTTTTTTTTTTTTGTCATATTGTTTAGCTCTGGGAAAGGGAAAAAATGAAAACAAAGCAATTAAAAAGATTGACAGGTATGGGTTTGTGTGAGACCTATTTGTAATTGTCAGGGTGACGTGGGCAAGAGGAGGAGGAGTAACAAACTGAAGCAGGAAAAGCAGCTCGATGTGTCTGTCTATCAGTTGAGACTGTCTGAGAGCCCTGGGATCCGAATGTGTGTTATATTTCAGTGAAAAGAGAAGAGAGGGAGAGTGGATCTCTTTCTCTCCCAGGAGTTTAGCGGGGGGGGGGGGACAGTTCACGTTAATCTGTCCCACTCAGTGAATGTCTTTTCTTCCTCCCCCCCTCCCTCTCTGCACACACTCTCCGGGGTTTTTCTTGGTTTTGGCAAATTTTTTTTGTGTGTGTGTGTTGTTTTTTTTTTTCTTTTTTTTTTTTTCTTCTGTTGCAGATCAAGATCAGCCAAAAAAAATCCATGATAAAAATGTGTTTGCATTATATTTAGTAGCAGAAGAAGCTTCGATTTGTGGAAGAGAAAAAAAAAGGGGAGAGCAAGAGAGAAAAGTAGTCCTCTCCGGTGGTGACACTGTTTGATCTGTGACTGTTTGGAAGGTGGAGGAGTGACTGACATTTCCCATCCGGTGTATATGTATGTATGGGGGCTTTACTCCTTTTTATGATTTGCTTCCTTGCTCTTAGACTAAGTGCTGGGAGGAGAAGGAGAGACTGGATCGACCTCGTTTTTGCACAATGAACAAACTATTACCAACGCAATAAAAAACCAAACAAACAAAAAAACCCCCAACAACAACAGCAACAACAACACACAAATCCACGAGCTTGAAACAAGCCAGCGAGTGAGCGAGAAAGTTGCGCTTTGAGACTCTTTGATCTCGGAGAAAGCCTGAGAGGGGGGGAGTGACTGAATTTACCGTCTCATCGCCGCCGCTTGCTCGGCTCTCCGCCGCGAAGAAGGAGAAGAAGACGAAGAAGTGATTAAGGAAAGGAGGGGGAGAAGGGGAAAGAGGAAAAGGAGGAGAAAAAAAAAAAGGAACGAAAGAAAGATAATGGATTTGGGCTACAGATTGAACTGATCAAATCTTATTTATTTTGCACATCTCCACTGGCATCTTCCCTGCTGCTGCTGGCTGCCGAGGACTGAAGAGCTTTGTCTTATAAGGAACTTAAAAGAGAGAGAGAGAGAGTGTGTGTGAGAGAGAGAGGGAGGAAAAATTAACCTTGTAAATGAAAACATTTCCTAAGCAAGTTTTTGGAGTGGCGGCGGAAATTGGCATCCCTGTCACCAGTCTGTGGCTTGCCTCATCCCACACCCCACCTTCCCCCCCGCCCCGCGCACCCCGCTCGCCGCGCCGGGAGCTGACCCGGGGGGGGAACCCGGACCGGGCGAGAGGAGAACCCGACCAAACTTTTTCTCCTTCCTCCCCCCCC
>VZTX01023879.1:79484-84039 GCA_013400915.1 Pardalotus punctatus
CAGCTCAGCTTTAAAGTATATGAATTTAAAACCTAACTATTGTAGCTAATATTTTTTTCTGTGTACAGAATGTGTCACAGCAGTAGGGCATCCTATTATTAATGCAGTAAACTTTTGCTGTAGTAATTTTTGGTATGAGGTTGCTGTGCTCATGTTCCCAGCTATATAAAAGTAACAGTGAAACATGCCTTTTTTCGGCTGTATCTTGCTGTAACATGTGAAATGACTTGTCCCAGGAAAAGCCATGTGGACAAGTTGTTCCATATTAAACTTACTACAGAATAACTTTGAGCTGGCCTTGTATGCTATAAAGTCTCTGGTTAAAACACCAATTTTAAAGATGGTTTTCAATTCTCTTATAGTTTTTAAATCAAATCAAGTCAAGGCATGGATTTTCCAAGTAATGTATTCAGGTTGGAATTTCTTTATTTGGAAAAGTTCATGAATTCTTACCTGCTCTTTCATCGCTATGATGCTGATGCTTTGCAAGGATCATGTCTGGGTCTTGCTCTATTTAAAATATGCTTTGCACTGCATGCAATTGCATACTACATTACATGAATCTACCACAGTTTTTTTCTCTGATGGTGCCAACTTATACTCCAGATCTTAATTTCACTGAAGGAATTTGCATAGATCCCACTTACTTCAAATGTAAGAGTAAAAGCTGCAGAGGAGTCATGTTAATGCAGGCAGATTTGTGCAGAATATGATACATAGCCAACATATTTTCTTCATGTTTCCTTTCTTTTTTACCCTCAAAGAGGCACCTGCTGCTGCAAAGGGGCACTGCAGTAGCTTCCAAATCAGGCGCATTCACTTTCTGTGCTTGCGATAGATTTTTTTTTTTTTTTTTTTTCCTCTACCCTGCAAGTCACTACTGAAAGCCTTTCTGAAATAAAAAAAACAAACGCAAGAATCAGGGTAATTTCAGGGTAGTCTTTTTTTTGCCTTAGCATCTGGTGGGTGAAAGGAAAAATGCCTATGCGTTTTCCAAACAGAGTGAAAAAACAACCTTTTCTGTTAAGTTTTGTATTTTAAATGGCCTTTTTTCGGGGAGAGGGAATTCCCTAGCTTCAGTTTATCTTTAGTAGAATATCGGTAGCTCATGTGTAAGCTTGTGTTTTGTCCTTTTTGTTTTGGCTGTGTTTTCCAGTTGAAAAGAAGAGTGAACTCCCAGTACTCTGCCTTTTCCAAACCTCTAGTTTGTAGTTGTACTTATCATCAATATTGCAGGCCCTGACACTCTGCAGCACTGTCACTGTATATACTGTGAAGGCAGTAAAAATGAGCACTAATCAATCTTTCAGGGAGAAGCAATGAGCATTAGAAGGCCACTATCCTGTGACTAAACACACCCCTTTTATGGAGTGTTGGTGCTAATAAAGGACAGCTTATTACTGAGGCAGAGACCAAAGCTTGGGTGAGGTCAACCATGACTGGCAGTCATCAGTCATTCTTAATGATACTTTTTCCCGTGCTTTCTAAGGGATTCTGAGCAGAGTGCAAATCATTCGGGGTCATCCATAGTTCATGTACCCACAGATGGCAAAGGTTTTGAAAGACTTTAGTTTAAACTTGGGTGTCTTTTTTTTTTTTTAAACGTTACTCAAGTAGGCAAAAAAACAAAACAGATTTTTGCTCATTTGGAATGTTGTATTTTCTTTCACTCTAATAGATGTTTTACACACTAGAGTGCTTGTGCATTATAAAGAACTACATAAATTTATTTTTATGACGTCTGTCTTCTTTAATTATTACCTTTGATGTCTATTGGTGACTAAAGAGAGCTTAACAGGATTTCTCTCCCTTCTTAAATTTCGCAAAGTGAAACTCAGCCAGTCCCTGACAGATGTCTGTTCCTCACCTTCAGGATTATTTTATAAATCCCTTTCTGATGAGCGGAAGTGTCAAATCAAGGACAGGTCATAAAGTAAAAGTATAAACCTTTTAAAGGGAGACCTTGGTAATATATAAACATTTTGCACACTATCTGAAATTTTATGGACTTTAAAAATTATATTTTAGCAATGGGAAGGCAAAAGTTTAAAACACCAGGCAGTGTGCACATGTTTTTAAATACACGCCATTCCCTTGCTCCTTATCTTTCTTTCTACAGTCATATTTTACATGTTTTGAAAAAATAGCTGTACTCTCTGTAGGGGCTGTCACTAAAGTTTGGGTTTCAAAGGGCCTCCCTATTTCATTTACTTTGAAATTTTTGCTCTTTTCAGTTGTTGTTTTTAAATTCCTCAATTAAGCACTCTCTGCACCACCTTGAAGTTGGTGAGTGGGTATATTGCTGCTGTGATCTAGACAACTGCTGTCATTTTCAGATGGTTGAGATTATCTGTGATTTTACTTGCACGAAACTGTTAGTTTATTTCTAAAAGCTGAGGTAAACTGGATTGTCTTCTGTTCTGCTGGGAAGTCCCGACCACCAGGTAAATTTTACTTTGCAGTAATATGTTACTTTACAATGCAAAATCTGGATGGCAGGTTGGAGGGCAAGGGAATGCATGCGGTTAAATGTATACATACATGCATGTGAAAGTATAGAGACTTTAAAAATTGACTGTAACTGGTAATGTAATTTTTACAGTTACAGATGACTTACGTTTTATTTTCTTCTTTGTAAGTTAAAAAGCCAAGCATGTACAGCACGTGTAAACTGAGGAATGCACTTTTACTTGATTAACATTAAAAGCTTATTTGTTTCCTGGTATGTCTATACAGCGCCAAGAATGTAGGACCCTGTCCCACATAGAAACATTTAAAAGTTTCCATATTTTGTTGTATAAAGTTGTAACATACTGAGGGGAAGAGGAACAAGGTAAATATTTTTTTAAAGGTCAGAGGGGTTTTTTTCTGCAGTGTTTTTGTGGCTAGGAAAATTGTCTGATGAAGTCCTTCATGGTTGATGATGTGAATTTTTTCTTTCCTCATTGCGATTTGTGTCTTTTTTGTGTCCTGCTTAGAATCTTGTTGGTTGTGCAATACCGCAATTAACACACCATGTCTGAGGCTTCAGCAGAGTTAGACAAGTCATTGATGAACCAGTGTGATTGGTACATCTCTGGAAATGATGTAAAGCATATGGAAATGACTGATTGACAAACAAACACAGTGTTCTAGCTGATAGCAGTGCTCATTAAGGTCTGAACCAGGAGGTGCCTGTTGCGCTTTTGTGAGCCACCATCCCTCTGATGCTCTCGAGTAATTGCTGGTGAAAATACAAGTGATGCTAGAAGGCAACTTACCTGGAATGAGGAGCCTGCACCAGCAGCTGGCTTTGTGCAGGCACAGGGGTGTGCCCAGTGCTAGATCAGGACCTGGGGGTATCATTCATCCAAAAAGTATTCCCATTCCAGGCTCTATGTATCACACAAGACCTTTAATTTTCAGTTACGCAGAGTTCTGGATGGTGAGGAGGAGGTGTGAGAGCATCTACACAGGGAAGAAGGTGGTGAAACTCGCATCATGCCACTGCTGGCTTCAGGGCCTACAGAAAGCCTAGGCTAGTGTTCTAGGTCAGCTGAATGTGTAGGCATGACATTTTAGTGCTCTATGGTGCTAGTTCTCTCCCTGGTCAGGGGACGAAAGTCACCTTTGGGTTCAGTGTCCATCATGTTCCCCTGCAGATAGATATAAACAAAAACCCAGAGCCATTCTGTGCTTGCATCTCAACAGGGTGATGCACGAGTTCAGCCTTTCACACAGGCATAATGCTTGGGTGTAGATACTGCATCCCTTCTCCCTCTCCTTCCCTCCCCCCGTGTCTTCCCCATGTTTTTAGATGTTTAGTTTTTTTCTATCTGAAATCCTTTACTTTGTCTTTACAGTCTGGTTGAATAGGAATCATTTAGTTTATGCAGCTTTGTGCTTTTTCTCTACAGCTTGTATTTGCATGAATGTGTTGCAGCCTGATGCGAGTTCATTCGATTAAATAAAATGCTTAAATTGTAATCCGTGCAAAACGATCATATTTGAAACACTTGATGTCTCGGTGAGAATCCATTTAATAGTGATCAGATTTAAATGATTTAACACAGTGGTGGATGGTGGGAGGTGGGGGAGGGAAATATAGTTTCAAGACATTCCTGTATATAAAAAAAAAGATTAAACCAAATTCAGATATGTCTCTCTCTCCGCCTTCCCNCCCCTCCCCCCCCCCCCCCCCCTTTAAGCAGTCAAAAGATATACTGTATCCCCAGTGAAAGGGTGCTTTCAATCCAGTTATCCACTTTACCCAGTCTCAGTTTCCAGAACCTTCCACACCCCCCCTGGTTAAACCACTAAGCCTTTGATTCCTTCCTGATTACACTATGCAAGACATCTATCAAACACTGTCTTATCTGTTTGTAAGGCAGCTCAGGCCTCAGATTTAAGTCATGGGTTTTGGCTACAAGTTGGAGTGTGATTAATAATTGACTAATGTAGCTTTTATTTATCACAGGCTAGCACATTTCACCATTACCCAGTTAATTTATGTTAAGTGTAAGCTGTCGCTCAATCTGTTTTTCAACTTTTTTTTTTTTTTTTTTTTTTTTTTTTT
>VZTX01023879.1:84074-109074 GCA_013400915.1 Pardalotus punctatus
TTTTTTTAAATCCTAAGTCTATCTTTCACTTTTTGAGAAACAAAATCCTTACACAGGGCACAGTCTTACTTGGTGCCAAAAAGTTGATTTCCTTTTCAGCGGAGCCATACATCACCAGCCCTCCCAGCTGCAGTGTCAGCCCCTGACAGAATGACATGTGTCATTTATCAAAGGGGCCAGGCCGGGCCTTGGGAAATGCACACGACAAAGCCTGAGAGAGTTCATTTCGCAGTCCCCTCCTACCCTCTGCGAGCCTCTTGCCAGGAAAGCCTGTGATGTTTCTGTCTTCGCAGCATTACTGTAAGTCCTTCAACCTTCACAGAATTAACCCTCGCTGCCGCCACTGCTGCCGCCAGCCATCCCCAGTGCCGCCGGACCTCCCCCAGGAGCCGTGATGCCCAGGTGCCATCCCAGCCGGCCCGTGTGTAGGAATAATGTGCATTGGGCTTCTCCCTCATCCATTTACCCATTCCTCCTGGAAAGGATTTTTTTTTTTTTTTTTTTAAATTCCCATATATTGTGCGATAAAAGAATTAAAGTCCTACGTTTTTCTACAGCAGAACAAGGTCAAAGGCGTAAAGAATAAGGTAATAAAGCATCTCAGTCATGAAAAAAGGGTAGCCACTGTCCTGTGCACAGGTAGGAATTTGTGTTTCGTGTGAGGCAGTGGGTGACATGGTCCTGGAGTCTTCTTCCTTCCACTTTCCTGTTTAAAATCCCCTTCTGGTTATTGTGAAACCATGTGCTGAAATAAATAGAGCAGGTAGTTTCTCTGCATGCCACTTCACAACATCTGAGCTACATAGCGCCAGCTTAGATGAACCGAGCTGGTAGGACTCACCTCACTCCTCCTGAAACTCTTATCAGCTAGAGGGGGCAAGGTGAGGAGAAGGAAAAGTTGATAGCATTTAACAGGGAAAAAAATAATCTGCAGACCTCAAGGTGTCGCTTGCACTAAATAGTTTAATTTCTGTAATGTAGTTGCCTCAGTCCTGCAGCCCAGGAGATGACAAAGGAGTTAAAGCAGAAAATAATCTTCTGCCAAACGAAGAAGAGCATATTTTCAAAACATAACTTTTCCTGAAACAACACTTTTGCTTACATGTGTGTGTGTGCACAAATGTGCTTTAAGTGGCTGAATTTTAAATCTTGATTGTGTACAAAGAATATGAGAAAGTTATTGTCTCCTCCCCTCCCCCCACCAAATCACCCTTTGTACTTTGCATAGCTCCTACCACACTGAAGTTATTTACAGCATCAGATATCATTTAAAGAGATAGCTAAGGAGACTGTAGCCTCAGCTAGGAACTTTCCAGAAAGGAGTCCTATAAATTAGCCATTGCTCAGGAGTGGCTGTTTTCTAGTCAGGGCTGGTCCTTTCATTTGTCTACATAAGGCTAATTTATTTTTGCAGCCAGATGTGGGCTGACAGCCATCACTCAGAGCTTCCTTCCCCCACTGTTAGGAGGTCGGGAAAACAGTCACGTTTCCCATTTTACAGAATCCCCATCAACATTATTGAAGATGGATGTATCTTTAAAGCAAAGATTGATTGTGGATATCGGAGTTATGGTGTCATTTATCATAGTGAATATTATTTAGACTTGGATTGTACAAGGCTGTAACTTGAGACACAGCCAGGGGAGGGACAATCTGGAAACGAGGATCCATGAACTTTAATGGATGGATGCTTTTTCAAAGCTCCACTCACTATAGCATGATTTACTTTTCTTGCAGAAAGGAAACAAGCATTTCAGTTTTAAAGGGCCAGCATGCTGCCTTGTCCTCTTTACTGGGTACTTCACGGAGGCATCTGAGACTTAAAGCTGAAAGAATAAATAGTGGTTGTGTCTGAATGTTATTTGTATATAAGTGCTTTTATGCTAAACATAGCTAGGTGCACTTGAGACTCTTGTTTTTGTGAATTGCACTGGTTATGTTCTCAGTTGAAGGAGTACTGTGTCAGAAGAATGCAAAGTATTGATTATAGGATGCTGTGATCTGAAATTTCAGAAGATCCAATAAATTGCGTTATGGCAGCATTGTTACTTTGACATGTTTGTCTCTTCTGGGAGAGACAAAGAGCATCTAACCTACATGTTCACTTACTGCTTGAGGCATCTTATAGAAATGGAGCATCCACTAAACTCTGCATGTATCTGGTGGAACATCAACTTTCTTAGTTGTTGAGAAATGCAGCAGACCTCAGCAACTGCGTGCAATGTGTGTGCATACTGTTCTTACATTCCACTTTTATGTAAAACTAGGAATTATAGATTGAGATCTTGTGGATGGACATACACCTTGTATTTTCAGAATGTAAGTTTTAGAAAACTGGTTGCAACCCTGCTGAAAATCTGAAGGCATGGCTCTGCTAAGTGCTATTTCTAATTTAGTACCACCAGCATGCCACTATGCTTGATGAATTTATTAGAATGTTTCATCCTTTGGAACATGACTTTTGATTTATTTGGAAATTAGATAACTTGAATTCAGAAAATGCTCAACTGACTTCAGTTAGAGGGAGGTGTTCTTGAAACTGATAGCATAGGTTTAGATACAGTGCAACATGTGTCAAGCATACTTCTCCCACGTGTTCTGAGAGTTCAGTCCCACCTTGAATCTTCTTCCCATAGCATTATTTTCCCAATTACTTCGTTCAGGTAATCTGCTCCCCAGGTGAAGTTACTTATCTTCCGTTTCCATCTGATTTCTGATTTTCTGATTTCCACTGATACAGTTTTTGGAGTTAATTTTCATGCCTCTGATCATAACTTGGGGTCCCTTGTTACCTGCCCCACTTCAGTGGGTCATGTATCACAGTTTGGGAATTACTGTGTCATATGATAGAATTACACTGGACAGAAGTTTATTCACATGGGCTGACACGTATCTACTAAGAGGAGGGTAGTAGAATTTACCAGATTTTTTCTTGATTAAATCATCACATACTAACATTTAAGGCAACACTTCCCCAAGGATTTACTAAAACTTGCACCAAACTATCTTCTTGGGGTTTTTTTTTTTCCTTTAAACAAAACTAGAAATCACTTTGCTGTCATAAACCAAATTCAGTACAAGAGTTTTTATATGAATATTCAAGCTCAAGAGTTTTGAAAAAATCCAAACAATGAAAGCAATTATGAACATCTGGTTTTGAATGCATATGTATTCTGTACATAACAAACAGAGAAATCCTATTATCTAGAACAATAAAAGGGAATTTCCCTTTCTGTCTGAACACTCTCTGGGAGGAATATGGCCTTCCATTTAGAATCCTGATTTGGTGGGTTTGGATTTTTTTTCTTTTATTAATGAGATGAAAATGAGGATTTTTTTTTCTTTTTTTCCCCCCCTCTATTTCTTGTAGTCTAGATTTCAATTTCAGGGACACTAGTATAAATCCTGGGAAATCTATTTTTACACCTGTGCAGCTGAGATCAGAATGCCTCTATGAAGGCCTGCTATATTTACTCATACATAAAAAGTATTTTTCTCTTGCTTGAGAAACATGCAAAATGTCTTCAAAGAGGAAGCAGTTTATCAAATTCATATTAATCACAGCATCAATAATGTTGACCAGGGTCAAGTCATTACACTAAATATATTGTAACCATTATTAATGCATGTAGCCCAGTGCCATAGCTATGATATAAGACTGCTGTTTCCTGATTAAAAGCTGTTTGGTGATGCAGAGATTCAATACAGATTCTCCCTGCCTTGTGGTGACTGACAGTAGCTTCTGGTATTCTGCTTTCTTCCGACAGTGGAGTATATTAACATGAACACACCTTACAGAGGGGGCTACAAGAAGTACAGAATGCAGAAAACAAAAGTGTCTAATTTCAACAGCCACAACTGTGCATCCATAAGGCAGCCAAATTTATCATGGCACATTATGGAGTGCAGCAAATGTCATGAAAACCATTGTTTTTTAATTTTTTTTTTGCTTGAGAGTCTGAATGAGGTGATTTATGGTAGTTATCCATCTTAAGGGTCATTCATCAACTTTTAGTTGCTAGGCAATCAAACCAACAGCTGTTTGCTTTGAATCAAGCTGAAAAGTTGTCAGTCATCACATGCAGGTATGACCTTAGTGGTTAAGAACATTGTCATGCATGCAAAATTAAAGAGACAAAGTCCTTGTACTCTCTCTCCCATAGCATAGTCTATTACTTCCCATGAGCAACACAGGTAGCATTGGCCCCAACCATTTAATGCAACATTTGGGAAGATCATGGTGCCAGATATGCTAGTCATTGCATCTCAGAAATATTTGCGTGCTCACAGAGAGGTTCTTTGTAGAGAAACTGTGTAGCAGGGCAGTTTCTCAGATGTGATGTGAAGTTAACTGAAACAGAGCTTTTTGAAATCAATCTCATTGGCACAAAGGTGGATCTTGAGCAGCAAAGCTGTTACAAAAGGCTACAGTTTGGTTGAATGGGTGCATGTCTTCCTGCTGGGGTAGTAAAAGGTGCAATATATAGTGTAAAAAAAGCTAGGAAGCTCTTACTGGAAGGAGCTCTGAGCAACCTGGTCTAGTGAATGGTATCCTTGCCCATGGCAGAGAGGTTTGTACTAGATCATCTTTAAGGTCCTTTCCAACACAAACCATTTGATGAATTTGTGATTCTGCTGTTTTACTGTGTCCCCTTAGAGTGGTCTAGAGGACACAGTGTTGAAACCTGAATTCTGTTTCCACTGTTCCACCATGTTTGTTCCTAAAAACAGAGCAATATCACTTGTGGTTTGGAGGCATTGTATTTGACAGTGAAAGAACAACCTAGCTGTAATATGAGAACATGAATGTGTTTCCATTCTTTGCTTCTGGTCTTCTGTTGAAATCACTTGGAAGAAGTTCTTTTAATTGCCATTTGGTTCCGCTCACCACTATTGCCTGTTAAACAGCTTCAAAATAACTGACAAATAAAGGGAGCTGGATTCTGCAAGAGATTCTAGAAAATACTGAAGGAGACTGGAGGTAAATTGTTGAGAAGACAACAATGCATGTTATTTCAATAAACCATACAGTTGCCAACTTGCTGTTAGTTCCTGATACTTGGAAATTGCATGCATCTCCAGTGCTGTAATCTTGAGCCATGGAGCTGCTGGCAGATTGACAAAGATGTAGCAAATGGCCAGAAATGCTCTGTGCAGAAGTGGAAAGGGGAAGGGAAGTGAGCCATTTTTGGGAAAAAGCTGCCTTCAAGCCATTTTTTACCAAATGTAGCCAGAGGACTACCTTTATCTATTGATCGAGTGTTTCAAAAAACTCAAATATGAGCTGCAGCTGTTGAGGTGGAAGTGTTCTGCAGAGAAAATATTTGTTGCCATGGGTTTTTCTGAGACCTCAGGCCTTTCTTCAGAAAGGTGTGTCTCACCTCTCTGTTAATTCAGACACACTTGCAAACCTGAGGCCAGTCCCAGTGAAGATGACACATGGTAGTTTTTGATAAATCTTACTTTCCCAAGACAGTATATCTTCCTCTGCTAACCTGTGTGAAACAGTAATTGTCTTGTCTGCTCAGGGATTCTGCTATGTGCTAACTAATCATGGTAAGAAAAGACTCTGTCCTCATTTTGATAAATCTTTTATAATATTTCAGATTTTATTTACATAATTATCCAATTGTCTTTGTCCCCTTAACGTCTTTGACTTTCATTTGTGTATAAATTTGGCTGTGCACCTATATAGATGTCAGTGAAGCTAATAGTGAACAATCCTGTGCCCTTGAAACTACTGTGTCATCTGTGCAGGCTCTCACGTGGGCTTCCAATCACGTAACATCTGAGCACCTTCCAAGTGTTAATGTAAAATATATGTGCAAAATACTCCTTGTAGTGAATGCACTGATGGGTGATAACCATTTTCATAACATCCTTGCCGTCGTATTTTCACTTATCATGTAGCTCACACCAGGTGGCTTGTTAGCAGTTGCTAATGAGTTTGTTGTAGTGTGGGAGGTTCCCAGGTTGAGAGCTACACTTGAAGTTTTGCTCCTTCACTTGGGCTGTTTCCAAGACTTGTGTGTGTATTCCTAATGTTATTTCAAAACACTTCTAACACTTAATTTTGTTCTTCACAGAAATATAGATGCAGCAAATGTGTGAACCAAGGCTTATTGTGATGTATCTATTTCTATTTGTCCCTTAAAAAAAAACCCTAAAAAAACTCCTTCCTCCCATCACAGTATTATTTTCTGTATGTCTTCTCAATAAAATAGATCAGTAACACTGTAAGTCCTAAATGGATCTCCTGACATTTTTGACTCCCTTCCATTTACAGCAAGCAAAACCTGCTTTTCTACTCTATTTTTTTTTAAGATAGTAACTACTTTAGCTGTAGAGAGAAAGTTGATGTTGGTTTTACAGGAAATTTAAGGAGAAAATGATCACTTTGGGACAGATAGTAGTACCCTGTCAAGTATTATCCCATCTGCAATAGAATAGTGAAACTCATACTGGGAAAATGTGGCAGAATCAGGCTGTTTGATCAGGTTTAATCTATGAAGTGCCTCACCTAGTCCTTTAACCTTTTGTATAGCTCAGTATGTAATCCACCTGTTCACATCACCAGAGGGACAAAATGAAGAATTTAGACTGCTGTTGAACAGAATGAATTTCCATAGTGGATCAACCTAATGTTACAGTGATGACACGTGGTAATTTGATAGTTACCACATAATAAGAGGAACAATGCAGCACATACAGTACTGGGAAACTCCATTGGATGCAACAGTAATTACGTGGCAACTCACTGACTGTTAACACTTTGTCGTCTGATTACTGAGCACTTAAATTGTGTCAGTGATGTAGTTAGCACAGGTGGTTTTGCAGTTGAGGTATATCCAATAAACTAGGTACTTTTTTTTTTTTTCTCTTTGGCTTCTATATTTATGGAGTAGTTATATCCTGTGTAACATGAAGAATTTTTTATCAACCTACAGCGTCATGCCTCTGTTCTTCTGAATTCTGGTGCTCTCCAGAGCTGGTGGGTTTACTTTAGTGATGCATTCTTAGGAAGATTAAAAAAAAAAAAACAATTTAAATTTCTAAAATTAGTCCTATAGCCCTACACTCACATATCTCTGGCAGTCCTGCTGGTGTCTGCTGCATTTATTTGTACTAAAATGGAATCTTAGAATAAAGTTAATGCTCAAGTGTTAAGAATGTGATTGAGTAATGTAGTGGGAGTGGCTTTGTATTCAAGACAGATGGAATATCAGATGCACTTAGATGGTTTTGCCTGGTTTGTTTGACTTAAAGGTAGCAGGTGACATGAGCATTCGAATTCTGTATTTCCAGTCTTTGGCTTTGTGTATGCTACATTTATACGTTTGTAAAATTGCTTTTGTGTCTTTTGATTACAGCAAGCATTTTTTTGTCCAAAGGCTCTGAGTTAAGATCAAAGCCTGTTCAGTTAGAGGCTATGTAGAAACACTGAGCATAGACTCCACCCCCAAAGGAGACAGTCATGATGGAGCAAAAAGTAAGGAGTGACACAATAAAGGAGAAGTCTTATCTGTAGGGCTAGGGCTATAGTTCACAATTCATGATGCATTCTTCATTGCACTGTCCTTCACAAAATCACACATATGCCTTGAGACTAGGCAACTTCCAGCTAACTTATATTTCCACTGAGAGCCCATGATGAGCTGCTTTTTCCCATTCTCTCTTGTAAAGGTTATCACTTGCAGGTATTCTGTTACAGGCAGTATGTAGCATATGTTTTATATTTCTTTTTGTTAAGTGACAGTATACTTAAAGTATACTGTATACTTAAAGTATAAGTAAATATACAGTATACTTAATTTGAATTTTTAATTTGCTCCATTAGGGATCAGGTATGTGGAAGAAAAACTTAGTTGGATGTTCAAATAAACATGTCACCTAATCCATTATGTACCTGGGACAGAGCTAAATTTTTATCATTAATCTTTTTTCCTTTTCTTTTTTCCTTAAATAATAAGCAGTATCTGTTTTTAGGGGGTTCCCAATTTATAGTGGATCCTGATGAAGTACGATTCACTTCCTCAGATGAACGGCCCAGTTCCTCAGATCAACTGCTCTTTTTACACATGGGAAAGCACTCCTTCAGATGCTGTACTTCTGACTAAACTTTTGCTTAGATCAGATACATCTTTCAAGGTTTGTCCCTTTGTACTGTATTTTCCATATGGAAAGAACACACAGAAAGAAAACATTAGTATGTAGAAAAAGGACTGAACCAGGAGAATCCCTGCAATATTTTGCACATTAAAAAAGAATTTAACGTAGTCTTTTGACTCCTCCTAGAGAGGGTTTCTAGACTGGAGAATTCTATGTGTAACAGTTTCAGGGAAAATGCAGCAAAATATGCAGTCTCTGTAATCCTCTTCCTCAGCACAACGTCCCCCTTGCCATATCCATCTTTCTACGCCTTTGCATTTTATAAGCATCTTGCCAAAGAGCTGTGAGTTTACAGCAGCGTCAGTGCTGTGATACTTCTGCAGAGACCAGAAATACAGCAAACATAACTGCAAAAATTTGTTACTACCACCACTGTTCTGCTGCCACCCTTCTGCTGAACACCACCACTTCCACAGCTCTGGGGATTACCTCTCCCGGCAGCAGTGAGAAAACATCAGCATTCCTCAGCTGCTTCTTTGTTATGTAAACTTCCCAGTCTGACTATCCAGGAGCCACTGTAATACTCACACTCCTCACCTGAGTTGGGACCAAAGCCCCTTCACAGCGGCACACTCCACAATCACACAGTCAGACCATAATTCCCTACTGCCTCAACCCCAGATTTTCCATAGCAAACTCTCAGACGTCCAAATCCTTCAAATATTTCAATAGCAGTGCAATAACTAAATAACAAAGTAAAAGCTCAAGCTGGGTCCCTCTGAGGAGGGACCCTAGACAAAGAAAACCCTGGGCTTTTATGCCCTTACAGTCTAAGTGTGCAAAAGTCTAGGGTCCGTGGCCCCTGCAGTGTCTCTGAGTGTCCATTCACCTGGCTGGGCCACAGGTCCCTGTGCCCTTGGTTATGCAGAGGCTCGGCATTTCATAGCCTCTTGTCAGGCACTTCCATCACCCAGAGCTCAACCTGCAGCAGCTTGCACTGCAGCTGCACACTCAGCTACCTGCAACAAATGTGTCCTTCAACATCTGTACAGTCTCAGCTTCATAGCGTGAATCTGCTTTCACTGACAGTCTACATTAGGTGCAGCTAGGCTTCCTCCTAGAAATGAGCAGAACTTTTGATAGCCCTCTTTTCAGAAACTAAATTCAGTTCCTTGGAAGTGCTTTGTGCCTGAGCACCAGGTGTGGCTGCTATAAAGGTGTACAGTGAAATATTTTGAAGTGATGCATTTCCTTTAGAAATGTGCCATTCTTATTTAGAGACAATGGTTTCCTCACCTGCCATGCAAACATTAGTTTAGGTATCTCTTGCACCAGCAGTTCATCCTGTCAGCCTTCATCTTTGCTAAGCAAGCTACATCACTGAGGATAAATCACAGAATCACAGGATGAATCAGGTTGGAAGAGACCACACTGGGTCATTTGGTCCAATCTCCCTGCTCAAGCAGGGTCATCCTGGAGCACATGGCACAGGATTGTTCCAGATGGTTCCTGAATATCTCCAGTGGGGGAGACTCCACACCCTCTCTGGGCAGTCTGTTCCAGTGTACGGTCACTGAACAGTAAATAAGTTCTTCCTTGTGTTCAGGAGGAACTTCTGTGCATCAGAGTCTGCTCGTTACCTCTTGTCATATTGCTGGGCACCACCAAGAAGAGCCTGGCTCCATCCTCTGACACCCTCCCTTCTGATACTTAGAAACGTTGATAAAGTCCCCTCTCAGTCGTCTCTTCCTGAGGTTGAACAGGCCCGGCTCCCTCAGCTCTCCTTGAAAATAGAGATGCTCCAGTCCTTCAGTCATCTTTCTTGCCGTCTGCTGGAGCTGCTTCAGGAGCTCCCTGTCTCTCTTGCACTGAGGAGCCCAGAACTGGGCACAGCACCCCAAATGTGGCCTCACTAGGGCTGAGTAGAGTGGCAGGATCACCTCCCTTGACCTGCTGGCAGTGCTCTTCCTAATGCACCCCAAGACACCATTGGCTTTGTTGGCCACAAGGACACACTGCTGTCTCATGGTTAGATTGTTGTCTGCCAGGACCCCAGGTCACTCTCCACAGAGGTGGTTTCCAGCAGCTTAGTCCCCAATCTGTGCTGGTGTGTGTGGTTATTCCTCTCCAGGTGCAGGAACCCCTGTTTGCCTTTGTTGAATTTCAGACAGTTTTTCTCTGCCCCTCTCTCCAACCTGCTGAAGTCTTTTTGAAGGGCTGCATGGAAATCTATTCCTGAAATCTGTTCCTATGATTCCCTGCTTCTCAGAGAAAAATTTCTCAAAGAATTCTTTTCTTTTGAAAACAAAATTACTTGGATTTTCCCTAAACCACCTTTTCTTTCTAAGCTCTTTATTCAATAGCACTGGGGATCTGCTACTTTGCTACTCTTTCTGCAACCTGACTTTTTAGTGTGATGCTGAGATGTGCAATCACAATGTATGGTTTCAAGGATGCAGTAATGGTGGTAAGGTATGAAAGGGAAGGGCAGGTACAAGTGTAGCTGTGTGGTGGAAAAGTGATTGAAGAGCATTCATAGTGTAATCCTGATGTAACCTCAGACTCAATGTCGAAGTTTAGATTTATTTAAGATTTTCCTGTGATATATTCTTGTCACAAATTTCCTACGTAAGAAAATAACCCCTACTATTGCATTTAGATATAGTGTTTTATTTTCCAGTGGTTATGCTCTTCTCAAAACAGCTGAAAACAGTTCTACAAAAGCCCAGGTGAAACTTACATGATTTCACATGTGTAAAAAATAATTATCTCTTTATAACCTATTTTCATGAGACCCTTTTTATTATTTTTTAGAAGTCTGCAACTTGGTTTTCCACTTTCCTCTTTTAACTGGCCTTTCCTAGGAGTAATTTCAGTTTCTTTATTAGTCTTGGAAATGATGAACAAGTAGATAAAACAAACAAACAAACAAACAAACAATTATTCTCAAAGAACACTTTTTTGTAATAATAAAAGTGGTGCAAAAAGAGAGGATTTTTAAAAGTCTTTTTCCATTTTTTGTCTGTGCTTTTGGGGCAAATTATCTAGCCTGAGAAAAGCTTTTGAGTATGTTTATTTATGTATAAACAAACTTGTGAGTAAAATTGTGTAGGGTGGTAGTAATATGTTTGCTTAATTCAGTGTATCATGAAGTACAAGGCCAAAACCTGAATGATTCTACTCCTTGAGAACGGTGTGTGTATATAACCACATGTATCTTAGGGACATTTGATTGCATTTGGATTTTTTTTCTTTTTTTTTTTAATGCTTGTGCAGGGTGTAATGAGAAAAAAAAAATCTGTCATTCTTATTTTCTTCTGAAAAGGCTCTGCTGCCACAAGCCATGTTGATTTCAGGCCTCCTGCTCAAGTTTGCTGAAACTGCTGTTTGCCTGAGAAAATCATAACATTTATGAACTTGATTCCTTGTAGCTATGCATATGCAATTTGGGGTGCCTCATTTTCAGCCAATGGATTCACAGCTGCATCAGTGTCAAACCGGTAGAAGCGCAAACAGAATCAGATTTACAGGATCTTTGAACTCCTTAGTGATTAATGAAGTTCTTAATTCTGAAAGTGTGTCAGGAGGATAATCTTAACAATATTTCCCCCTGCTTTCTGTGGGTAGAAGGATTTGAAGCCGACAGTGGGAGTTGGGGGTCCTGACCTGTTCCATTACAGTGATTCAGTTGTTCAGGCTGGAATCTCCTGTGTAAATCCCTTCTCACTTCCCACATGCACCTGTACCTCATGCTTCTGTAGCTGGAGGAGATCGTCATGCTAGAGAGTTAAACAGTGCTTCTACCACTGAGTCTGGCCAAGAACCAGAATATTCCCTTATTTTAAGCTAGTCCTGAAGGAACAGTGCCAATTCCCAGTGCCTTCAACATTGCCCTTGAAGGCTGGGAATTAAAAGAACTGAACTCTATTTCTGTGCCTTAGCTTTTGCACTTACAAAATTAAGTTAGCAGCAGTTGCCTTTCTGCATTAAAGATTTTGGGATTTACTTACAAAAGAGCGTAATATAATTGGCAAGATGAAAATCTTGTAACAGCATAGAGTGGCTGATGAATGCAAAAAATCTCAGTTTTGCTGTTTGCTGTTTTTTCCCTGTAAACCTCAGTGTGGAAGGAGACCGTGCCTATACAGCAGTTCCTTCTTCTAGTAACTGCTCTATGTACCAATGGAGATAACATGTAGTTTTTAGACAGACCTGCCAAGATGTCTGACTACACATAAGCTCATATCTGTGGCTAGGAGTTTAGATTCCTGAATAAAAGTTAGACAGATCAGTAGTTACCATAGAGGGCCCGGTCCTTTGTTGTTAGTGGTTGGTAATTTGGGTTTTGGGGGCTTTTTTTAGAGGCACGGTGGCCATGCATTTTATTAAATGCACTGTGACCAGCCGTGCAACTGGGACTCTCAGGGCCCTTTGTGATTTGGAGTTAGTGAAAACGAGCTAGTACAAGCTGCAATTAATAAGTTGTGAAGAGACTGATTGTTGCGACTGAAATGGTGAACTGATGTAGTTACCCAAAAAAGACTGGGAAGCTGTGACCTAACTATCACCCCATGGAGAATGAGGCTGGTCTTAAATTTGTGAAATATCCCTGTTTTACAACACTGACTATAAGAAAGAATTCTGTTAAAAGTTAATGGAGGAGTTCCAATGGAACCCTATTAGATTCTTCCACCATTAAATGACTGATACAGACTTTTAATGGATATTTTAACTAGGCATTGTTATCAAAAGGACTATTGCACAAATTAAAACCAGGCCTATAATCAGTGAAGAGAAGCTGGATTTGCTCCTCTGCCTTTGGCATGGGGGATTTTGTGTGTGTGTTTGTGTGTGCGAGTGAAGGAATGGAGAAAAATGGTGAAGGAGAGGAAAATGGAAGAAATACTAATTAGAAAAGAGAAATGGAACATTTACATTTTCAGAAACATACTAAAGTTTTTCAGTCAAAGTATTATATAGGTAAAGTAGATGAGATACACTTAGATTACACTTATATTACACTTAGATACACTTAGATTTTATCTATTGAGGAAATTTCAGTATTGGAACAATACTGGGACAAGAAAAGGGGAAGAGTCTTCTCAAGATTCTCAGGGTACTGGGTGTCCTGAACCTCCATTAAATTGAGTTGAGGGGTTGGCTTGCTTCTGAGAAAGCTCGGACATCATAAATTCATCTAGTGTAATTTTGATCCCTGGGCAGGCAGCAGCATCTGTAAATTTTGAATATAAGGCCGCATTTTTGCACAGCTGCAAAAGAAATGGTTTATAGTAGAGTCAATGTAAATTGATTTGGAGCTGTCTCCCGTCTCCTGCTATGATGACAATATGAAGTGTTTACATGAAGAGTAGAGGATTTGACATTCTGTTTCAAACTCAGATGCTGGCTTGGTGTTGTGATATTTTAAAAGTTTTCTTTTAGAAAGCATCAGGGAAAGAGTTTGCTGTCTCTGAAGTTAAAGCCAATGAAATTTTGGTTTCTGACATTCTTTTGCTTTCCCATGCAGAGTACATGCCTTTCTGTGGTGCCCCTGCCATGACCCCCTCTCTAACCTGGATAGATTACCCATGAGGGGTCATTTGGTTTTCATCCTTGTGTAGCCACGGCCATCTCATTTAAAGGGACCCTGCCACACAGTTCTTGAAGCCCCCTCTGTGATACAGTGACAGTTATATATTCTGTTAGCAGATGTCATCTTAGTTATTTCCCCCATCCTTCCAGTGAGTGAAAGCTCTGTTAAAAAGCCCCCAAAACAGCTCAAAAGGAAAACAGAGCAAGGTAGATCATTGCTGTCACTCCATGTCCCATGTGCAAACAAACACTGTGCGTATGTGGGGCAGTTGCTGTGTGTTTGCATAGATGTCTGGGGAAATAAAAAAGTAAGGTGTTTTGCTGTTCAGCCAGAACCAGCTAAATTTGTGTTGTGTTTGCTTCAGGACAGTCATAGTGATATTTGTTTTTCACAAATGAGTTTTCCTTCCCTTTCCTCGTTGCTACAAGGCCCTGGGTTTTACTTGTCTAAGTATTTCCTATTTAGGTGCTTTAGTACCTCAAAAAGTGCTCTTTCTGGCTGGCTTAAATATTGGGCATTATCATGATAGATTGTTTCATCCTGCTGTCTGGTGCCTTCCAGTGTATTGCCAGTTTCTAGCAAATCTTTTGGTGCATGCTGCTGACAAAAGGAAAGTTCAAACCCCGTAATGGCCCCCTTGGAGACCTTGGCATCTGGCCTACTTGAGTGTCACTGACTTCTAGAAAAGACTGGCAGTTATACACAAATGGTTTAAAATTTTTTTATTTTTTTTAAATGTGGTTTATTGACCACCGGAATAAGAACATCTGAGCCTTTTCCTCTCACTTGTAGTAAAAACTTCAGAACTGGCATAAACTGCAGTTTTTTTGGAGAAGGACAGGTCTAGATCTTTCTTCTCTAAGGCACTGAACTGGTTTAATTGAAAGAACAATTTGATTTGCTGCTGTAGCTGCTGCTATGGTGAAATAGCTTGGAATGCTAGCAAATTTTTACTTCTCTCACCCAAACCAAGGATTTAATGCTGGCAGGTGAACCTGTGAAGGCTGCTATCAAGTATACAGAGACAATAACTGTCTTGGAGGTGGAACTTTGTCAATATTTTTTGCCTTGGGCCGAAAAACATTCGCAATAATGGAGTGCTAAAGCCCTGCCCAGAGATGTTGCAGCAAGGGAAAGGGGAATTTATTCCAAGCTTTAGAGTGCAGTATTTTGGTAGGATGTGTGGTTGCTTAATCATCCTTATGTTGAAGCATCAACCATCAAGACATCTGGGGGACACCTAACGGTTTGCTTCTTGTTCAGTAAGAGCTGCTCTTATATTTGAGGTCATGCAAAGCTGGCTACATGACTGCCCTTAACATGCATGTTGTCATGCATGTCTGAACCAAAGTCTCTTCCTCTGCTCTGTAACCTGGGCAGAGGATTTATTTTTTAATTATTTTGAAATATCCATAGTGGGACGGGGGAGAGAAAATTCCAGATTACAATGCTGAGAAATTGAATGGATTTTTACAAATCTACTTTGCCTGTTTCTTTCTGAAATGATTATGAGATGATAATCATAAAATGATTGGGAGAATAGATAATAGAAGCCTCTTGGGATTGTTCATATAATGTGAGTCTTTTATAGTGTCATAAATAGCAAGCCAACTAAGCTCTTATAAACTTATTTTATTAATGCACATTGATTTATAATTATAATTATTAAGCCCAGGAATGCAGACAAATGCATGCTGTTTGGAAGCAGGTAAACATTTAAAGAAGTAGCTCTTAGAGGCAATGGGCAAAAGCAGGCAAGAGGGAGGGCACTCTGTGCTCTGGAGTTTGCCAGCCCCAGGGTTGACTTTCTCCTGGCTAATGCTGTGGTAGACTATGCAAAATGCTGTGTCTTCCCCTTTACCTATATTTGAAAATGAAGTGTAACAATATGAGGCAACATCTCTTTTGAAAAAGTTGTTAGGTGCAGGGATCTAGGTTTTTTTGGGCACTGGTGGTACTTTTGGGCACTGTGCAAGTGCAGAAAGACTTTGGTTTGGTAAGTCATGCAGGAAAATCTCTTCACTGATCCAAGCTCTGGCAGTAAACTGAACTCTAGCCCTGCCAGCTTTATAGTTGTATCTTAGATGCCAGTATATAAATGCAGAAGTAAAGAAAAAGGCACCATGTTAGTTTCAGTTGTTTCAAATAATCAGCAAAGAAATGTAGATGGTGTTTTCTAAATTTAAAAAAAAACACCAACCAAACAAAAAAACCCCCAACCTCAAAACTGAAAAATATCTTCAAAACCTGATCTTTATTTTTCTTAAGTCTTTTAAGGTAGAATTAAAATAGTTTGAGACTAGGTAACTGTATTTTCTTAAAGGCAGGAAAAGTTAACACTCTAAACCAACATTCTATGCATGATACATTATTTTTACAGAGTTCCAGTACTGAAATTCTTTCAAATGGAAGCTTATACTCTGAAAGCATCATAGCAACAAGAAATTTGGCTTACTGTGTATTATGTTTCAACCAGTTTAGGAAGTTCTAGCTTTCTGTAATTCTCTCTAATAGTTTGGAGTGTCCAGTCCTCATTTTGTGTGCTTTCTAATGTTGTTAGTGAGGCTCAGGTCTTGATTTTTGCACCTGTGAACCCATCTGTGTGTGTTTGTTCCTCTGATGTGGATTTGAGTCTCTGACGTTTCTGTATGCATGTAAAAAAGACAGTAACTTCATTTCTCAAGGGTTAAGCGTATGCCTTTCTTTGAGTATGTCAGTATTCCCAGGGCATTTTAAAATTGTTTCTAGATTTTAAGTAATGAATTGGCTTGAAATCTGCACCCTCAAATCTCAGATTTGTATTTTTAGATTGATTGCAAGAAAGGAAGATACTGCCATGGGTGGCAGTCTGCTCTCTAATACATAGAGGATGCTTACTCCAGAGCTCGATGGTATTTTCCTATGAATGAAACAGGCATTATGGTGTAAGAATCTTGGAGAGGAAGTGTTAATCCAACCAGATTCTGGATGTCTTTTGGCTGTAAGTGAAGTCCCATCCAAAGAGTCAAGAAGTGTATTTTATTAGATATCCAAGGTTTTCTACTTTAAAGGCACCTAAGTGTGTGACACAAATCTTTCATAATAGATCCAGTATCTTTTTTCATTTTTTAAGTAATAGAATATCCATTAGTACAATGTTGTTTTTTCTTAAGATAGATAAAACCAAGTCATGAAATACAGATTTTATTTTCCATTACAGCTGCAAATTAGTGCCATGTATATGTATAATATTTTTTGTAAGCAGGTGTGGTATTAAAAGAGTTTTTGCAGGTGACTTGCTTGTCTACTGTTTGCCAGCTAAGTAGGAGTATTCTTATCATTATTGATGAAAAATGAGTATACTCTGTGGTTTCGTGACCTCTTGCTTTAATATTCTGACATATTCACGGGGTTCCCTGTTTAAATAAATTCATGTGTGGATCAGAAAAGACAAACCCTCACATATTTGTATTTTGCCACCCACACACTTGATAATCTTTATGAAAAGACCAAACAGCAAAAGGCAACGCCTTGGGGTCTCCCCTCACATTTTAGCAAAGATTTAACAGCAGGATGACATAGTGAATAAGGGCCTTCTCTTGTGATTTGCTCAGTACCTCCTATGATTTACCCTTGGTGCCAATAAGGGCAGGCAGTATTTTGCAGAGGGTATGCATCCCATGGTAGTAGCAGGTCCTAGGAGTTTTATGAGGTAGACAGTGAAACAGCAACAGAGTTGTAATCTGAACATACCCACACTTCCTCAAATAAAAGGAACAAATATATTTTATATTGTGACCTTTGCCTTTTTGTTTATTTGTTTTTAAATTGCTATAGCTGATGTATGTGCTACTTAACTGTATTGAAGAGTACTGAGTAAGTCACTCACCACCACTGAAGGAGTGGGACCCAACGAAAGATGCGCTGGGAGAGCAGTCATGTTAGTGAAACATATTCCAGTGCAGGCTGTATGAGAACTTGCTGTGCTCCTGCAGTGGGTGGGAAAACACTGTCTGATAATACCTCTCAGGCCCTTCTTCACCTGTAACTTCACACATTTGTTTCCCTACATTGCCAGAGCCTGTATTCTGCACCGAGGAGAACATAGATGCCAAGATTGAACTATTAAAATGAAACAGTATTTGAGCTTTTCAAGCACGAACTAACAAGTGATGAAAACACTTTTTCTGTTCATTTCCTTTAATGGTCTCCACAACCCACTCAAACTAAAATAATTGTAAAAAAATCTAACATTTTCTTTGGAACAAAAAGGTGATTTTCCTCTTTCTCCTCTCTCCTTTCACACAGATGATTTTAAATATCTAGGTCTAGACAGCTCTGATGAAAGCTGTTTCTCAAATGTTTGTATGCCACTGATTTTACATTATTGGACCTCTTATCCTCTAACCTTGTATCTTTTTTTTTCAGCCTGGCTAGAGGAATAGTTGCTGGATCAAACAGATGCAAGTAGTGGGCCAAATTATTTCCTCTCCTACACCCCTTTTATTATTTATACATGTGTTTGGATTGATTTTAGTTAATACAGAATTAGATTTTGCTTTTGTCTCTTTTACTTCATGCACTTAGTTTTGTCAAACTATATTGTGTCTGTGCACAGATGTTAGTCAGCATTGCAGTAATTTTTCTTCTTCATTGGTTTTGGTAGCTCTAGGAACATTTGCTTGTACATGGACAGCTTGGTCCTGCTGTTTCTCCTGCGCTTTTCCAGATACCAACTCACATGAGAAAACAAATCACAGCATGTTTTTGTGGTACTACTTTTTGGTTAGCTATTGATGTGCTTTCCACAGGTGTTCTATATGAGTGAAAGTGTGACTAAACTGAAGTATCAGAGGTCATACAGGGGGAATAATGATGTCTGGCCATAATGCTAACTACAGTCATACTTACCTGGAACACAGTAAATAAGAATTAAGTAGGAAGTGCTCTGTGTTTAGATGTATCTTCAGGATTGGGATTTGTCTCCTTATTAAGACATGGCTGCACTACAGAAATGCTCAAGAATACATGTTCTCCTGGTTATTTGATTATACTGTCCATAAACCTCTGAGAAGCCTCACCTGCCATAAAGTAAATGAAAAACAAAGATGAAATTAAAGAAAACCCCAAGTTCTTTCAGCAGTTCATTATTGGCGCCAACATTATCTACAAAAAGGCTCACATATTCATCTATCAAAAAAAAAGATACTTTCTTGGATAGGTGCATACATGTGTTGTGAGTTTCTTATGTTCAGGCAAAGATGATGGGTTTGATTCGGAACCTTTCACCTGCCCAACTAAGCTCTGACTGTATAATCAATGGGGAAGCGAGTCCTTCTTAGATGGAATTAATTTCCAGGTTTCTCTTTGCTGTTATCAACAAATATTTTGTCATTAATATATAACAGTGTTTAAAATGAAATAAAATGCATGAAATTATAGTCAAGGCATTTTTGGAAAACATTATGGTGTTTTAATGTTAATCTGAAGCAATTAAAGGCCAGATCTCAAACAGATGAAAGCATTCTACATCTCCAGTGTTAGAAGGCAAGTTAGTTGAAAATGGTTTCTGAAAAAGCCACAAGCTATTGATTGTGTTATTTGTGAGCATGGTTTTGATGAACATCTTAAATGCTGTTCCGTTTTCCTGTCCTTAAAGCAAACACACAAACAAAAACATAGACAATATGCAGGAACTTGCTGCTGCTTTCACTTGACAATGGTGTTTCATTGCCGCCTTTCTGTGGTTAGAAAAGCTGCGTTGAGGGTAATGGCACATAAAATGAAAGCTATGAAAGGCCATGTCTTTTGAAAAAGAAAACAAAAAGTTGTAAATAGAAGACAGTACTGAAAATTAGAATGATAAATTGAAAAATAATGTGATTGAACTTTTTCTGAAAATACAGTTGAATTTGCTGCCATTATTTAGGCTGTAGCACTATGAACAGTGACTTTATTTGGGAGAAGAAATGCTAAGAATTTTATTCCTCTGCATTCCTATTTGTTTCCTGGCATCTACTGATGATGTTTTTCTCTATTTTTTTCTGTTATTATTTGCTAAATATATTATGACATTTTATTTACTTTGGTCGAGAGCTTTGAGACCTCTGTGTGGCTTCCCCATTCTATCAATTTCACAAAAAATCACTGATCATCATGCAGAAATACCACAGTTTACATGAAGACAGAATAATTTTTATGTAGAAGACGCAGGTTTATACTGGATAGTTAGATTACTAAATCTGTAGGTATGAGTACAGAATACACCTTCTCTTATTTTTTTTTGAAATTAGCACCAAGTAGTTTTTATTAAAGGAATGTGTTACACAGGGATTTTGGAAGTACATTGGTAGAATGTGCATTCTTCAATAAGACGTTTCATTTTATGGACATACGTTATTTCTGCATGTGTAAAATTAAGATATGTTGTTAGTCTTTTGTTAATTTCCAGATAATTAAACATTATTATCTATTTGCCAATGAATAGATGTGATCTGTTTACAATATCAGAGATGTATATAAAGCACCCAGCTATAGTTGAAGCTCTAATTAAAATACATCATTGTTTGTCATGGTTTTAAGGCGAAAATTAAAAAGCATTGCCAAATTAATCTTCAATCAAGAGTTCATTAATTAGCTAACCTTCTGTAAATGGGCTGCAGTTTGATGACAGCTCACTAAAGGACCATTTAAATGAAATCCTGATTGTATCAATCAGACAGGGGAAAAGAATTAGATTTGTGGCTCTTTTGCAGTAGCTCCTGCAAACATTTTCCCAACACTTAATGCACACAATGGATGTTAAACTATTTTAAAGTGATGAATCCTTTTTATTACTGTCCCAAACTCTGTTACTTCTTGCTGTATATCAAGAGGAAATGTATAAGGCTGCCAAGGTTTCATGATCCTGAACAGAATATTGCAGAGGAATATGCTTTATAACATAGTAATAAGCAATTGCTTGAAATAACATCGTAACTTTCCATGAGAAAAACGTTTTGAACAAATTATTGATTATATAATAGTCTTTAGTAAAATTTACTTTGTGTCTGTCATGAATTTTAAAATATGAGAGCTTAAGTGGTCAGGTACTTCAGTTGCTTTTGTGCTGGCAACATAAAATTTCTGTACCTCTAGACTATCTGGAAATATCTGCCATGAAAGTGACAAATTAGAGATGTTAGTGCTAGATAAGGGTATATTTCTGTACTACTTTAGTGCACGTAGTATCTATCTAGACTCATCACAAGGGTTAAAAAAGAACTTTAGAATGGGTTGTAGAAGTTAATACATGATTTAGCAACTCCTTTTGTGATATATAGGTGGGATTGGTTTGGTTGAATTTTTTTTTTTTTATACATTTCGTCTATATGTATGCCTTTTGTGGTTCTGTGTGAACATGTGTTTTATGAAAAGTATGGTCAAAATAACAGTCTCTATTTACTCTTGCCAAAAGTTCTCCTTCTAAACTTTGCATAAACACACATTTAGTTAACATTTGGGTTGGTTATCGTCTTAGTGAAGTAAAATGCTTTGGATTTTTTGGGCGGGTGGGTGCAGTTATTTAGTCATTAGGTTCATATACTCAAAGCTCTTTGAAGCAAAAGAATTAATTAAGGCCAAGAAAGATTGACTGTCAAATCACTAAGTGACATACTGCATTTCATGACATCTCAAGTGTCTACAAATTGAAAAACCATAGCGGGTTTTTTTCACCTATAGAAGTATTTCCATTTGTTTTGTATTATATATACTGATATTTTTAACCAGTTATCTGTAATTGATATAATATTCTCAGGTATTGTAAAACACCTCCCTGACTTGTTTAGAAGTATGTTAAAATACAACTTAAGTAGAATTACTGTTTCTCTGACCAGTAGAGCATTGTACATTTTTGTTACGATCTGCCATGAGACAATAACCTTGTCCAGCACTGCTACATCTGTTAAGTCTCTCTTGCCAATTAAACCACAGAGCTGGTGTGGGTTTTTTCTTTGTCAAGGTGTTTATATCAAACATTTTATTCAGATACAGTAATCTAGTGTGAAGGAAAATCAGGTGGGTTTTTTTCCTGTGTGCTGATTTTGTATATGCATGTAAAATCTGGCTATGCCATTTTTTATGGTATTGAGGAAAACAAAATAACCTTTACTCAAGTTCTTAACAGTGGAAGGCTCTTACGTTCTGAATTTTCAGGTGGTGGGGGGAAGAGCCTGGAAGGGCAAGCGTTTGCTGATTACGCCACTGATGCTCACAACAGTCTGATACAGTCTAATACACTAAAACTCTCTATGCCTTCCTGTTATAATTGCATCTCTGCTCAAGGCTACTATAGTTAGGCTACATTAAATCTCATTGTCAGTCAGGCTGCATAAGGCTCAGGAAGCTCACGGGCTGGAGCTGGGCAATGTGATCTTCCTCAAGAGCAACTTCTTTCACTGCTACTTGCTTGTCTTCTCGCAGACTGCTACATTACTATGTACATAATGGACACCCCTTACATAAATTATGTAACTTGATTTCTCCCCCTGTCTGACAGACACAGTTTGCTTAAAAATAAATATGAGCCTGGCAATCTAGGTTGCCCATTCTCCTTTTAGCTAACTGCACATGTTATTTATTGTATTGAACTAAAAGCAAAAGCAAAAAGTCACTAGTTCAGCACAGGGCTCACATGTTGGAGGTGGGTCATGTACACTTCACATGTATGATAAAATGTAGGAGCTTTCAGCAGGGCTTCTATCAAAATAATTATCTAAACAATTATCTGTGCTATTCAGCTAACTTTTGCATGCGATGGTGTTTCTGTGCTTTTGTGTTCGTCAACCTTACTGCCTTGAGTTCTCTTAGGAACTATTAGACTGACACTTTTCAAATTGTGCAGAAAAGACAAAGAAAGAGAAAAGGGCTTTTTATAGAAAATTGTGCCTTTATTGCAGGTAGTTAATAAGCATTAATATCGTAAAAAATCAATGGGTTAAATGTAGCTGTATGATTTTAACTGGAGCAAAGATTTCGATCCCGTGCATGTGGCCTGCATTTGCAGGAGGTTGTCTTTAAAAGTCTCAACACTGCAGTTCTTATCCTCCCAAATTCAATGCTCTGTATGAAAGAAGAAAGGACAAGCAAACCCTGACATGCCGTGCTTGTTTGAATTTTGCAGATTCCTGATCCTGTAGATTGATACAAGCAAGAACATAAACAAACTGTCTCTGAAGCTTGCACTTCTGGATAATTTTGTCATCCAAATTATTATTATTATTATTATTATTATTATTAACAACATTTTTTATTTAGTGGCTTGTTGGCTTCTGTAGACATATATCAAATTAGATATGTTTTAATTTTGGGGTCTTCAAAGGTTTGTGTTGATGACCATAGGCTTCAGGCAATAGTATCCAATTTGGGGTATAGACAGAAGAATGCATACTGATGATTGTATACTTTTAAAAAGACAAAAACTGATTTATTTTGTGTGAGGATTTGTGTTGTTCTCTGTCTTCTTTTAGGATACTGTATACATTCTAAGAATGTGTGCTTTGTCAAGGGATAAGCTTTGTACTATGCAAAAAAAAACCTTACAAGGAATAATGGTCTTTTATTGAAAAGTTTGCTTCTTTGTCGTAGCAGTTTTCTTTTAGTGCATCATGGGTGGGGAAAAAAGGACAGTTCATAGGTGGGAAACTCTACTAATGCATCTATATTTAGTGGTTGTATCCTTCTTCCCAGTTACTGGCAAAGTGCTGAGAAAAGTAAACCATGTGCTTTTGTACTGTCATATTTGATTTGGACTATATTCTCACTGTTGTTTGAAGCTAACATGAAACGCAGTGTCTGCATGACCCATTTTAGCAGCCCATTATCATAATTTCACTGTCATATGGCCACTGAGTTAATGTACTTACAAATGACAGAGAAAGTGTGTTACATGACCTTAGGGTTTTCAAAAATTAAATGACGTAGGAGGTCGTATTTCAAAGAATTGTTAAAGATTAGGGTTCTGGGCAGTTGGCTTTTGGCTTTTTACTTCTCCCCACCTTAAATTGTTATAGCTTGTACCAAGGAAGCACCTTTATTCCTTGATAGACAAAAATACTACAATTTTAACTTTTTTTTCAAGCTCTGGATTTTATCCATTAGCTTAATAAATTTGAGTAATGTTAAAGTCTGAATGCAGTCTATTTTCATTATTTTAATTATTTTTTTCATTGTAATTCATCCATCTTCATGGTGTAATGTAAGTTAAATTGTCTCTTGTATTTATTTATTTTTCCAGGTGTGATTTTTGTTTCCTTCTTTTGTTGGTTTTTCAAAGAAATTACTTTGAACATAAGAAGCAAAGCAAGTATGTTTCCCGGGTTTGCTGCAATGGACCTGTCTTCTGGTTGATCATGTGATGTGGTAGTGCCAGGAATAATTTTGGTTTGAAAAATAACCTTTTTAACAAACGGCTTTCTTAATTTGAGCATGAACCAGATCTGAATGTATTTCTTAATTTAAGCAAGTGACATTGGCATTTTATCAGTCCAGTGTCCCCATACTTCCCAAATTTTATGGTGTCATGAACCTACATTGCTAAAACCCACCATAGTGAGTGATTGATGTTTCTTTCATCACAGAAGGGGTTACATTGAGGGTAAACCACAGTGGCTATGATATATATTCAGTAAGTGAGGAAATGGCAGGAGAAACCACAAACATGTAGTCCAAGTGGCATATCCTCACCTTTTCCTCATAAAGTTTGGTATTGAAACCAACTGCCTTATCTTTCCTCTACCCTTGTGAAGTTGGAAATCCTGTAGGCAGCACTCGGCATGAAAGGCCTCTCCAAGGCTCTCCTCCTTGAACTAGAGTTTGTACAAACAAACAAGTATCTTTTTTTTTTTTTTCCCATAGAAATAGACGGAAGTCTGTCTTATTGTAAAAAACCCAACCAACTGAACAAACAAAAACCCCAGCCTTTGCTGTGACTAATATATTCTATGAAAGTGAAACTGTGTGACAAGCAGAAGGAATCCCATAATTTTACTTAAGGACTTATTTGGCAATGCTGGAAAGATAAAGTGGGACATGCATCTCCCTAAGCTGGATCTCCTTTACCACCCACAGGCCAAGTAATTTGTGACTTGAGTTGGGTTTGCTCATCAGGGCTTGCACAGGTAACCTTTGGTATGTTACAGTGTTGTTGTGGGGTTTGGTGATCGGGTTATGTGAGCATTATTTTCACTTGGAAACCTTATCCAGGCAGAAGCTGCCTTTAGAGCTGGAAATTTTGTCTCAGCAAGGACTGTAGAAGGAATCAATATTCTTCACTCAACC